>VZTU01030051.1:24670-64383 GCA_013400835.1 Zapornia atra | reverse complement strand
CCGAAGTACTTGCCTAACCCCAGTGTTATTTTGTGGCTTTAAAAAAATGGGACATCCAAATATGGGTACATATCGGTATGAAACTTTTGGCAGCCATCTTAAAACCTTTTGTATTCCCTCAAAACCTTATGGCAGCTTTTGAAACAACTCTGCTTAAAACTTTGCACACATAAGTACAAATTAAGAGCAGAGTAGCTGCAGAAAAAAATCACAGTACAAAACTGGAAAATAAAAGGTTAGTCTTGTTTCTATATGAGATGGTTAAAAAGTGCAGAAATTCAGTGCAGTGAAACTGATTCATTGTTCCATCTGTGTTAACCTGTATATTTTAACCAAAAAAAACCCTCCTCTAAGATCTGTAGTTTTGTAAATTGTAAATAAAACTATTCATGATGAGAATTATTGTAGTATATGTGATATATGTTACTATGGAGATCACTTGAGAAAAGGAGTATAAAATTATAGCTTGCTTGCTTTCAGGAATTGAAAAAATGGTTTTGAAAACCTTTAAAGGAATTTTTTCAATTGCAGTATTTAAAAGAATAAAGTAATGGAAAACATGTATCTACTTACAGAATTACACAAAGTGAGGAGATTTTGATGACAGAGCTATGGTGATGAGAAAACTAGGCATCTTTTATTTGTCTAGTTAAAAACTGATAGAAGATATTGTTAGTCTGCAGCAGTGGAGTATTCAAAAAGAATTCATATGGAGAGGTTTGCCAATCCAAATAATGCTTACAGGAGATTGTGTCTCGGGCTGTTTTCAAAGCTCATTTATTTGCTCAATATTTATGACTGCTATATGCACTCTGAGAAATTATTCTAAATGGAAAACCCCAGTTGAAAGAGGACAGAATTAGATGAGGGGTTGTTTTTTTTTCCTTTTTTTTTATGGATGCTCTAAGTAAATAATTTGTAGGCTTAGCCTTTCCCTATTCAGTGGTATCAGAGGCTGCAAATAGCATAAACTTATGTCATTTTACATTTTAGTTTTCTCTGAGGCTTGGTAGAGAAATATTTCACTGTTGACCAGGAATAGAGTGTGGGAACCAGTGAGTAGTGTAACGAAGGGGTATGCATCTGAAATTAGCACAGGCTGTTATGAAATACAAAGATGCGAGAAGGGGATTTGGAGCAAAAATATAAGTAAAAAAGAGGAGTGAGAAGAAATTTATAAAAAGATGGGAGAGCAAAAGTAAAAGAAAGCAAAGCCAAAGGAAAATAAAAGATAAAGTTTTATTGAAAGCTATTTCAAGTCTTCGCTTCTGTGGTCATTTCTAGTCTTCATTTGGCTTTGATGCTTTTTTCAATGGACTTTCTAAGCCAGTTCTCTTTCTTGGCTGTTCAGATAGCTTAGAGAAGCTTCTCTCAAGTTTTCTAATTCCATGTTCTTCACATTAGTCATCTCTTTTCTGAAGAAAAAACATGGCTCCTGAGGGCATTTCTTCACTTCTTTTCCAGGATTCTACTAATGAAAGGGTGGGTTCTTAAAAGGTCTGATAAACAAATCAAATTGTTTCTGTGCCTAGGTTTCCACTCCATTTCCAATATATTTTCAGTCTGGTTGTTTTCTGGGGCCATATCTTCTGTTATTGCCACTATGGCAGTGTGTTTTGTGTTCAGGCTAGTTTAAGGTTATGGTCTTCCCAGTCCTACTGCTCTTCTTATTAATTTGAAAGAGGACTTAAGAGTGCCAACCTTCCTTCGCTGGAAGCCACATACTGAAAAAGTTGAAGCCAGTCTCCTGATTCAGGCATAGTTGAAGTCGAAGGGCACAGCCTGCATGGAGCAGTTAAACAGCGAAAAGAGCTCCAGAAGCTTTTCCAAGCCAGAGAGGACAGTGATTGTCATGTCATCATGACATGACCCTGCAACAGAAGCTAAGAGCTGGACAAGGGCTGTTTGGTTCCCAGGATGACCAACCTATAATTCCATCCATCATCAGAAGTCCTCATTGTCTCATGTCCTCCCACAGGTGTGGACAACTTTACCCAGCAGGAGATGGCATAAAGAGAGCATGGGAGCCACACTGGAATATCTTTATGAGAAAGGAAGAAAAGCACATACAAAAAGCTTTATATTTTCACCAAAGTTTCATCAGTTTGAGATGCTTCTTGCCCACTTGGTAGTTCAACTAAGCTGGATTAACCTTTAGTCAAACCCAGTCATCAAGATTATACACACAGACACATGCACAGAGAGACAATGGTTCAGCTGAAGCACCGATCTAATTTTCCTCATTTTGAAAGTTATTTATTTTGCATTAAGTTCAACTTCTCCCTTGTCATAAATGGAAACAAATTCTGTTTAAGCCAAAAGATACCCATTTAGTGATTTTTGTCAGAAAATTTATCCCTGTAGCTTCTTTGTTTATAATCTTCAATTGGAGTAGCTCAGCTCTCTTTTGAGAACAAAATGGTAGTCAAGGTGAAAATTAATTCTGAGGCACTTGAGAGAGAAATAACCGAAACTAGCTATTAAAAACATAGAAAAAGAAATGCAGCGCAGATGAGTGTGAGATGCTTTACATTCAAAGCAGAGATGAAAGCACTGTGAATTTAAATTAGTTTAATGACCTACAGAAACCACAGCAAGGTCTCTGGAATTATTCAGCCCTGGCAACCGTTAGGTATACAGATTTTGTTTTATTTAGAGTTCAAGTTAAGCACAAGCACTACGAACAGTTATTTCACACTTCACATGGAGGAAGCACTGCAAAGAACTTTGCTTTTCTGAGCAGTGCCTGTTGCAGTGCTCCACATAATGGTATTGGAAAATAGTGTTGCTCTTTTCCTCTTTTTTTCCCCTTTTTTTTTCTCTTTTCCACTCTCTTCCCTTTTGCTCTCCCTTTCCTCTTTCTTAAAATCATAGAATCAATCATAGAACAGCACTAGTTAGAATGGACCCCATAAGATCTTCAGGTGCAGACTTCCATGGGAAAGGGAGCCTAGATGAGGTTATCTAGGACTCTGTACAATGACATATTGAAAACCTGCAGGCACACGGACTCCACCGCATCCCCACAGAGGTTATTCTAGTGATTGATTGTTCTCACTGTAAAATATTTCTTTTATATGTTGAGATAAACCTCTCCTGGTGCAACACGTACCTCTTGCACCTTGTCTTCTCCATGTGACTCCTTGTGAAGAGAGAGCCTCTGTCCTCTTTGTAGCTGCCCTTTAAGTACTTGAATACTCTCCTGAGGTCCCAACTGACTGTCTTCCATGGAGAAAAGACCTAACTCCTTCAGTCTTTCCTCACAGGGCAGGTTCTCCAGCCCTATGATGAACTTCATGGCCCTCCTTTGGACTATCTCCAGTCTGTCAAAATCTTTCTTGAATTGTGGGGACCAGAACAATGCACAGTACTCCAGGTGCACTCCTCTTTCTTCTTTTCTCTTTCCCTTTCGCTTCATTGTATTACTGAAATACTTCATTGTATTACTGAAATAAAGGGCTCTACTTAATTCTCATTCTTTTGTTTAATCTTCTGGTGTTTTTCATAGTCTCTTCATTATTTTATTTTTTTTTAATTGTCAAAAAAGAGTGAAAACTTGAACTTCTAAGACATCTGAAAGTGGATAACAAGTAAGGCCATCCACTGACTATTTCAGTAGTCTGTTGAAGTCTTATTAAGAGTCTTGCTTTTTTTCATGAGAGTTGTGAGTCTCTGGAGCCTAGTTCACAAAGTTTAAATGGATAAGGTTGCAATACTGGGAATCAAGCTTTTGAAATGTTTCAAAGAGAATGATTCTTCATTTCTTAAGGTCTGTCTTTGAAAAGATAGCATAGATATATTTTTGAAAATAAAGCAAAATGAATCAGGCTGTTATGATGAAATAATTATACTTGCTTTCTTTTAAGCCTAAAGAGTGCAAATACATTTTGCATTGAAAACAAAAAAGACATCTCGGCTGGGAGAATGTTTAGAAATTAGATTTGCTTCTTTCCCAAGAAGACTGTATCCCTGGATAACCAACCTGTAATTAGCAGCAGTAAGGGGCACAGTACCCAAATCAGCACGTGAAAGCTGTTTGGAAATGACATGTACACTATTTGTACATATGATTAAGTTCTGAATCAGCTGTAATCTCTCAGGGAAAAAAATAGAAAATAAAATGTCACTGTGGGCAGTTCAATGAAGGCATCTGTTCAGTGCACACCTGCAGCCAAAGGGAAAATGTTAGACATCTTTTATTTCAGTAGAAGCTTTACACAAGAGAGAGTGACAGGAGCAGGCTCAAGGTGCCAAACTCCTTCTTGAGAAATCTTGTCTTTGACCGTTGTAAGAGACACTGTATGAGACCAGGTGACCTGTTGTTCCGTCCCAGTATGACAATTTCTATGTTTCCATAATGAAAGGAACAAAATTGCATGTGCAGGAAAGAACAAAGAGATCTGGAGATAATAGCCAATTAGTAGATCAAAGGCTAATTAGGTAAGTTCTAAAATAAAGTTTTGAAGGTGAAACAGGCAGCTAAGCAGGGAATTGTCATAGGAGAGGATAATGATGCTTTCTATACAGCTCAGGAAAGGACAACCAAAGAGCTCAGTGATGCTTGAAATGGTAAGGAAAAGAAATATGCTTAAATAAACATACCAAAAATGAAATTCCTTCAATGAGTAGTTTTGGAAGTCACGGGCAGAATATAGACCAAATCAATGTTGAGACTGATGTGTCCTATTTTAAAATAATTCATATCCTGTGGTTTATTTCTTAGATTTGAGAATAACCAACAAACAGAACATGAGCTCTTTTATAAAAACAAATGTACAGAGATAGATATGTATGCAGAGATGTGCTCACACACGCTCACATACAGACCTTGCCTGTCGTTAATCTGAAGTTTATTATTTGAGACTGAAGGCATAAGGCTGAGTTCACTGCTGAATGAATGGGTAAGTGATTGTATAACATTTAGAGAGACACTCCACTCAAACAGGAAGGTACCTTGGACATTGATTTATTCAACTTTTACAGAATTTATTAGTTTAATGGCAATTTATCTACTGGAGGGTATGAATTTGGAAAGAAAGGAAAGAAAGAGGGATGATTATACCGTGTGCAACTGCAAGCGTTAAACATCCAGGCAGGTATAAAAGTTTTTAGAGGCAAGTAGTGCCTAAATCAATAATGAAGCTACAGAAAGGACTCCTGTGTGTATGCATTGCCTTCTTTCAGCTCCCCGCTCTCCCAGAAAACACTGACATGCTTCCATAGTGAGAGCCAGTCCTCACCATGTACTCAGGAAGCCCTTCTCCCTCTCCCTTGAGGCCTGCTGCTGGAAGCCAGCCGTCCCCTGCTCAGATCCTGCTGCACACATCTTAGGATGTCTGCATGTCAGAGTGGGGAGCAGACCCACTTGAATAACCAGCTTTTCTGAGCTTTTCTACGGGACTGTAGAAATTTTCAGGCAGAATAGCTCTGTGGTCTTGCAGTTATGTCAGCTATGATGCCAGCTCAATGTCAATGATAGGAATTGGCCACTGGGGCTGGGCTACTGCTTTTTTCTTGGGTATGAATTGTCTTCAGCAAATCAGGAAATGTCACCTTTATATATTCTTCCTTCTTCCTTCTTTAGGCTCCCAAATTTACGAACTGGTTTGTTTTGCATACTCTGATTCCTTTTTCCTACATGCAGACAATATTTGGGTTTTCATACAGTAATCCCCTTTATAAGAAGCAAATAATGGAATATATAATATTTATGAGTTATTATAGTCTGGCTCCATAAGTCACTATGTGAATTAATGTCCTCTTGGTTCAGTGCTACAGCGTAAACTACCAAAGAGCTTAGATGCTAGCATGCATCAGCTTTCCACCAAACTAATAACCAGAGATACCAAGCAAGCTGGATTACGTTCCAATGCTCTGAATGTTACCTTCACTGGGTGCTATTTTTTAAAAACACCAGGTGTTCTAAAACTTTGCAAAATTGGGTTTGTCAATTTTACCTCAGTTGCTGCATTTTGTGATTCACACATATAGTAAGTTTATTCCTTATTAAAACGTGTTACCTTGTGGAGTGTGTGCAATCACTCTTCTTTCTAGGCAAGGGAAAGACTTAGTAATGCGATCCTGGGGTCACCGAGGACAGACAGTGCTTTCAAGATGCGACCCCCTGCATCTTGCCTAAAGGTCCTTGTGACTTCCAAAAATTGCTGCTAAAATATACTGTATAGGCAGAGCATTCCTACATGTTGGGTTTGGTTGGGTTTTTTTTCACATTCAAACATAAGAAAATATGGCATTAGGGAAAATGTATTGTCTGGGCTCCATGCTTGGAAAATTTGACATGCTCAGGAGTTATCTATGACTGAGGCTATGTTTGTTTTCATTTAGAATAGCCAACTTCTATCACCAAGGTCAGACTTCTCCTCTAGCTGTAATAATCCAGAAATTAGACACTGAATAGATTATGCTAGCTATCTCTGCTTGCTGCCTCAGTGATCAGAGTGAGGTGGCACCTCCAAAAGCAATTTGGTTAATCATGGTATAGGCATCTAACAAAGGTGGAAGGATATACCCTCTGGGACCATGTGTCTCATAGAAGGCTTAAAGTAAGTGAGATGAGGCACACTGCTCACAGTTACTTTATTTTCATATAAATTGTTCCAATGTGAATGGAAAATAGTAAAACTAAGATATATTTGGGGGAAAAAAAAGGTTAAAACTGTCCTTTTGACAATTAATTAAGATACCTTAAATAGGGATAAGACAATACCAATAATGCTGTATTTCCTTTGTTTTTTAAAGATGCTGTCAGATTTTTTTCACTGTTTAATTACAGTCTGTGTGCATTTAATGTATACTTATGATGATTCTTAATTTTTGCAGATCACTACACAGATTCCTTGGAGGGACTT
Source organism: Zapornia atra (assembly GCA_013400835.1). Classification (NCBI taxonomy): domain Eukaryota; kingdom Metazoa; phylum Chordata; class Aves; order Gruiformes; family Rallidae; genus Zapornia; species Zapornia atra. Next base: position 57,514 of record VZTU01030051.1, on the reverse strand, counting down.
TATATTCTTTTAAAGGAGACAGATGATGCATATTATCCAGTTAACTAATATTCCTTTTTATCTTTTTTCTTCTCCTTTTTCTTCTTCTTTTTGGTTTTTTTTTTTGGTGTGGGGTTTTTTTTTTGGTGCGGGGTTTTTTGGGGGGTGTTTTGTTGGCTTTTTTTTTTGCCAAGTATCCTCTCTGAGCTGATATCTTGAAAGCAAATACATCCTACCAGTAACTGAAAATGGATGGGGCTTTGTTTTGATTAAAATTTGTGCGAGTTTTGTTTTTTAAGTTGGAAAGCTCTAGTTTACACTTTGTGTATGTCATTTAGACAACAGTCATAATCATGACTATGCTTCTTTTTCTGTGTCCATTTTATCTTTCCTTATGTCTTACATAGCATGTCTGGTTTGGGGTTACTTTCTTGAAATCTAGATCCTCAAAAATGCAATTTAGGAAAAAAACCATGTGTTGAATGCCATATCAATGCAGAGTGTTCTTACCTTTCTTGTCCTGCAAATTGCTCATGTATGTTGTAAGTACATATTCAGGTATCCTAAGTATACCTTCAGGTGACATATTCCAATGCCTATAAGCAGAGTTATTAATGTAAGATAAAGCCTAAAGGTTTTTAATGCTTTGGATTCTGTATATGCTGACAAACCTCCCAACATCTGTTTCAAACTTTCTAGTACATAATAGAACTCCTCCATAATAAGTTCAGGTGGTTCTAGCCTCATCCAGTAATGCTACAAAGTATTTGCTTGCCCCTCTCAGAATGACAACCACTGCACCAAATGTGTTATCAGTTTTTCAAGGCCCTGGACACTGTACAAACTTTTGAAAGTTAATTTGTGCACTTTTGAAGGTGATGGAACAGTGTGCACCAAGGATGTATCATAAAAGATCCATTATCCTGCAAAGTAAGTTAGATGTATTTTCTTGTCATAAGGAAAAGAGATACATGGCATTCTTAATGTGTTGCTCAATTCCAGTGATTTTATGGAGCATTGCAACTGTTTCAGTGTAGTGCTTTTTCATTCTGAAATATTTTCTTCTTTATAAATACGCCACTGATGGCCTTTCCACTGCCACCCTCTTTTCTGGACCAGCCATAATTACACCTCTCTTTCATGGAATGATTACAGCTTTCATCTTTAAAACCTGTTTCTCATTTTCTTAACAAATGTTTAGACCTCCTACTTTTATAGGCATTATTTGAGGAAAAATAGGGACGTGACAACTCTTATTTTATAAGCAGAGTTGCTTTCCATGGTTCTGGGTTAAGTAGCTTCACCAGAAAAAATAGAATGAACCCAGAAATCAAACCCAACATTTAAGAAGCTCAGGAAATGAGGAAAAACTGAAGAAAAAAAAAAGATAATTGGATGCTAACTGAAATTTTAGAGATACCCTATAATACTATGTTAAGTTTATGTAGCAAAAAATAGATTTTGAATTGGTTAAAGGGGTCATGGTTTTCCTCAGTCCTCTACTTTAAAGAAAAAATAAAGGTGAGGTCAAAAATATAATCACTTTTGATTTTTATTTTTTTTTAGGAAAAAGAGAATAAATTATTTTTTAAGACAGTAAGCTTTTTAACTGAAAAAGAGGAGAACAAGGCAATATTGAATATTCATCTTGGAGAAAACTCAATGATGCAGCGTAGGTCAGTACTGAGTAACATATAGGCTAATGATCTGAATGAGAAAGTAGGCAATGAGTCGGATGTTTATTAATAGCAGTGATGTAAGTTGTTTTACTTAATCAACAATTAAAAACCAAAACTATACAGATTTAGATACTTTTGTCCCCGCTGATGTCCCCCTATGAAATTCGGTCAAGCTGAGTATAATGCCCATCGTGAAAATAACTGAAAAAAAAGATTATTTTTTTTTCATTTGTATTGAGACTGGCTGAGGAGGAGCTGCTCACCCCCCAGCAGCCCTCCCAGCACTGCACTGTGTGCCGATAGGAGTGAGGTGTTGGTAACACCCCGGGGTTTTGGCTGCTGCTGAGCAGCGCTGGCACAGCCCCGAGGCTGTCTCTCCTGCATCCCCCTCACCAGCCTTTGCGGCAAGGAGGGCGGGCAAAGATATTGTGAGGGGACACTGTCGGGATAGCTGGCCCAGACCTACCAGAGGGATATTCCATAGCATGTGATATCATGCACAGTGATAAAAAGCTGAGAGAAAGGAGGAGGAAGGAGAGGCACGTGTTATTTGCAAAGTTTGTCTTCCGGAGCAACCACTATGCGTTGGATATAGCCAGTGGATATAGCCAGCTGATGGGAAGTAGAGAATAAATCCTTTGTTTTTTCTTCTGTGTGCAACCTTTGCTTTTGCTTTATTAAACAGCCTTTCTCTTGACCCATGAGGTTTTTTCCATCTTTTTTTGTGTGTCCCTCCCCCCCCCATCCTGCTGAGGAGGGGAATGATAGAGTGGCTTGGTGGGCACCTGGCTGGCATCCAGGGTCAACCACACAAATCTGAAGGATGAGAAGTGAAAGGAGGATGGGGAGAATGACTCTTCTAAAGAAAAAGTTTTCTTGTAGGAGTTTTCTGTTTGGCATTATTTGTTCTGTTTGTGACAGTTTAGCTAAAAAATAACCTACAGAGGATCCTCTCAAATAAGAAAATAAAAAAAGCCAAAAAGTGATATAGTCATAATGGTGACATTGTGAACCAAATAATACTACATTCTTACTTCATTGGCTTGTCTCTTTGATCCTATGATCTTATGACAAACGTTGCTGTGACTGAAACAGCCATCTCACAAAGATGCATCATCCAGGAATGTTCTAGTTCAATAAGGAGCTATTTTTTAGGTAAAAAACCCCAAAACCCCTTTAGTACCCATTCCATTAAGCAGCAACCACAGCAACTTAAAAAACCTAAGACAATTTTATTACACTTTATCTTTTGTAATTCTTTTCTCTTCTCCAGAAGGCTTTATTACTTCCAGGTTCTCCATGCAGATTTTATTTTAAATTAATTTTTAGGTAAGTACTCCCAGCATTTATGCTTGATTTCTCTGCATCTAGTAAGAAAAAAATAAATCTGGTTCCTGCAGTATGAATGGGCAGCAGTAGCACTCTTCTGTGTTTCTTATACAAAAAGGTTATACCAGTAATAGAGCAAAACTTAACCAGTCATCCCTTTCATCACCCAACAGTAATTGCAGCATTTACTTTAGCACTCAAAACTCAACAACCACTACATCACCCAAGAGCACAAGTCCCATCAGGATTTCTAAGCATAATAACAATTTTGAACATTATTAAGGTATTATAACATGAATTATATCCTACTGCTCTTAAGTATATAGTATTTTTATTAATCACTGCAAGGAATAAAAGCCATATGCATTTTAAGCAGCAGCACTGAGAACATCATGAGTTTTATGTTGCACGCTGAGACTATTTTTACCCCAGTGTGTAAGCCTACAGCAGGGCAGTGTCCTGAGCGGCACAGTTTGTGTTCATTACTCCATTTCTTTCCCAGGCCGGCTACTTTTACCTGGTTGAAGTACAGTCCGTCAGTTCAGTCTGGCAAAACTCTTCATGCTATCACTCAGCTCTCAACAAGACACAGAGCCACCAGCTGAGGATAGCCCCTTCTGCTTGGTTCTGCTCTGAAGGAGTTGGAAGGGGATGATATTATGATGGTATAAATGATCATTACCCCACTGCCTGCAACAGCGTTCGGTCAATTGCCATTAATTGAAAATTTGACCCTGAATGTGTTTATGGGGGTGGGGTTGGCTGGTTGCTTTTATAATTCTCTTTCAAGTCAAAGGTTCTGAGCAGCACCACTCAAACGTATGCAGGGTTGCAGCATACCTGCGATGTTAGGATAAATCCCAGAGACACATCTTTATTGTCTCTTTTACTAAAGGTGGTACTCTGCTTTAGAAAAAGTGAGTTAAAGCTACTAGACCTCTTCAGCTGGTGGCATCACAAAAATCATAGCCAACACTTCTATCAGCTAACACAATTTTCAAATATAAAAAAATCTATTTGCACAAACACTGCTATCAGAATTTGGGAAATAACACAACTCATTAGCTGTCTTATAAACCAGATCACATCACTGGCAAATTCCATTGTCTTTTGGTGTTTTTGTTTTTGTCTTGGTGGTGGAGAAGGCAAAGAAATTAAATATTGTACCTGCAGCCAGTCAGACACTTCGTAGACCTCCAGGAAGATTTTAAATATTTTCTGAGTTTTCACTTGCAGTATGCAAAATTTGCACAAAATTGGCCATCCGAATATACTAAAAACACTTTATCAATGCTATGGTCTGTGTATGGATTGGATGGGGAGCAAAATGGGAAAACACCCACAAACTTGTGGGTTGAGATAAAGACAGTTTAATAGGACAGAAAGGAAAGTAATAGAATACATGTAAAACAAGTGATGCAATTGCTTACCATCCACTGACCCAATCCCAGCTCAATCCCGAGTAGCAATCCCCACCCTCTGGCCAACTTCTCCTAGTTTATATGCTGACCATGACATCATATGGTATGGAAAATCGCTTTGGCCAGTTGGGGTCAGCTGTCCCAGCTATGCCCCCTCCCAGCTTCTCATGCATCCCCCTGCAGAAGGCTCACACCTCCTCGCTGCAGGGCTTGGCAAGCTGAAAAATCCTTGACTTCCTAGTAAGCACTGCTTAGCAAGAACTAAAACATCAGTGTGTTATCAACATTATTTTCAGACTAAATCCAAACCACAGCACAATGCCAGTTAATTAATTGCCAGAAAATTAACTCCATCCCAGTCAAAACCATTACAAAAATATAGGCATCTAATAAGTTTCATGGAAGGAAGATACTTAAGACTTTAAATCAAACAATAAATGTTTTATCCAGACAAAATTTTTAAAACAAGATCATTGGTTAGTTGCATTCTAAAATTTCTCCTAACTAATCACTAAAACAACACACATAAAAATGCACTTCACAACAACTGATAGTGTATCATCCAAAATTAGCTGTTTATGTGGCTTTTAACAGCAGTGAGGCTGCTCTACTGATCTAAATCTGAATGTTGAACTGCTGAACCCATTTTCTAGGATAAATTTAGCTGTTCTTTCGTGCTCCACTTTTCTTTGGTACTTGGATCAGTTATGCAGTGTATAATTATACCAGTGCAGTTAGACAGCACTTTCCATCCGAATGTCTCAACATGCTTTTCAGACTTAATTACTTTGGACTTGGAAATCCTTTATGACATAAATACTATTAGTCAAATTTAATAGAAGTGGAAATGTAGTCACGGAAGAGGGAAATACCCAGAAAAGGACAGAAACAAAGCCTTAATCTCCAAAAATTTACTTTTTATTGCCACTTTGCTTTGGAGACATATGAAATCAAGATGCTCTTCAAGTTTAGCTCCTGGACACACTAGGAAATACCTTGCTCTTCACAATGGTAGCTTGACACCTACCTTACATATAAACCCAAGTAAAATCCAGACTCTTAAGTAATTCCTCATCATCCTTATAGGTGTTCTGGTGCATACGCATTCCCAGAGGATGACTAACACATACCTGAAAGCCCACACCTGGAGTGAGGTTCAGTGGTATTCTTCCTCCTCTTTTGTAACACACAGCATCTCCTGATACTAGCAGTTAAGCACGGCGGTGGTTTGACTCTGGGTGGAGGCCAGATGCCCACCAAAGCCACTCTATCGCTCCCCTTTTCAGCTGGACAAGGAGAAAATATATATTGAGAGGCTTAGAAGTTGAGATAAGGACAGGGAGAGATCATTCCGCAATTAGTGCCGTGGGCAAAGCAGACTCAACACAGAATCAAGGAAAGAAAACTCTCTAATTTATGACACTGCACTGCACACCCAGTGACACCAGAGTCAGGTAATGAGAAGTGTGGCCGGATCTTAAAGCACCTCTCCCCATCCCTCTCTTCTTAGCAGACTGAACTTTAGTCATGATTTTGCTCCCTTCCTCCCCCCTCACTGTGACATAGGCATGGACAGGGACTGGGGGAATGGGAGGTTTTGGTTAGTTCCTCACAAGTTGTTTCCCTTCTAAGCCAGGGCGGTGGTGGTGGAGGGAATGGCACATACATGGACGGACAAGCACTTACACAGAACTCAGGACTAAAGTCCATTTTTTTTCTTCTCAGCATGAAAGAAAATTCAAGCCCTGTATCTCTGCTGAGAATGTTCTATCATTTTGTTTATATGAAAGTCATCGTTCCCTATCAAGCTATTTTTAACAGAAAATACAGAATTTTTTTTTTTTAAATAGATCTAGAAAACTCCGTTCTGCAGTAGTGTTTAACAGTAGATACCAACTTAGCTAGTTAATAAAGAGAAAAAATATTTAGACATATGTTATATTCTCAAAATAGTTTATCAAATAAATGATTTTATTATACCTGAGAAACTGTGAAATCTCACCTGTTTTGCCCCAAATTTCCTTATCAGCTGAATGCTTTTGGGGCTTGGGCAGGAAGGAAGATAAACCCTCTGCTCTCATTTTTACACATGGTATTTTATCACATTTTTCACCCTGAAGAATTCCTAAAATGCATCATCAAGTTCAGAAGTGGAGCAGCCCTCTCCCCATAACAGCTGGGAACAACACCTCTCACTGTTTTACCACCTTGGCTTATCAGGAGGATTGAAAATTGCATCTCTGGCACCTGGAGCCTTAACACCAGCCTGTCAGGACCAGGAAGCTGCTTTTGTTTTCCTGTCTGTTTTTCTGGGCTGTGCAAGTCTCATGCTGAGGACGTGGCTCAAATGCAGAATAGATGTTGTCCAGTAGCAGCTGTGCCCAAGCTAAGGGAAGAGCAGAACACAGTAGCAGCTATTAATGCTATATGCTGCTTGTGTTAACAAGCCCAGCTGAAAGGCAGGGCTTATTAGCTGGAATACAGTGTCACGAAAAGGAAGGATACCTACGAAGCAGTGTACCATATTAAATGATAAAACACTCATGCAGAAAGCGAGCAGAAAGGTAAAATGCTTATTAGCATTTCCCAGCCACATCTTGCCTATCTTGGACACTGTAAAGTACTTTCTTTGTCTGCCGAAGATCTACAAACAAACCCATGCTGAAGTTAAAGAATTATCGTAAACATAGAAGTGGCACCATATGCTATGCACATGTACCTATATAGTTATCTGGTGCTACTTACGAAGAAGTCAATGTCATGTAAGAAAAATTAATCCAGAACACACCCTCCTTCTCACCCTGAACTGTTTTCCCCTCTTCCACCATCTTGAGTTTTGCAAGCCATATGTGCTGTCACCAAGACAGAACTCACTGAGGTCATAAGACCATTAGGATTCAGCAGCACAGAAAAATAGAACTGCAAGGGGAAGGTCTCCGTGAGAGTTGCAGGGGACTCCTCCAGCACATGTTTCCACAAACAAGAAACGCTAAATCCTCCTCCTTTGATACAACCATAAAAGACGGGCATAAATGTTTGCAGGATCAGTTGCATCCCGGTATAGTCAGGCAAGCATGGTCAGCTAACTCCCCTACCTCCACTTAAGAGTTAGGGGTAGCTCAGATGCCTGAACAGAAGAGAAAGCATTGATTCCTTAAGGATGCTATTAAGGCCGTGCAAAGAGATCCCTCTCACAGTATATTACCATAGTTTCAGGACTGGCTTACTCTTTGTTATTACTGTTTATATCAAGGGCAGATGGTTAACTACCATCCATTTGGATCCCTGGATTAGCATTTAAATGCCTGAATGTAACAGAATCACAGGAATACGGGAAAAGGTATGAGAAAACCAGGTATATTGATAAATCTCATTAATTTACTAGCTCTCAGCTTAACCTTTGACTTCTGTTGCCATTTCCGCATATAATGTTCCTCCCTTATAGCTGTACAAGTGATTGTTGGTGACAGAGATTAATCTGATCACTGGTTTCCACAGTGTTAGTATGGGAGATACATGGAGTGTTTAATGATGCCTGTGGCGTGCAAGAGAAACTATGCAATTTACTAGGAAAGACACTTGAGGAAAGAGTGCTCAAGTGATACATTGCTGCTCCTCTTTCAAAAATAAAAGGAAGAACAAATAAGGTCCTGTTCATTTCCTTGCCTTTGCTTCTTTCCCCAACTAAGAATTCTGTGATAACAAAATCTGTATTGCTCCAAAATATGTATTTTAATAGCAAGGGTCATATGTAGAAAAACATAAATTAAAGTTGTCAAGGGAGGTGGTTCTGCTCTCGTGAGACCTGGAGTACTGTGTCCAGTTTTGGAGTCCCCAACATAAGAAGGACATGGAACTTTTGGAACAGGTCCATAAGAGGGCCATGAAGATGACTGGAGGGCAGGAGCACCTCTCCTATGAAGACAGGCTGAGAGAGTTGGGCTTGTTCAGCCAAGAAAAGAGAAGGCTCTGGGGACATCTTATAGCGGCTTTCCAGTACCTGAAGGACCTACAAGAAAGCTGGGGAGGGACTTTTTAGAAGGGCATGCGGTGATAGGATGAGGGGAAATGTTTTTAACTTGAAAGGGGGTAGATTTAGATTGGATATTAGGAAGAAATACTTCACTATGAGGGTGGTGAGGCACTGGAACAGGTTGCCCAGGGAGGTGGTGGCTGCCCCATCCCTGGAGGTGTTCAAGGTTGGATTGGATGGGGCATTGAGCAGCCTGGTCTAGTGAGGATGGCCCTGCCCATGGCAGAGGGGTTGGAACTAGATGAAGGTCCCTGCCAACCCAAACCATTCTATGATTCTATGATTCTTTTGGCCTTCTGGCATCACATATTTGAGTTAGGGTACAGTTTGCTACAAGCACAGCTTGTGGATCAAATATTGCTACCAGCAGTCTGTGCAAAATGTTCCAGGACCAGTGAACATTATTTCTAAAATGATTTGAGGTAGATACTGATCTACCTAAAATAGTTCACACACTTCTGAGCACTAAAGGTATTTGTGAGTGCAAAGAGCACATCCAGTATTTAATAATACAGTCACAGAAACAAAACCTGTCTGTTTGAACCTTGTGTGAAGGCTAGAGTGGAAATAGCTAGAGAGACTGTGGTGGAAGGCAGCTGATAGAAAGCAGTCCTGCAGGACTCTGCCCACAGACTCTACAAAATGAGCTGCAGGACCCCAGGGAACTTACGGAGCACTGAGCATCCTACAAGCTTGCCCAATTAGACCAGCCTGAAAGGATTTTAACGGAGTGTCTCATTTTTTAAAGGAACAAACAGAACCTTGGGTAGTATAAATTACACTTGTCACTTCAATTCCACCACCTATTTAAACCAATTTACACCATTTGCCTTAGTGAGCAAAGCAGAAATTGACCCGGGAATAGGTATTACACTGGTTTTGCAGATTAAATGCTCTTATTCTCATGAAAGAATTGGGCTTGTGATGTGTAACCCATTTTGTCTCTGATCAAGCTGAGACAGCCTGCTAACAGCTGTAATTTTAAAATATGCAATAGCACTAATCACCACAAAAACCATGACTGTGTAAGTAACTATCACAGAGTAGGAAACAACAGTTTTTTCCTATTCTAAGTAACAACATTGTTTAAATATGATATACCTTGGCAAAAATTAAAATATCTGGGGATTCACTTAATTAGTATCCAGGGTTTATATTTACAAATGGAACAAATAGAAATTTCCATTGAAGTCATGTCTTCTAAAACCCAGTGCTAACTGAATACCATTTCTGATACTACCCATTGCAGATCTACAAAAGCCCTATGATTCAAGCATTAAGTCTTGCTTTCCAGGTGTGAGGAAGTAGTATCACAAATATACCATCTCCTTTGAGGAACACCACATTGCCAGAGCTCAAATTGTTTGTTTTTAAAGACAAAAAAAGGCAGATGAACACAAATTGAAAAGGCAGAGAAGATATTTCCAAATGCTCTGTACTTGGAATGAACCCCCTGACTGCTCTTTCAGTATAAAATTATCACATTAATCTGGAAGCACTGGCTAATTATACTATGGACATACCATAATGTGATTTGTTTAGAATGGGGGATTTTTTTTCTGCTAATTTGTTATTCATGCACAGGCTTTCCTCTTCTGATAGACTCGATAAACTTTTCATAGACATATTTTTCTCCACGTGCCTGCACTCAACATCACTATCACTACACAGCAGGCATATGGAGTAACCAATAGACTGACTATTTTAAAGAGTTCATTGTCACATTAGATTTCACTTCAGGGTTGACCTCAAGCAGTTTCTGTGCTGAAATGCTTTGTGTGTCTGCAGTTACATCTAGGCACTTGTATTTAGAAAAGCTGATAAGCAGGGTAGTTGCACTCTGCTACAGAGTTTGAAGCCGGAAAAGACCACGTGAACTTGAGCAAATGTTTGAAAAGAAGTGTGGGGAACAAGTAAGGAGAGGCACATCTGGATGCAGAGACTTACAGTCAACACCATCACCAGGTGATGTATCCAGAAACCTAATGTAGGAGGCTGGGGAAAGGCATGGATAGAGATGAGGCACAGGGTGCATACCTTTTCTTAGCAGGAAAGGCAACACTGAAGCATTCCTGCTTCCTGGACTGACACATTTTCAATGCCCAGGCAGGGCAGCTTGCCAGCACACATGAAATGAGAGATGGAGGATACCTGCCTATGCGTTAAGCTCAGTAAGGAGGAGAAAGAATATCAGATGCTAGGAAGCAGAAACTGTGCAGGCCCCGAGGTCAGTGAAGAAACGGGAGGAGGCACTGCGTGTGCCCAAGAGAAAGATGCCCCTGCAGCCGATGGAGAAACCCATGGTGGAGCGGGTGTCCCCCCACAGCCCATGGAAAAGTATGAGATCCCACCTGCAGCCCGTGGAGAGGCCCCACGCTGGTGCAGGTGGAGACATATGGAAGATGCTGTGACCCGTGTTGGAGCAAGCCTCTGCCAGTACTTACAGCCCATGGAAAGAGACAGAGACACAGAGATGAGAGAGAGATCCACGCCAGAGCAGGTTTGCTAGGCAGGCTTGTGACTCCATGGAGGACCAGGCTGGAGCAGTCTAGGCCTGAGAGACTGAAGAGACATTCTATGATTTATGACTGCACCCCATAGCAGTGACCCATGCTGGGGCAGCTGGTGAAGAGCTGAAGCCCCGTGGGAAAGGACTCACATTGGAGAAGTTCATGAAGGACTGTCTCCCATGGGTGGGATCCCATGGTGCAGTAGGCGAAGGGTGTGAGGAATGCCGCCTTCAGCTAAGAAGGAAAACGACACCTGAGCAACTGACCAAAATCCCCATTCCCTTAGTCCCTGCCCCTCCCCATGCCACAATGGGGGGGAAGGTGGGAGCGAAATGATGACTCAAGTTCAGTCTGCTAAGAAGGGAGGGGTGGGGTGAGGTGCTTTAAGATCTGGTCACACTTCTCATTACCCAACTCTGGTGTCACTGGGTGTGCAGTGCAGTGTCATAGAGTTTTCTTTCCTTGATTCTGTGTTGAGTCTGTTTTATCCATGGCACTAATTGTGGAATGATCTCTCCCTGTCCTTATCTCGACTCCAAAGCCTCTCAATAAATATTTTCTCCCCTGTCCAGCTGAAAAGGGGAGTGATAGAGTGGCTTTGGTGGGCATCTGGCCTCCAGCTAGGGTCAAACCACCACACCAAGTCATTCTGTTCACGTTTATGAATTGTAAAATACATTAGTGCTCTACCAGGTTTCTATAATACATCCATTATTTAAAGATATATTAAAAATTAATACCACTGGACAAGATGATTTCTCTGCTTATTCTTAGGGTTCCTTAAAACACATGGGTAAGTTATTTTCAAAAAATTTATATTTTATATTGCTAATAATCTAATTAATTAATTAGTGTTTTCTTCCTTTCCTATCAGAAGAATATATTGTTTCCTTCTCTGAATCATACCGCAGCTATTTTGATGGATTAATATTGATAGTTTAATTTCTGCTGCCAATATTTTGAAGACTTGTATTTAACCTACAAAGTTGTTAAAGCTTAGTCAGGGAACAGGCAAAAAATTCAAGAATCGTGCATCGAGAAGGAAATGGGGCAAGAAAGAAGCTGATTCCCCAGCCTAAGGGATCTTTGGCAACAGAGATGTGTTTCTACCATCAGCTAAGCTATGGCAAAGAGGAAAGAACAGGCACAAATGTGCAGTCACTAAGCCAGTACACAGGTTGGGATTTTCTTCATGAAATTTTGGAGCTTGCAGTGTGAATGGATTCTTATGATGAGCAGGTGGGAGTCTCCTGGGCTGCTCTCCCAAAATCCAGCTCCAAAATTCTGCCAACCCTTGCGGCACAGACATGATGCTGAGTGTTTGCCATGCACCTTGCTCTCACCTGTAGATTTTCCAGGTCTTCTGTATTGATATTGTTGTTTTAATTACAACATTTTACCTTTTGCCAAATATTTTCCTTCTGGATATAAAGAAACAGAAAAAACCCCCCTGCAAACACAGTCCTTCCATGCCTTGTATTCTGGAGTTTCAGATGGAAGGATCCTACTGGCAAGAAACAAGTTTTTTGTCAGTTATCTTTATTACAGTATCATCTGGAGATCCCCACACACTTTCACTAAACCAGAACAAACACATGGCAAATCACACTGCCTACTGTGAAGAGCTTACTGCCTTGAAAAGTATGGAAAAAGAAATATAATTGCACCATCTTTCAGTAGCATAAAGTGATTAATTATGTAACACACAATGTCTGGCAGAAGAGCAACTTAAGGCTGATATCCAGAGGTCTTTGCCAAAAAACTGGTGTTCCTCTACACAGAATCTTTAGTCATTGATATTTAGAGTCCTATGATTATTCCCAGTATTGTGTTGAAGTTAACTTTTTTGAATGAGAACAGTGAATCAATTATAAAAATCTCAGAAATGATCCTTCCTTCTAGTGGTACTGCAGATTGCTGAGGCTTCCTTGTGAAGTGCCTTTACAAACAAAGGTCTCCAGAGTTCTCACTCCTGATACAGTAATTACAGCTTAGAGAAGCTGGAAAACAATTTCTTAGACTTTAAGGCTCATATGATGGCCAAAAAAGAGTGATTTTATTTTGAAAACCTAGAAATTGTGAGTAACAGCTACTGGTTTGATCTGCCAATTTATTCCAGCTACTTCAAGCAGGAATTTTATCTTTAACTTACATCAGTCCTTCCTAGATACATTCACCACTGAAAATTCAAGAAGAAAGTTAATTAAACTGAAACAAGCAGACAAATTAAAAAGATTCACTAAATTGACTACAAAAGGTGATGAGATCATCATCAAACAGAGATACTAATGAAGAAATATTTCTTGTGAAAATCATCCTGAAATCGCTCTGAAAAAAAACCACGGATGGCTTTCTCCTGAAGCATTTATTAATCATTTCAACATGATTAAAAAAAAAAAAAAGAAAAGTTTTTTCCTGCTCCTTTCCAATAGAAGTGATTACTCAAAAAGAAGAGCCAAACCAGACACTACAAGGGCATACTTCAGGCTAAGAACTCTTTTAACACATCTAGTACTTTGAGATAAATGCCTCATTTGGGGCAAAACACAATAAGGGCACTAGATCCTCAATAGTAGAATAAAAGATGAAAAAAATGCAGCACTTATAATTTTGGGCATGATGCCATAAATACAAACAACCTTATTTTGAGACTTTGCATTGAAAAAAAACTGAAAAAAACCCGCAAACAAAACAAAATCATTGTCGTCATCAATGACCTGGATCCTTTGCTCATATCTCTTTCCAGCTCAAGGCACTGTTGTCATCCTCTCTCATAGGGAAGTGTGAGCAGATCCATCCCCTGCCAGCAGCAACAACCCATGAGAGTTTGGCAGCGGTGTCAAGCAGCATCCTTAATACTCTGTCAGATAAATGGGGATAATACCATGTGCCTACCTGACAGTGATTTGGGAAAACAGATATAATGGAGAGGCTAAAACACACAGAAATATTAAATCCCAACCAACCTCAGGGAAATTACTTCCCAGATGAAAAGATTTTACTTCCAAGTTATTTTCCTTATGCTTAGTTTGAATCTTTGCTGTTGTGATTCCATTCCACTTGGTCTTGTCAGGTCCCATGGTGTTACCCTGAACACATCCATCATTTTAACACGTGCACTGCACCCCACATCTTGACCCCTCCTTGAAAATATATTTTAGCTCCAGTACTTTGCATAGATTTTTTTTTAAACCTCTGTTCTGAAACCAACCCCTTCTCACTTAACATGATAAGTGTATTCATAGGTTTTACTTTGATTTCTTTCCAATTTCTAAATATTTCAACATGCCCAGAAGTCCAGAAGTCTACATAACTTGTGGCCTTGTTTAAAGAACTGTTTAAGTGGTGTGATCCAACTGAGTGTGAACATGATTGTTTGTATTTTTGGTGGTGTAATAATAATACTCCAGTATAATATAATATCTAAAGTATTAGTATTATTATTAGTATTATTCCCTGTCAGCATTAGCTGGACTTCTCCTTCCTACACTGTAATTTAAAATAGTAATCATTACATTTTTTAACCTACATTTTGCTGAGCTGAATCTCCTTTTTTTTGTTTGTTTTGTTTAATTTATTTATTGGGTTCTGTCAAGCCTATGTCTGTCCCTCTGTGGTTTTTGTACCTCCAGTGGTATTTGAAACTGAGCTTTGTATCATCACATGCAAATTTAATGAATGTGCTGACTTCCTCCTTCCAGATCATTAATGGCGATGTTAATCCAGGCCAAACTTCAAATGTCTCCTGTGATACTTCATTAGACACCTCTTCACAGCTTAACATACCTGGCCAAATTTACTCTTGTTGTAAACAAAGCATGGTTTCAATGACTTTTTAAGACTTGCAGCAATGAATGCAAGCAATGAAACCTGGCCCGTTACCTTTCATCAGCAGCCTTTGTAGGCATGTGCTTAGTTTACAACACCATGTAAAGCCAGTTGTAATTAATTTTGCAACTAAGACTCCACACAAGTATCATTAAATTAAGTGCACTGCAGTTGTTGATACCAATCTCACTAAAAAAATAAGACCAATGGTAAGAGGTTTTCTTTTCTGTTAGGATGTGTAAGTCTTGATTTACTTACCTCATTTGGAGCACAGCAAACATGCAGTAATCAGTCAAAATCTATTCCACTGGATAGTCAGTTTGACTATGGCTGTGTAACTCTACAGCATTTCTGTTGACTTAAGGTGATATGACATTTCACCTTGCTACAAAACCATTAAAAAAAAAGAAGGTGGGGGAGATTAAAGAAACTTGGCTGACTAACCCGGTCTTCTATGCATTTTCATGCACTATTGAAATCAGGAAGTACTAATACACAAGTACTGATGACAGGACAGCAAAGCCACACAAAGAACAGACAGAACCACACAGGGCATTTTATGGCCCAAAGGAAGAACTGAGGCCCAAATAGCAGACAAATAAGGTCCCTCCAAGGGAGGTAATTAAGCACTTCATAATAGATCTACACACTGCATGGAAAACTGCCATGGGATGACAGGATTCATTCTTTGCTTTCCAAGCTCAGCTATTACCAATGTCACTGACACCAGCAGTAAATTGCTGAATACCTACTCCTAAGCCCCAAGCCCAGGAACAGCTAAAGACACCCAGACTCACCTCCCTGTCTGAAGAGTGCCTGTGACAACAAGCTAAAAGCTTCTCACTGTCAAAGAGGGCTAAGAATGCTGGTATTCTCACCAGGTGGCTGGAGCACCTCCCACATGAGGTCAAAATGAGAAAGAAGCTTGTTCAGCTTTAAGAAGAGAAGGCTCCGGACCTTAGAGCAGCCTCCCAGTACCTAAAGGGGCTACGGGAAAGCTGGGGAGGGACTGTTTGCAAGGGTGTGGAGTGACAGGACAAAGGGTAATGAGTTTAAACTAGAAAACGGTAGATTTAGCTTAGGTATTAGGAGGAAATTCTTCCCTGTGAGTGTGGTGAGGTTGTCACCAGGAGACAGATTTCCCAGAGAAGCTGCAGCTGCCCCCTCCCTGGCAGTGCTCAAGGCCAGGTGAGATGGGGCTTTGGGCAACATGGTCTAGTGGAGGGTGTCCTTGCTCATGGCAGGGGGTTGGAACTAGATGATCTCTGAGGTCCCTTACAACACAAACCAATCTGTGATTCTACTCCATCCGCTTCTTTCAAGGTTTTTTTTCAATTTGTAGAAAACAAATTTATTTTATATTGCACCCATGGAAGTAGTGAATAGTAAATACAATCCTGAAGTCTAATAAATGGGTAGTTCAGCTGAGGGGCAGGAGACTTTCTTGCTTTGTACATATTGTTCTACTTAATACAGACATACTTCATACAAACTTGAACAGACAACCAATCGTCTCTCCAACCGCAACCAAAAGAAGATATCCAAGGAAGAATACCAAATAAGGCAATCCGATAATTGTACTTTTCCAACCTTCAATAATTTGCCACTCAGGCATAACCTGAGACCCATGTGGAATTTTCCTATTTAAAATCCTTGATGGGTTTTACTTTGTAAACTGGTTCAGCACTCTTGACCGTAACCTCAGGCATTCATGAAGACCTGTTACCATGAGCTCCAGACCAGCTTCATTCTGGGATCCCCCCTCCTTTCTCCAACTCAGCCTGTTATCTGACAGTTTCACAGGATGCCACCTTGTAGTGGGACAAACAGGCTGATCTTATCACATTTACACACTTAAACAGATAATAGCTGGATGTGATTCCTCAATCAAGGAGTTGGAAGGGACCTGCTCCCTTGGAGTCAGCATGAATTGCAAAGACCAAGCGAGGTATAGAATGTAGTGGAAGGAGATGCCAAAATACTGCATGTATTGTAAAAAAAAGGAACTTTGATTTTATCCAGTTGTCACTGTAATATGAATACAATTGGTGCTATAAAGTCACCAAATATCTGCTGAGTTTGGAAACACCTTTAAAATGTCAGCCTTAAAAAGTATTGCTTTATAAATTTTCTCCTCAGCTCTGTTCATGTACTATTTTTCACTTTACTTCTGTGAGTCCGAAACATGCACCCTAGGTCAAATACCAAAGATTAGCAGTTCCCAGAGAATAGAAGACATTAAAATAGTCCTCCTTTTTTCTTCTCCGTTCTTCAAGAAAATAATTTTGTCCATTGTCAACATGGTAACACGCAAAGAATGCCAGGGGCCGTAAGTGGAGCTTTCACAGAAACAAAGGATAATTTTTTCACGTGGTTGCTAACAAGGGAAAACAGTTAGTCTATATGAAGCGAACTACAGAATACATCTGCAGCTAGAAGAACCAGCTGCAGTTCTGAGCAGTCACTGTATCTCAGTTTCAATTAAAAGAGGTGAAGTTTTAAAGTGCCAAGAGTTTCACTAACCACCAATTAAATAGTTCTGCCAGAGGGAAAAGGAAAAGGAGGAATGAAATGTAAACCATTGCCTGTGCCCTTTGTTACACAGAGACATTCATTCCTTGCACAATGAAAGGTTATCTATCTCCATGCAAAGTCACTGTCCAGCCTATTTATAATTTTGTGGCTTCTTTTGCTAAATACAAAAAGGAATAGAATTTTGTTGGGGGAGAAAAAGGGTATTTCTTATTCCTTTTCACCATTATCTATAGATTTCCTGTATAGATCATGGGCACTAAATCTTTTTTTAACAGTTTCTAATGTGTATCACTAAAGAAAGTCTCAAGTGCCAAGTGAAGAAAATTCCTTTTATTAACCCATTTCCCAAGGAGTTTGACACATAGATTCACTGCTCCAGGTCTTTGATTTCCTCCACATCAGTTGTTGGACTGGTCTGTTAGATGCACAACAACCCTTATTTCACCCCATCACATCCACAACCTATTGCTTGGAGATAATACAGAGATACAGGTTTCTCTTCATATTACTTTTCTGTCTCATTTCTAGGATTTTTAAGAATTTATTTCTGCTATGATAATGAGTGCAGGGTTGGTCCCTATATACTTAGCCTTGTTATTTCCAGTCAGATTAACTGTCAATTAGAGATAATTGGACCTGGCAATGTTTCTGTTGATGGGCACATATGTACCGTGAGACAGAATGAGAGCACCAATTAATTTCAGATAGGTCACTCCTGGCTGTCAATTTTTCTTTAAACTCTAGGTGTGTCCAAATAATTCTTACTTCAAATTAAATTGGTCGGAAGCTATTCAGTCCCAAATGTAAAACTAGACAGTGCAGTTCAAACTGCTGTAGATAAAACCAAACAAATATTGACTTTTCTCCATGTGAATGGGTCCAGTTGCCAGGTGGGACCCTTTTTTTTTTTTTGTTCATCTGGTCTGCAAGTCACTGCTTAGGGATGAAACTATCCTGGTTTGTTTGCAGCTCCTTTCATTGCTCAGTTGCTCTGCAGGCTGCTGCAGCATTTGAACTGCAAAGACTACAGGGCTTAAGTCAAAAGATGTAGCAAGAAGGGAAAAGGTTTTAATTGTCAGTCTGATAGGTCCTATACAAATATTTCTACTAGTACTGGGCTTTCAAAAGCTAAACAAAAAACCTCAGTATTACACCCCTTTATTACTGCACTTTGCTTAAC
This sequence comes from Zapornia atra, assembly GCA_013400835.1. Taxonomy (NCBI): domain Eukaryota; kingdom Metazoa; phylum Chordata; class Aves; order Gruiformes; family Rallidae; genus Zapornia; species Zapornia atra. The sequence continues at coordinate 39,020 of VZTU01030051.1, read as the reverse complement.
ATGTGAAAGAATGAGTATGCAGAGCTTGGAGACCCCCAAAATACTTTTAAATAAACTCTAACATGTAGCCATCCTTCTTTCACTGTGAAATTTTATAAGCTGTATCAAGAGAAGGCACCTCTAGTTCTGTTAAACTCTTGTGGTTAGTATATTTTCAGATCTCTTTCTCCAGTGTGAGGTTGTCCCTTTCTAGTTAAATTCTAAATCAGGAGGCCTTTCAACTCCTACTTTTTTCTTTCAGTGAAATGACAAGGGTTTTTTTTACAATAGAGTTGAACCAGTCTTTCAAACTTTCTCAGTAATCTCATTAAAGGTCATTTCCAGCTTCTTAACCAGGCTATCAATAAAGGTTCTGGAAGAACCCTAGCAAAAAGTAAAATCAAATCAAATCAAATCAATTCAAATATTAATCTGTAAAAGGTTTTTAATTCATGGTTTTTTTACTGTGGTATTTTGCAACCAGGAAGATATACTTTAAGCACAAAAAGGCTCTAGAGTCTGCACTTATGAGTTTACTTTCAGAACATAGAAGTGACAGCATTAGCTGGCATGGAAGTTAAACCAAGAACCACAATAAAATGTAATTAAAAATGTTATTGTGTCTATCTGATAATCTATGAGACTTCATATCTTCTTCCCTTCAGTCACTTCAGCAAGTAAAATTACTTCTTTCTGGAAGTAAATATCCTAAATACTGAAACTCTGAAGCTAACTTTGTACTTAAATAATCTCTAGAATGAAAGAATAAACATCTTGTGTTTAAGTCAAAGAACAGGTCTATGAAATCCCAATTCTCTACAATACTTGAGAATTTTAAAATTTATTTTAAATTGTGACAATCTATTTCAATTTTGCTTTTATAAGTGGTAGAGGATAAGGAAAGGTGAAGGTTCCTCTTGAGTGAAAACCACTTTTCCACTTCAGAACTCTGAGTCACACCGTCGTGATGGTGCAGAACCTTGACCAAGATGCTTCCCAGTACAAAAAGGAAAATGATAGCTGATAAGAACTGTTGGGGTTTGTTTTGTTTTATTTTGTTTTGGTTTTTTTAAAGTGGTGATTTTGTTGTAAACAAGGAAACCTGAAAATGATTCACTTGTCTTGCCTCTGTTCACTGATGTATAACTGGCTTACAGTTCAGGAAATATATGTGTTTTAATGTTCATAGTTAAATCAGACTCTACTTCACAATAAAGGTAAACCAGTCTAAAAAAGAAGAGGGTTGGTTTTGTCTTATGGAAGGTTTTACTACTATTCATATATCTATACATCTATGTAAAACTCCTGGATGAAACCCAAACCACCCCTGATTTAGGCTCCACTTCACTGTACTGTAACTGTAAATCTGGACTACTAGAATGGGTCAGGAGATTTGGTATACCTAACGAACTAAAAACCTCTTGAAGGAAGTTCACTCTTTGTAATACGATTTATTTGATGCACTAGCCACACTGTCATTTCTAGAGAGCTGAACACTTTGCCTGTATGAACTGTGCTTGCCTGCACTGAGAGTTTGCCTGCCTGCTCATTTGGGATCCAGCCTGCTCAGTAATCCTTAGAAGGACATGGGACAGCAAGGGAACAAACACACATCTACCATGATTGTGCTACACCCTGCTGGCCATGGTGTACCCCAGGTAAAGGCACTTTCTCTTCCTCCTCTTGTGGATGAGAACAGTTGCAGGCATACATTCAAGAGATGTATCCCAAGCGAGAGCACACAAACATGAACCCAGTTTTAACTTCAGAACTATGTTAAACATCCAGGTGAAAAATAAAGCTCTGGGCCAGGAAGCATTCAGCACTTTTTTGGTTTATCATCCAGCCTAATAAGAGACATTGAACCTCCTCAAAAGTCTTTCATAACTTGGTTTTGTTGGCAGCAATTATCTGTGATTGTTGAAAACCACCATCCATGCCACACAAACCATCCATGCCATGCAAACAACCATCCATAGATACAAATGTATGCCAGGAAAGGTTATGGAGTCTTCATTGTTTGAATATTCAAAAGTCATCTGGACGTTGTCCTGGGCAACTGGCTCCAGGTGGCTCTGATTGAACAGGAAGGATGGACCAGATGATCTCCAGAGGTCCCGTCCAATCTCAACCATTCTGTGCTTCTGTGATACACCCCTGGGTGCACATGGCCATATGTACTAATGGATTAGTTGATATATTTGAGAGACAAAAGTTAGTCCACAAATACCAAACTTTTGCTGAGTTGCCTATATACAAGCTCCAGATAGTGCAGTACCACTTTCAGGTAGTGCAGGAAAACCTTGGGAAATAAAAAGTGTACCCCCTAGGCAAAAAAACTCTATAAAATGAAATAGCATGTTACTTTACTCTTTTCATTCTGAAAAAAATCACAAAGGCTTTAAAAACTATTAAAGAGGAAAATCTAAAAACAAAACACAACAAAACAGATGTCACTGCAAAATTAAGGCTCCACAGGCAAATACTCCAAAGTCCTAAAATGCAAACCTAAGTCTAAATGTGTCATTTTAAAACCACCCCCAGTGAAACCCATTTGATGCATAATACATTTTCACTCAGCACATAATTAGCTGTTGGAACTCATTGCACCAAATTAACACCGAACTTAGACCTTGGCATAATTCCAAATTATATCAGGCATTCCTGTGTAGGTATTGACATAGCCCAACTATTTCAGCAGAAATGCCCCACTAACCCAGCCTGGGAGGCAGGAAAATATTATTATTGCAGTTGATGAAAACCCAAGCATAGAGGAAACTAAGTGGCTTGCCCAAAGTCAAATAGGATTGGAAGAGTGAGGAGCTCTTGAATCTTCTTAGGGGCAACAAATAAACACAAAGCTTTCTGTCATCACACATGGGCATCCTTTTTTTTTGTCATTATCCATTGCTGCCACTGGTAGTGCAGGGACACTTATTGCATGAACCTGCTGAACACTGCTGTGTGGGAAACACTGAGCATTTGGATGCGTAAAAGCAGAGACAGGTGTTTGCAGCTGGGCTTCATAACCTCATGGCCATTCCCTCTCTTCTCCCACAGAACCACCTTGCAGTGTCCAGCAGCCTGAAGTAGATGGCTTTCATGAAACCCTATTTTGCCTTTAGTTCCCCTGTTAAACAGGAGAACTCCGATCCTAGCCCCACTTTCAACTCTGTACTGCACTAGTCTCCTTCCTATGCCCAGACTCCGGGAACACAAGGGAAAGCCTTTCCCTGAAGGACTGCATTGTACTAGTGCTCAGCACAAGAGCTGCAACAGTGCAGAGTAATAGCTTGTCATGAGCTCCACCTTTCCACTTAAACATAAAAAGCTTTTTTGTGATCAGGATGAACCAAAGCAGTTTTGTTATGTAGAGTCTGGAACAGACAGCTGCCATGGGGTGGCCCACTGATGTCTACATCAACAAGCAACTGTATGTCCCCAGAAAGACATCCGTGCTGTCAGCTTGGCACTGCTTGAAGCTTCTATCTGGAACCTAGAGCTGAGTTTACTGAAGTATAAGCAATATTGTACTGATTTTTTTTTCAATTCATAATATCAGAAAATGTTTATTTTAAAATAGAAAATATTTAAATTAAAGCATCTGGAAATCAAAACAGACCTATGTATTTTGTTTAGTTTTATTTGTACATGTTTCAGTGAATATTTTTATGCAAAGTTCTCCCTGGTCACAGAATGATCTATAGTCATTTCGCAGAGATGGCTAATGCAAGCCTTAATGCCATGAGACAGAGGCTGACACTCAGCCTTTCACATTTCAGTTGTGAGTCTTATGAAATGGATCATAGTATCTACATTGCTTTTCTATTCTCTAGAATAAAAGTCCAACACAGAGTCAGGAATAATACCTTTCTCTTTCTCTGGAGACAGAAAGGACCATAAAAACCCAAAACCACCAAAAAACAAAGGAAAAAACCCAGCTAACTGGAGAATTGAGCCAACCTATAAAGAAATATAGTTATCAAGAAATGACCAACTGTTATAGTTTTGTGTGGCTGGGTTCTGGTAGAGGATGGGGGGCAGCAGGGGTGGCTTCTGCAAGACCATTTAGTCTTATTTCTTAACTCCTACCTTTGGGAGAACAAATTATGCCAACAGTTTTTAGGAAATGACTTTTTCTGGCATCTGGCTACCCATCCTCTGCAGCAAAGGTGGGAAGACCACTCAGTTGTCTCCCTTCTGCATATCTGTCAGAGCTGGATGGAGAAGCAAGGTGGACAAGCAAACCAGGGGAGGGTGAGGGGAGCTTTTGTATCCCACCATCCATCAGAAAATGCTCCACATAAAGAGATACTCATCCAAGGCATGACTTTCCCCATTTCCCTGTATGTTGTAGCAAGAAGACACCACAGGCATTTGCAAACAGCAAGGACCTGAGAAGGATACTCAGGGATGATTTTACTCCAATTTACTCACTTGGGATGGGTAAGGAAGGACAAATGAGGCCAAAAGGAAGACAAAAACAAAGCAGCGACTTGCCTGTCCCACAAGCAGACTGGTTTCCATGTCAAGCTGGAATACGGTGTTCACATGGTTCAGAAGTTATTTTGTGTCTCTACATTTGGTGTCTCATTTCTTCAGCTACAACTGAGAAAATATGCAGTTGAACTACAGAACACGCTAGGTTCCCAGCAAGGTTTGGCACTGCACATAAGACAGCACACTGGCACCAAGCCGACAGCAGACTATGTTTAACAACTAATGATATACATTACCATAGCCTTGACACTAAAAACACATATCGAGTGCCAGTCATTCTGTTGCCATTTAAATTCGTATACGTCTTGGGATGGTTTCCATCCATGCTGGCAGCCAAATTGTAATGAATAAGGAGGCTCTACTTTGTAGATAAATAAAAGCAAATGTGGGATGTACCTAAATGGATCTGACAGATTGTAGGAATAATTTAAAAATATGAGTACAACACCAAAATGTTGGCATTATCCATAATGAGAACAAAAAATCAGGAATTATATGCTATTTGCTAGACCAGAAAAACAGGAGAAAGTACCATGGATGTTCAAGTCCTTCAATTTCACAGCAGTAAAATACCAAAGTTCTCTACCCAAGAAAAAGTTATTCTGAACATGAAGCACGGGGCAATGAAGCAGCTTGTTTCTTCTCACATGGAACACCAGCTCAGAATCAGAGGAGAGGTGGCAAAAGAGACTGTAGGCCAAATCCCTATCTGTGAAAGAGTAATGCTATTCATGTTGCTGGGGTTCTCCCTGAGGACTCCCAACGTTGCATCCTGTTAAGCAGCACTGAGCACCCTTCCTAACAGCCACAACTAGTCATCCACTTGTTATTGGTGCTGTTCTATAAATAAATATATCTGAAAAGTCAAAGTCCAGAAAGGAGAAATTATCTCATGAACAGGTAAAACCTAGAAGGATGTTTTAACATCTGTAATTTTATTCCTTTGCTTACTAGCAAGTGTGCCATATTTAAAGGACTCCTGTTTGGACAAGAGACTTTATTTACACAGCTCAGTAACAAAACCAGAAGGGAACTAGAATAGAAAAAAGTAAATATTCTACATAGGTATTAATTTTTGTTTAAACGCTCCCACACACATTTAACAACAATCCCCAAACTACCTGTCAATTCTTAGTATAGCCTACTGGTTTTCCTTGTACTTCGTGTCCATCTTTCTTTCCTTGTACCTTTTCTTTCCATAACAACTTATTTTTGTCTTTCGTCACTACCATGCTAGAAACAGTGACCATTTTTCTTTACTGTGTTTATACACTGCATTCTAAAAGTATGGAAGCACAGCTTGATGCTGTTATTTGAAAAATATAATCAAAACTTCCACAAGAGAAATACACCATTTCAAATGTCTGTCCTGAATTTGAATTATTTATTGCATTCTGTATATTGAGGTTGTCTCCTTTGATGACCAAAGAAAACAGAATACCAGCAGTGAAGAAAAATCATAGTATCATAGAATGGTAGAATGTGTAAGACCTTTAAAGGCCATCCAGTCCAACCCCCCAGCTTTAAGCAGGGATATCTTCACTAGATCAGGTTGCTCAGAGCCCCATCAAGCCTGACCCTGAATATCTCCAGGGATGGGGCCTCCACTGCCTCTCTGGGAAACCTGCTCCAGTGATCTACCACCCTCATATTGAAAGGGTTTTTTTTCCTAACATCCAACCTACACATACCCTTTTCGAGTTTAAAACCATCACCCCTCGTCCTATTGCTACACGCCCTCATGAACAGTTCTTCCCCAGCTTTCTTATAGGCACCTTTCAGGTACTGGAGAGCTGCTATAAGGTCCCCCTGGAGCCTTCTCTTCTCCAAGCTGAACAAACCCAACTTTCTCAGCCTGTCTGCATCAGAGAGGTGCTCCAGCCCTTTGATCATTTCTGTGGCCCTCCTCTGGATGTGCTCCAACAGGTCCATGTCCTTCTTGTATTGACAGCTCCAAAGTTGGATGCAGTACTCCAGGTGAGGTCTCACCAGAGCAGAACAGAGGAGCAGAATCACCTCTCTCAATCTGCTGGCCACACTCCTGGGGATGCAGCCCAGGATGCAGTCGGCCTTCTGGGCTGCAGATGCACATTGGTGGCTCATATCCAGCTTTTCATCCACAAGTACCCCCAAATCATTTACCTCTGGGCTGCTTTCAAGCACATCATCTCCTAACCTGTATGGGCAACAGGGATTGCCCCAGCCAAGGTGCAGGACTCTGCACTTGGTTTTGCTGAACCTCATGAGGTTCACCTGGGCCCACTTCTCCAGCCTATTGAGGTCCCTCCAGCACATTAACCTCACCACTTAGCTTGGTGTCATCAGCAAACTTGTTCAGGGTTCACTCAATTCCACTGTCAATATCATTAATAAAGATATTAAACAGCACCAGTCCCAGTACAGACCCTTGAGGAACTCTGCTTGTCACCCTCTTCATGAAGAAAAAAAACGTTAAGGGAAAAGTGTATGTAAAGAGGGAAAAAACTTATAAAAAAAAATTTAAAACTCTGAACTCCAGAAACTTTGTAACAAATACCATTTTCAAGCACTGCGTCACTTGAGGTGTGCCAGGCTAAAGCACAGAGGAATGAAAATGGTCTGTGTTTCTTTACACTGTTCTTTACATAGTTATTCCATGGTCAGGTATCTTCTTCTTGAAAAAGCCCCATAAAGTATGCCATTTCAGGAACATAAATGCAGTATCCTGGAAAAACTGTCAGGACAGGTGCACAACAAACATCCTGTCTATTTGTAACATGGCCCAATAACTTAACTGGTAGAAATAATATTATTATAATCATACCACAGTACCAAAATTATACACTAAATTTAAAATGGGAATATTGGTATGCAAATTTCTGCAGAAACTACAAATAAAAAAGTTGAACATATAGAACAAAACTGTATTAAGTTGTATTGATGTCACACAGCTGAAAAAATATCCAGGTAATATGGCAGACTTGACCTCAGGGAGGCATAAAAGTAAGCATTGGGATCATGCACAGGAACTGTGGAGATATTAAATACTTTGAATGGATATTAGTGACCCCAAAAGTCAACTATGGTACTAAGCCTGTATCAACACTAACCAGCATGTAAATAGAAGGGGCTCTGGTTACATTTTAAAGCGGGTATTCACAGAACCTCTGTTTTAAGGATATCCAAAGTGACAGACCTTGTGCAGGTTCCTCAGCTGTTTCTGACAATCAGGTGGTGGTGCACGTGGGACACCCAAAAATCATAAATATTCCAAAACAGAAGCCTTTGTTGAAAATGTTGATTAGCTAGAAGTAGTGTCAGCTAGTGAATGCTTAGGGAACATCTCGCTGATGAAAATAGACTACTACACCACCTGAGCAGGAAGTGACCTTTTAGGAGTTCACTGTGGCAATTATTCATTAATGTAGACTAAAACATAATTATGATGGGAGCATTCACTGTAAACTGTGAGCATGCAAGCAAAGACAGTCAGAAATTATTTTACTTGAGCTCACTAAACTTGAATTGAAGCAATTTATATTAATGTGATGATGCATCTATATTCTTATAGTAGAAAATAATACTACCTCTCAGCAACCGTGTGCTTAAAATGTGTTGGAGTTTCTTCCTGTAAATTCATGCACTTCTAACAATATAAAAACAACAGTGCACCTGAAATAGATAATAGAGGGGTTTAGGTTGTATCAGTCATGGCTCAATGAGGAATTTAGAAACTAATTATAAAGCCACATCAGTGTATTCTGTACCTTCTGGTCGGCCTACACATGCATATGCATCTGTACACACTGAAAGAAATGAAGGAAATCTGGATTACAAGGACTGAAATGCAGCATTAATTGAAATAACCTATCTTTAGGATGATGTCACACACATTCATGTTCAGTCTAAACCAAGCCAACAAATGTACTGCACACTTCTTTCCACAGGGGATGGACCATGCCAGTATGACCAAAATGACACCCCAGTATGACAGAATACCTTGTGCAAAGGAACCCAGCTCCTCGTTATGCTCTTTAATAAACGTATTTGTCATGAGTATCACATTAACAACCCCCCTTCAACATGTTCAGAGAATGAAAATGCACCTTAAAAATTTTAAGATGCATGGAAAGCTATTTATTCCAGAAGTTAGAATAAAAAGGTTCTTCCTTGCTTCCTTTCCTTCCCTTCAGCATACACCCAGATCCAGTAAATCTCTGTTTAATGCCACAAACACCTCTAACAATATGTAGGGTTCAGTAGCTTCGCTAATGCAGATGACCTGAATTCACCACTGATCATGGCAAAAAACTCAGTTTCTCATACTCTTAAGACCAAGATTGGAAAGGACTAACATCAGGACCCAAACTGCACCTGAAAACAAACAAGAAGGCAGCATTAAAGAGACTGTGGCTGTGGAAAGAATGAGTATTTTCAGAATACTTTTGAATAAGTAAGTTTCATGAAACCAAAAATAGCAGGGCAGTTAAAAGGCTTAAATTGGTTTGTCTTGAATCTCGTTTATTAGAGAGATAGATCTTATCTACTTAGAGATACATCCTTCGTATCACAGCAGCATATAAATAAAGGCCTCCTACGTTATTTTTAGATAGACTCCCCATAATATTAGTAGAATACTATATGTCTTACTACTACTAAATGAGCTCCCACTGATTTTAAATTTCATTAAGCTCATAAACTCCTGCAGTTGGCAGAGAAACTACATTTTCTGATTTCCAAAGCTGCATAATGAGTCATGACCTATCCCTTTCCTTTGTCTCCTCAGAATACCCTTCTGCTGGCTAATCTCCCCCGTATTTTCAATTTTCCCCCAACACTCGTATGGGTGTTTGTGCATACACACACAGAGGAAATATTGCAGAGCATTCAATTTTTTGTTCCAGAGCTCGGGTTGCTTTTTTTATCTAGGCATCCCTTCAGTCACCATAAGCAAAAGCAGCAGAGGAAAAGGCAGTTTCATATGATATGTCTCCTGTGTTTGATTAATCTGCAAGACACTCATTTTTAAAACTCCTCATGAATAATTCAATTTCTAATTATGCTGTAAAGGTCCCCAACCCAGAAAAGAATAAAGCAAGAGAGGGAAAAGGAAGGGGGAAAGCACATGTGTTGGCTTAAACAACAGCTGCTGCAACTGAGCTTAGTAAGCTATCCTGCCCATGCAAGATACAACTCCTCCCTAAACCCCAATGTGCTTCTCTAAAAAACATGACAACATTGCATACAAAGCTGGAGCTGAAGACTAATTCTAGGACCTGCTTCTTCTCCACCCACATTCCCTGCTCCAGAAGGTATGGACATGAGCAAGACATGGTCCTGGGCAGGGTGAACTGATTGTACAGAGTCCTTCTCTGCTGATGGGACCAGCCCCATGCCCTTGCACACTGCCCTGACCACAATGTAAGGGAGTAAAAGTGCTGCAGAAGAACCTCTAGTTTTGATTCTTGCTCCTCTCTTTCAACTTCGTTCCTGAAAAGGCTGGGGAATACCTCATTGACTACTCTATTTTCCCCCTGCAACACTCGCCTGAAGAGGTGAGATAGGAACTGCCTCTACACTCATGTTCTCCTATGCACAGATGAGCCAGGACTTCAGGAGGAAACCACTAGCTATCATCACATGAATGACACCTGGCTTCTACCAGCATGGAAGTTCTGCAGCTCCCTTTGCACCCAGGTTTCACTTTTCTACTGCATTAAACATCGCTGCTAGATCAACTCCCAGCTACAGACATGTTTGGTTTTGGGTTTTTTTCCCCAGTTTTGCTTTAATCAAAATGCATCTGACATACAAAAAGCTGGTCAAGGTACAACTGACAGCACACAGGCAGCTGAATGATCTCCTCCTACATACAACTATTTTTTTTAATTGCAAGGAGGTCTCTCAATACACAGCAGACCATCTGCTCATTAGCACTACAGCACTATTTCTCCTATTGACACTTCCTACCCCTCCTCCTCTCCAATCTTTAACAGCTATTCCTAAAGCAGTTGCAAATTGCAAACTCTCTGTGACCTGTGGGGTTGGATTTACATTGTGCATATTAATGCACTTCTTTCTACAATTTCCTTAAAAATAATGAGCAATCCAAACTCACTGTGGCTTTTGTCCAAAATCCCCAAGATTCATTCCAAACAGCAGCTATTTGGTTTGTCTTTATTCCTTTCTGACATGGTATTACATATGATATATACAGGGTTTGTGTGCTCCCACATTTCTAACTTTAGAATTCAGGCTGCAGAATTCAGGCCAAAGCTCATCGTCTCAAAGCTGCTGCAATGGTATATTAGAGCAGATAATGATAAATTGCTACAATTTTATTAATTAGTTAGTAATCAGAAGGGCATGGGAATCGCTTGTATTACAGAATGCAGTGCATTTGCTTTTAAGAAACACAGTTCATCTGAGACCACATATTTTTTACTTCTTTTATTTGTTTTACACCCAAATACTGCAGTAGTTAATACCCAAATCCTGCAGTAGTTAATAAAAGCCAGGAAAATATGGAGGTTGGTCATCTGTACTCTTGCTGAATCTTGTGATATATATGGCCCATCACCATAGTAATTGAAGCTGTTGCTAAGCTAGTGACAAGACACATTTCTAACTCAAGGCACATATCCCAACCTGTCCTGGGGCCAGACCTACACATATGTTACAGTTTCATCACCTGCAGACTCTTAGACATCTAAGATGGGAGATACAGACTAAAAGGCAGTCACATTGTATGTGCCCAAATAGGTGTGGCCAGGTGACTCAGTGTTGAATGCACTGATCTTCACCAAATCCTTGCAAAGTAACAAAGGGTATTTCCTCTTCAAAGATCAATCAATGCAGAATTAAAATCTCTACATCTACTCAACATGGTTTGTCCTAGGAACATCAGAAGACTAGAAAGTCAGCCTGAGACCAGGTGACCTTCAAAACACATATCTCTGGGATTTCTATGCAAGCAACATTACTGATGCATCCCGTGACATAAGTGAGAAGGCAGCCAGACAGGGCTCAGGGTGCTGGAGTCATGTGTGCACCGTGCATGTTGTCCTAGCATCCCAGCTACTAGCACTTTTGAAAATAAGGAACATGACAGAGAGGATATGTTCTAAGAATTCATTTGTCTACACTTCCAGGATAGTTATAACGAATCAAGCAGAAGATATCATGGATGAGAGATCATAAATATTCGGTATTTTGTCTGAACTCTACAGAAAGGGAGAAAGGGGGATGTGAAGTTAGAGAAAGATCTAGGTAGAAAACTTTAAGTCATATGAAACTTATCCTGCATGCAATTAGATTGAAACCACACAAGAAATCCTCAGCAAAGCAAAATTTTCAACCACCATCCCCAAGACAGCTCTAAATATTGGGCCATTGTTCCATTTCCACACACAGACCCCCATCCAACAAAAGCTCCTGCATAGATACATGCTTCTCTTTTTTTACATTATTCCATTTTCACACAGAATTTGTAAGCATACATTTACCATAAAGTGCAGTTGGTTCTTTCCAAGTCCAGGACCCAACTGAATGCCAACAGAGAAAAAGAAGCCTTAAAATTATAAGTATTTATTTTATAATTCCTTAGACTATGTTAAAGCATATCATGGTTATAAATGCCATGTGTATCAGATGGTTTCTCCTGGTCTAGGTTCTTCACTGAGACACATACTAAGTACTCCAAAGCATTCAGTGGCTGCATTCTTGAAAAATAACTAAATTAGTGCATTCCCACAACCTCAGTTAGTGTTTTGGGTTGGATGTTTTGTGCACTGATGACACCCCAAACCAATAAGTAAATGTGAATCAGTTTGTACAAATCTCACACCGTCCTCAGATTTAGCAGAACACCTCTTCTTACAAAAAACACATCTTCTTAATTCTGTATTTCAGACAGAGCTGAATGAAACTGGAGGCAGTTAAGTTTTCTGAGATTTTTCTTTCACTGTATGTTATCTTCTATCCAAGACTGACTTTATAAGAAACATTGGTATCTGTTCTGAAGTGAGGGAACCATTATGCACTGTATAAACTTCAAATAGTCAATCCCTCAATTCCTCTTGATTAAAAAACCTAAGAAACCACCCCCTTCAACACACACACACTTCTGCAAGATAGAAGATTATTTCTTTTAATGCAAATGTTATTTTGCAAATAAAATTTGCAAATTTTATTGTTTGTTTGTTTGTTTTTCCAAGAAATGACCATCAGCTAAATTTTCCAGGGTTTTGTGAGCTGGTTCAACGTGTCAGTTCTGGGTGTTCATTACAAACATCAATTGTTTATTGCTGTAGAAGTAAATGGTAATTTTGCACTCTGCCAGCCCTTGGTACAAAGTTCAATGGCTAAACCAGAACATAAACACCCGGTGGCTGGAAGATCGTTCTTCCTGAACAAGTTCCTCTAATCTCATTACTTAAAGTATGAAAATGCTAAACACTGCCATATAGATTAAAGTTATCTATAGATAATATGGTGAACTCCATGCGTGTCTTCATTTGTGTATGTGAACTTTCATGGCAAGCTTCAAATCTGGCATTTGAATTTGATTTTCTACATGGGGCTAGGTTACCCAGGGCTGAAATTTCACCATCTGTTCAGAAAATATCAGCTTTAAATGGCAAAAGCTTTACTTTTTTAAACTTTTCAGATGGTGAGGGAGAGTGCAGTACCCTGTAGGCATGTACCTAAATCAAGTCCTCTCTCCCAAAAAAAGCCCGTTCACTTTTGGAGCTAAGCTGAAACCTTTGATTGAGAACTTGTTTACATAGACATTGCAAGGAAACTTAACCCTAGGTATATTTTTAAATGGTCAAGTTACTTTATATTTAAAGAATTAAAGTAGGCATAATTAACATATTTATTTTGGGAGACTTTTAAGGCAATAAACCCTATAACATGTAAACCTAATAAAGATTATTTTCCTCCTACTAGTCAGAACACATGCCTTCCTCATGATAATCTCTTCAGCCTCCCAGCAGTGTGTGCCCACTACAGAATTGCACCAGGAACAAGAATTGCAAGCCCAGAAATCACCAGCCATAAAACCACTTGGCTACTGTGAAAGCCCCACACTGAGGTGTCCTGGTTTCAGAAGAGCTAAAGGATAAAAATATAACTGAGAACTAATCATCTTGTGGTCAGTTCAATTTCTGCAAAAATTTCAAAATCCATAAATATGTACCTAGAATGTTTGCCTCAAAAAGTAATTGAGTATTGTGCTAATGAACACACTGAAAAATGGGGAAAAAAGATAAAATACTGGAAAATGAGAAAGAGAAAGCAGAAGTAACCAGCTGAATTTAAAATCAGTTTAATCACTTTTTAATGTTAAATAAACAAAACATAAAATAAAAACATAAACACAGTAAGTGGTTATTTTGGCTTCTTGACCCTTCTTAAAAGATGAGGCTGCAGACAGCAACACAGCCACAGTACAAACACAAAGATCAGAAAGTTCATTTACATTTCAAAAATGAATATGATAGCTAAAGTGGCAAGATGATTCACAGAATCACAAAACGTTACGCGTTGGAAGGGACCTCAAAAGATCATCCAGTCCAACCCCCCTGGCAGAGCAGGATCACCCAGACTAAATTGCACAAGTACACATCCAAGCAGGGCTTGAATGTTTCCAGAGAGGGAGACGCCACAACCTTTCTGGGCAGTCTGTTCCAGTGCTCCATCACCCTCACAGTGAAAAAGTTTCTCCTTGTATTCATATGGAACTTCCTATGCTCCTGCTTGCACCCATTTCCCCTTCTTCTATCACTGGCCATCACTGAGAAAAGCCTGGCTCCATTCTTCTGATTCTCACCCTTTACATATTTATAAACATTAATAAGGTCACCCCTCAGTCTACTCCAAGCTAAAG
>VZTU01030051.1:0-24541 GCA_013400835.1 Zapornia atra | reverse complement strand
GACCTCTCTCAACCTACTAATCACACCCCTTCTAATACACACCCCAGGAAGCCATTGGCCTTCTTGGCCAAGAAGGCACATTGCTGGCTCATGGTCATCCTGCTGTCCACCAGGACCCCCAGCTCCCTCTCATTACGCTGCTCTCCCAACAGGCCAGACCCCAACCTATACTAGTACTGGGATTGTTCTTCCCTAGATGCAAGACCCTACACTCGCTCTTGTTAAACCTCATTAAACTTCTCCCTGCCCAGCTCTCCAGACTAAGTCTTGCTGAATGGCAGCACAGCCCTTTGGTGTGTCAGCCACCCCTCCCAGTGTTGTGTCATCAGCAAACTTGCTCACTGTATACTCTATTCCCTCATCCAGGTCATTGATGGATGTATTGAATAGCATAGGTCCCAGTACCAACCCCTGAGGGACTCCACTAGATAAAGCCCTCCAGCTAGACTCTGTCCCATTGATCAAAACTCGCTGGCTTCTTCCCTTCATTGTAAGGGCAACACACAATAAAATGTGTAAGAAATAATTAGTTTGATGCATGAAAAGGGAGTTCTGCAACAGAAGCAGAGCTGTTTCTGAGCTATGAGGCTTGGGGTGGCAGTTCATACCCACAGCTGATGTTCTTACAGGACTCACACTTCAGACAAATTTCCCCTCTGCAAAGACTGTTCACAGGTTCCTGCCTGTATATTCCAGAAAGTTCCAGCACAGGTTGTCGGAGTAGTCTGAGTTGCACAGGGATGTCTGAGCTATCCTATGTAAGTCAATTCTGGTTTTAAGTGAACACGCAAACTGAAGAAAAAAGCACAAAATTATGTGTACTCACTAAGAAGCTATCACAGTTTATCGGAAAGGAAATAATTCCTGTAGCTTTCCATGTGCCTAAGCCCAAAAAATGCATTTCAAAGTGTAAACATATCTTCTAAACCAAGCAAATAAATTAATGACTCCATCTGAAATCCACAGACGCATGTCCCATCTGGTGAACCCTGTGCCATCAGATTCGAAGCCCTTCTGACAAGTTCACCAGGCATCAGTGCTCAGAAGAAAAATATGGTTCTTTTTCCTCCGTTATCTAATTGGTGTCTAAACAGCGCAGACTACAAAGGAGAATGCTTAAGTAAACTGAGCGCCCGCCTGCCTGCCTTTTCCTGCTAGAATGGCCTTCACATTTACTGACATTTCAGATCTCATACAATGACCAGAAGTCTCAGAAAACTGTCTCCTGCTTTCTGCTCTCACCCATTTTCAAAGGGCGGCACAGTCACTTTACCCACAACAGTAAGCTAGTAACATTAATTCCCCCAGCAAACAAATCCTTCTGCTGTCTCCTGCATCAGGCACATCTCAACCGCTGGGCACAGCACTATGCTGGGGACAGTCCCGTCGCACAAGGCATTGCCCTTGCCATGTTATTCACTGGACGAGAATGTACTTGAATGGTCTGGCATGATCAGATCCCTGAATGCATCCACAGAATTAAGGGTCTTGGTACATTTTAGAAAAAGAATGCCATTTTTAGAAACTTCTCTAAGAGTTATCATCCTTTTCCTTTTCTCAGTCTATTCCTTCAGTAAACAAACACTTCACAAGACCTGACTTACATGAACTCACATCATCCCCATTAAGACTGGGAATGATAAATATACATTTTAGGCCACACTGGATGGGGCTTTGGGCAACCTGGTCTAGTGGAGGGTGTCCCTGCCCATGGCAGGGGGTTTGGAACTAGCTGGGCTTTGAGGTCCCTTCCAACCCAAACCAGTCTGTGACTCCATGATATTCCTAGGAAAATACAGAAGTCACAAAAATTGCCAAGTGTAAACATTATTTCACCAGATCTCTTTTCAGCAAATTATCTATAGTAATTACACTTGAACTAAATGTAACAACGAATTCAGTTTCTTCTTTCTTCATTCACTTTAATTCAACTCCAGAGGCTTGAGCTTGAATCTCATGTTTATTCTTTCTACATAATTCTGCAGCATAGCCAGCAGCTGGGGCATATTCCGTAGGATACCCTTGGCCTCTGGCTGTGAGCTTCATTTGAGAAATGTTAAGGGAGACCCTAAAGCTTTCGTTACAAGCTGGGCTGGGACTACGCCATCATAAAGGTCCCATTTAGACTCAAAACTTGTGAGATTTGTCCTTTAAGGGTGAAATCAAATGTAAAATTTATTCTCATTTACTGTTTGGAAGAGATGACAAATTCAATTCTGTACTCAAAGAAAATGGGACTATTGAGCTGAGTTTACAAATTAAGAGCCTGTGAGATACTATAATCTTCATCTTGAAACTTGTATTTGTTCCTGCTGCAGGCTGGCTAGCACTCATGTACCACAGACACAAAGGCTTTTGAATTAGGTGCAAAATAAAAGCTTCCCTGGTAACTTAATATTTCACGATCTCATTCTTTTTTTTATTATTATTCTTTTTTTTTTTTTAAGTCTGAAGTAAAAGTAATTGTATTTTTTTATTAAATTCGAAACTACATGTTCACAGTGACACCTTGGGAACAAGCACAGGGCATTCTCTTACCTTTGTGATTCAAAACTGCGTTTGCATTCTTACATGGAACAAAATGCTTTATCAATAATTCAAATAACAAAGTCTGTGGGGTATTAACTTACAACTGAAAGAGTAAACAAGCACTGAAGCTTAGCAAAATTGATTGATACTCCATTAGCAAGAGGATCCCATTCTACCCTATTACTGTGAGGTATTATCTGCAATGAGGTGGTGGTTCTAAGGCATAGAGCTCATCTTTGTGGAAGGCCTCCCCATCACAACTATGTGTGATCACAGACCAGTACTAAAACAAGAATAACTCTG
Source organism: Zapornia atra (assembly GCA_013400835.1). Taxonomy (NCBI): domain Eukaryota; kingdom Metazoa; phylum Chordata; class Aves; order Gruiformes; family Rallidae; genus Zapornia; species Zapornia atra. The sequence goes on along the minus strand of VZTU01030051.1, from coordinate 21,709 downwards.
TTCCCATCCAGCTCTTCATGAGAGCTACAAAAAATCACAGAATTTGTCCTAATGTGCTCTCCAGCATGAGCAGCCTTGCATAGCAGCAAGATCCTCTAACACCTGAGGAACGTGGCACAGTGAATGACTCAACATTATTAGCGGAGTTAAAAAGTGTTACACAATCCACAACCCAAACATCTCAGACACAGAGACAAGGGCTGACAAGAAAAAAAAAAAAAAAGGGGGGATTGTGAACAAGAAAAATACATTCTTTATGAAAGCACAGAAGAAAGGTCTTGGAATCTAAGGGGTAATTACTGACATAAAAAATGGAAAATCATTTGGAGGCAGGGATAAAAAAGTTAATAGTAGTCCAGTCTGTTTTTACAGGGACAGAGAAAGAAGGCAGGGACTTTTTTTGCCAAGGCAGGTCTTCAGCTCAATGATATAACCAAGAACTACAAGTGAATGAACATGAACGAAGAAGGCAGAACAACCTGCATTTTCTTCTTTATGCATTCCCATATAGCTATTGAAATGCAATCTAAGACATGCTTTTTGGAGGTATTTATTCACCTAAGTGTTCTGTCAGAAAAGAACTGATACTGAACAAGATCTTTGCAATGCTTTGTGCAAATAGCATTTTGGTCAGCTGTGGAAATGAAGCAGATGCTACTTCGAAAAATATCTAATTATCCATTAAAAAATAGTAAAAAATGTGGACTCAGGCTCCTTGGAAAAAGGAAGATGTCCATTCCTTACTCCTCTTAGAAGCTGAAAAAAAATATTTTGAACTCTGCTGTCTGTCTCTCCAAACTTCTCTTAAAAAGTCTCTGGAATTTTCTCCCCTTCTCCATGGAGATTTTGAACTTTTTTCCTTCATTAAAATAATGATAAAAGAAAATCAGATTGAAGAAAAGAAGCAGGTTTGTATTTTATTGTTGGGCAGGAACAAGAGAAACTGCCAGGCTGAAAGAGCGTAATCAATGGTTTGCCATCTAATTGGTGGCTGGTAACAAGCAGAGCACATAAAGGGTCAATAGTGAGGCCAATGCTGTTCAATATCTTCATTGACAACCTGGATGATGAGACAGAGTACATCCTCAGCAAATTTAAAGGTGATACTAAATTAGGCAGAATGGTTGACTTGCTGAATGTCAGAACTTCAACCCAAAGAGACCTTGAGAAACCTGAGAATTCCATCAAAAGCAACATCCTTTGAACTAACGAGAAGGGCGAAGTTCTGCATCTAGGGTGGGACCTAGCTATGAACACCCTTGCAGAAAAGGACTTGGGGCAGAGGACAAACCAAAAATGAGTCAAGACTGGACTCTCATCCCAAAGAAGACAGACTGCCTACCAGTTGCACCAGTAGCAATGTGGTCTATAGATTGAGTGAAGTTATAGATTGGTGAAGCTGCATCTGAAATTTTGTGTCCACCTCCACTCTTCTCAGTTCAATAGGGATAGCAACTAATTAGAAAGGGTTCAAAAGAGGGCTACCAGGATGGTCACGGGCCCAGAGAATATGACCTAGGAGAGGGTGAGGATTTTTAGTCCAGCCAAGGAAAGGCTAAGGAGTGATGTTTGTCCTATTGACAGACAATATAACAAAGCAACATGACAGTGATGACAAATTACAGCTTGAGAAGTTCAAGTTGTACAGAGGGGGGAAGAAGCTCACCAAGAAAGTAATGTAGCTCTGAATTAGGTCACTCAAACAAGCTATTGAGCCTCCTCCATCCTTGGAGGTTTTCAAAACTTGTTAGGTAATTTTGTGGCTGACCAGACTCTAGCACTAGCAATAAACCCACTTTGAGCAGGAACCTGGATTAGATGACCACCAGAGATCCCTTCCTACTAACATCTCTGTGATGTGATAGTTACCGCGACATAGATACACTTGGCATATGACAGAAACAATCTATAAAACTTTCAGCCTCTGGAAGAAGAGACAAAAAAGGCCTGCATTTTAAAGGACCACTTAGAGAAACATAGTGTCCTCACTATTCAGCTGCCACTTAGGAGTGGCACAGCGAAAATGTACGACTCGAGGGGCAAGGGTACTGAGGCTGAAAAGATTCAGACGGTGTGGGTAGAAAGGACAGCAATCTCTAGGACAAGAAACAGGGAAACATAAGCTAGGAAAAAAGGCAAATGATAAGAAGAGAAGCCAGATGGAAGATTTGGAACTGCTGATGGAGGCAGATGGAGGGAAACCTCTGGAGGTTCCTCCTGATCATGAGCACTCAGGCTAGGATAAGCAGCATAAAAGAGAGAAGCAGGACTTTCTATGCTAGGAAACAGGAATATAATGAGGAGGCAGGTTAAGGGGGAGAGTAAAAAAAAAAAGACAAGCAGAGCAGAAAGGTAAGGAGCAATTATATTTGGCAATAATTAGGCAAAAGACTTTCTACCTAAAAGAACACATTTCCCTACAGAGCCCTAAGGAGCATTCGGGATTCCCAAATTTCACTAATCTGCTGTGAGCAAGGATTTGTGTGAAGTAAAGCAGCTAACTTGGAGAGTGACAACCTGTGAGCCATTTCCAGAGGACTGACTGCTTGAAGAGACTGCCTGACATAAAGAGAAACTTTCTGTGGCAACACACAGATGGAAGCTGTTGCTTAAAGACAGGATTTGTTTGTTCACCTCAAATGCTACTGTGGTCATGATCAATGAATCAATAGCTTTCAAAAAAGATCAAAACAAACAAACAAAAAACCCGGAAGAAACCAACACATAATTAATGTGTCAAAAACAGATATTGAAAAACAATTTTTACATTTTGTCAGAAATGTAAATCAACATACACGGATGCAGAATTAATTAGGAGCTACTGCTGACTGCTAAATTACTTCTTCCTAAACTCCTAATTGATCAGTCAGAATTTTTAAGTAAGTTATTCAAAGAGAAAGAATTTATTTTGGCTATTAAAACCATGCCTGCAGGAAAAGCCACAGGTTCTAATCTTTCCCACCAAATGCTTTACATATGAGATAGCTCACTTCAACTCAGCAATAGAGATTTTGGGGTGCATATTCTACCAAAATCTATGCATGGAACCGATTATTTATTTATTTATTTAAATGCTAAAAGAAGGTTGGAAAAAAAGTAGCTTTTTAGTGTGATCTTACTAGATTGCACACTTGAAGGCAGAGTAAGTTTTACAGAACCCGTGCATCACTTTTTTTTTCATTACAGAGCTTGAAGCCACATAGGAAGTGAACAAACTTAAGCTTCTCAAAGCTTCTGACAGACAAGTTTTAATTACTGTCAAGAAATTTACCACAAAATTTCCCCAAAAGCCTCTGCTGTTCTCAGAGGCCCAGTGCATGCACTGAGGTATTGTAAAGGTCTTTGACAATATGGTGCTGGAGACCTCTTTTTTCTTTCATTTTTTTCATTCTCCTGCTGTATTGAGATAAAACCTGCAAATTTGGCTTTTATTTTCCATCCAGTTGGATTCATCCAGTCTCACAGAAATTCCAGAAGCAGAGCATCATGTCCGCAACTTTGTCTTCATCATCTTTTCTATCTCTTGTGTCCTTGAGTTTATGTTACAGTCAAATCTATAAAAGCTATAGAAGAGGCAAGAGAGGCAAAGGCTTGAATTAACAGCAGATGACCTTTCATGTGGCTACCGATTTTCAATTTATTTTAATTCTGTAATTCTGGAAGGTTTTTCAGAGTGTCCCCGCATTGTTTGGAGCAATGATTTGGTGCCTATTCTTCTTTGACAAGAAGCTTAAGCTAGTACCAGATTTCCAATCTGAGATTTCTTCATTAACTCCAAATTAAGGAATGTTATACTTCTTGCTAATATAAGAACTCACTTAATCTTAACATTTCAGCCCCAAACAACAATAACTGCATACAATCTCATCTTTACACAAAAGTTTGGAAAACCCCCATGCACAGATCTTGCAAAACAGCTGCCCTTGTGAGCTGCAGCATGCATCCGAATGAGACCCAGGACCACATATTCTCAGCAGTTTTGGCTCCAGCCCAAAAGTAAATCTATAAAAAGGGATCCTAATGCTGGAGGATCAGATATTAATTCAACCAAAAATATTATAAGGTAATTAGATTCAAGGCTTGAGTTGAGCTGACATTAGCTATGGAACTAAAATGGCGTTAACCCTTTTCTGAATACAAACATTTCACTGCCAATTCAAACCAATCAGCACTGTTTGTCTGTAAATGCTGCCCTTTCTCTCCCCTCCTCTTTTTATCATACGCACTTTTGTTATTTCAGGTTGAGCAAACCTTGTCAGTTGAAAAGCCTTGCTGAAGAATTTAAGAGAAGTTTAGGATAGAGATTGCTTTTACTGCCCAACCTTCTCTTGGTATGTACTACTGTATATTTGTCCATAATGAACGTTTTTATCACACTTCCTTTGAAATAATCATGAGTTAGGTAGGTGGTATCACAAGATAATAAGAGAAGCAAAGGCCCCTATGGCACAAGCACCATTGCAGAGCACAAAGGCCTTTGCATTTGTTACTAATTTGGATTCCCCTTTCTTGTGCCTTCCCGTGTCTGGTACAAAAGAACCAGAAACCGTGGCACCAGCAGCACATTATTATCTTTTTTTGGGTTTGCTCCAATGCAGGTTGGCAAGACAGGGAACTTTTATTATCCTGCATAGAGGCTGTAAAGAGAACATCTGTCTTCTATGCACAAAACCCATCAGTCCCTGCCTGAAGAGAGAGTCTGTGAAAATTGACAACTTCTCCAACTAATCGGATTGCTTGTCATCTGATGTATTCTCACACAGGGAACTTCTCTTCTGTCTTCCCAGAAGCAAAAAGTGACCAGTATTCATAGCAGACATTTGCAACCAACTTGTCTTGGCAGAGATTCTTTTGATTCCATTTCTCAGGTTTGTTTTTTTTTCTTTGTCCCTTCTGCATTTTAAGTCTTTGAAAAAAAAATTAATCACTGGCTCTCAAATTCTCTGTTCGTGTAACTGCAATTTCTGTACTGATTCCTCTTTCACATTATATTCATGTATGCTTACTGAACTCAAACAGAGGTGATAAATGATTGATATCTACTAATCTGTAAACAAATACTCAATCCTAAGGAGAATTGTACAGAATGAAAGCTATGCACTTGCAGCTTAACAGCTTCTCTACATTCCTGCATTTGTGGCAAAAACAGGTTTTCAACGCTATGTTGCATCCTCCACTCACAAATGGTAAGGAATACTGAAAATATAAAATGAAATATCCTCTTAAATTAGAAAATAGAATATCTTCAGCTTTTTTGATCTGAGGATCCAATTCCTGGTAAGGTAACAAATGCAGAAAGACCTCCATGCAACTCTGAAAGTAGGAAGTCCTCTGCACACGAGCTCTAATACTCCCTGCACTGCATGGGTCAAGTCAGGAAAGATCAATAGATTTCACTTGAACTTATCTTGATATTCATCAGCTGAAGATTTGGCTCAGTAACCGCATCTCTGTAGTGTATGATCATGCAGACAATAACAAATCAGGCTTTAACAAAAGCATCTACTCAGACACAAGCACTACACGCTGTTCTAGCCACCAAGCAGCCGTCTCTCAATGGCAATGCCAATTAAGTAGCAGTGTAAACCTTACTACATTAATTAAACATGAGAATTTACAAAGGACCTCCAGCAAGAGACTTGTATCTCTCAGAGCATCTTACTGAAAGAGTAGTGAAGAATGTAATACTTTTGGATACTTCCCATAATGTCTCCAAGTCAACAAATCCCCTTTCATTTGAGTTATTTGGAATTTAAAGATCCCCCACAAAAGGAGTTGGCTCAGGCTACCCTTTGTTCAACATTTCCTTCTCAACTCTGCTGCTCTTCTGGAAAGGCTAGCACAGCTGGTCACGTAAAGTAAAACCACATTTCCCCCATCAGGTTCCTATCAAGCTCCATCATTCCTACATGGAGATATATTATTATCCCAGGAAGGGGCCCTTCTGCAGAGAACCCATGGCCTGCATGTGCTTTTTGTGCTCTCTCCAATGAGACAAGTACCGTCTACCAAGGTTTAACTTGGCCATTTTTGTTGAGAACCTGTAATTACCTTCCAAAGGCGACACTTCAGTCTGTTTAACTGATGAAAGGCCAAAGACTCTCAATGGCACAAAGTGACAAATTTTAGACAGCTGGGGGAGTATCTCGTCAGCGTTGATTCACATAAAGACACAGCATTTAATGACATTTGCACAGTACTACAGTTTAATGCCCTTCTGCGGCTCAGGCTCCACACAAGTATTTCACTTATTTAATCAGTTCTACTCTATTCACTCCTTTAATACACAGCCAAATGGCCAAGGCAAGTCTGATTATTTTCTCATGCTGTAGGAACCTTTACTGCTCCGGACCCACTGGACTGCCCTTACAATCAGCAGTGGGAACTGTGAAGTCTATAGAGTATGATTGGTATTTAGCAGGATTATCTTTATTAATAGGCAATTGCAATACCAATTCCAGGAGCATACAATAAGACGTTTCCTATCTTGTGATGGGAAATAAACTGCATCAGGTTTATAGGTCACTTCCTTTATAAAGAAGTTTTACATACCTAAATATGGCTATTTCCTGCAGAAAATGTTTTGAACCCTACAGCCATACCATGATATACTACAACACGTTATTTAGGGTAGAATATACAATTCTTCATTCAGAACTGCATGAATGATTTGAATAGTAAGCACAGCCTAGTTTTCTAAAATGGTGTTTGTCTTTGTTGACTACATTGAGCTACTGAAATGTCCTGGTTCTATAAAATGTGCCCTGGGATCTCTAATGACTCCATGAAAAGGTCTAATTTTTATGGCTTATTTGGACACAAACAAACAAACAAACAAACAAATAAAAGCTTTTCCAGCAGTCTCCTTTTTTTTTTTTTTTTTGTTCAACTCTGTTATAACTAAGTTATAACTATGTCATCTATCCGGACTTCTGTAAGGTCTTTGACATGGTCTCCCAGAATATACTTCTCTCTAAACTGGGGAGATATAGATTTGATAGGTGGGCTGTATGGTAGATAGAGGAATCGGTTGGATGACCGCATCTAGACAGTAGTAGTCAACAGCTCAATGACAGTGAGGTCCAGATGGAGATCGGTAACAAGTGATCTATGTGTTCCTCAAGGGTCTGTACCGGGACCAGTGCTGTTTAATAACTTCATGAATTAGACAGACAGTGGGATCAAGTGCTCCCTCAGCAAGTTTTCAGATGACACTAGGCTGGAAGGAAGGCATGCTGGAGAGTCCAGAGGCACCTTGACGGCTTGAGAGATGGAACCATGCAAACTATATGAAGGCCAAGTGTAAGGTCCTGCACATTGGCGGTTGCAGCCTCCAGTGTCAATATAAGCTACAGGATCAGGGACTGAGAGCAGTCCAGAGGAGAAGGACCTGGAAGTGTCCATCGATGAAAAGCTGGCCATGACCCAGCAACATGCACTTGCAGCCCAGAAGGACAACTGTATCCTGGGCTGCATCACAAGCGTGACCAGCAGGTTGAGGGAGAAGATTCTGTCCCTCTACTCTGCTCTCATGAGACTCTACCTGGAGTACTGCGTCCAGCTCTGGGGTCCTCAGCAAAGGAAAGATGGTGGAGCCATTGGAGTGAATCCAGAGGAGGGCCATGAGAAGAGAAGGCTCCAGAGAGACCTTGAAGGGGGCTTATAAGGTGGAAGCAAACTTTTTAGTAGGACCTGTTGTAACAGAAAAAGGGGTAATGGTTTTAAACTAAAAGAGGGTAGACTCAGAATAGACATAAGGATGATTGGTTTTATTTTTTTCTTACAGTGAGGATGGTGAGACACTGCAGCAAGTTGCCCAGAGAGGTGGGATATGCCCCGTCCCTGGAAACATTCAAGGTCAGGTTAGCTGGGGCTCTGAGCAACATGATTTAGTTGGAGACATCCTTGCTCATTGCAAGGGTGTTTGGACTAGATAACTTTTAAATGTCCCTTCCAACTCAAACTATTTTATGATTCTATGATAACATGAGGTTTGCCCTAACACTACTGCTTCAGCAGGGACATAAAATTTTACACACTGAAATTTACTCAGGTGGCATCTAATTAGACTGTAAACAAGGACCAAAACAATACAATGGATTTAGAAGATATAATGAGAAAAATTGTTTAACATAGCACTGCTTAAACAAATCAGCCAACATTTTTTTCAGCGTTACATTGCCAAGATCCTGACTCCAACACTTGTGTCATCAGATTTCATATTTCACCCTTGATAAAGTAGACATAATAGTAATCAGTACCAACTGCATTAAAAAACAGTAGCCAATAGACAAGGCAAGTTTCCATAGCCCTAAATAAATCAATGAATTTCTGTTCCTGATAATCATCCGTGTCCCATAAACCTTCATGAGGGGTCCTAGTATGGACTTACTTGGTGACTCATCTGTACTGTTTCTAAAACCCACCTTGTGGGTATACAAAGAAAAGTGCAGAACCTGGAGTTGGTAAACTTCTGGACTGTAACAGTGCCCATCAGTATTATTTCTTTCTGATTTACAGTCTGTTAGTAGAGGAGAGAATGGATAAAGGGAGGAGACAAACAGCAAAGGTGAGATTCACCAGAGGCAGTACAGACCTTTTCTGTCTACAGGCATGTGTCTAAACTGGACCAAATAAATCATGCTCTAGAAAAGGTTATTTCTCCCCACTGCTTGTAAAGTTTGCCAAGATAACTAGCTCACATGCAGACATTTGTATCACAGAAACCAGTCTCTTTACAAGAAAGTGTGATCAAACAGTCCTAATCTTGCTAGAAAATGCGACTGCATTGGTACATATGCTCTAACTCCTGAACTCCAGCAAGAAGGGTTATCCAGTTAATCATAAGGAAAAGACTGAACCACAAATCCTACTATGTGGGCATTAGAAGGGCATTAAAGCAGGATTCACAGAACACAGTCATGTTTAGATTCATTTAATATCCATACTGATCAGTGAAACATGTTACCTCTGTTTCTCGAAGTTCCGCTGGTTTGTGAGCACAGGTAGTTCAGCCTGGCAGGTGAGGTAATGTCTTTTTTTCACAAAATTCCAGCAAATCAAAATTTCTGAAATCAATTTTTTAAATACAGAAGACAAATTGCCACGAGCCTCACTGCAGTTTTAATTGGCAGCTTTTGGTGGTTTGTGTCTTCATAGTATTGTTAATATATTTCTGGGTTTCTATATGATAAATTTTCTGACACATTTTTAACTTCAGCTCTGAACCAAGCAAGACCTTTTGTTTCCATGAGTCCAGAAAAAAAGTGAATGGAAGAAATGAGCCAGAGTAATTATGTTTCCCTACAATACGGTCTCCCTTGAGGGACCAATATGCTCACTGTTATGAAATATCAAATCACAGTAACATTTATCTGTAGGAACTGAAGCCTTATAGCATCAGTCCTCGCTTCAGAAATCAATAAGAAACTATGATGTTTAATATTTTATTGCTTTTTCTAGTAGTGATTTTCTCAGCTTTGAATGAGTTACTAGTTTTTAGTAAGTCACAAAATCCAGATAAGCCAAAAGAGGATTTAAAGCAATATTTTAGTCTCTGTTACCACAGCCTTCATATAAGCTGTAGCAGAGAGGAGTTTATCAAGGTCCTGCCTAGTAAATGGCAAATCAGACTTTCAATTCTTACCTCTTCAAAATGAGCTTCCTCTTCAAAATACCTTTACTGAAAGAAAGAGCTTGCTGGGTGTCTGATGTCTGTTTTTAAAGGGGTCAAAAACTAATTAATGTGTTCACTCACTGTTAATGAGATTTACTGTTCTACCAATTAAGTACTGACACGCCACTTATTTTGTCTCTTTTCATGACAGAATTAGGTTTTGATCTGTATTTGAAATATATTCAGCTAGATTTAGTGTTTAGTCTTATCAAATTATGGTGAACTAAATTAAAAAATCCATAACCTACAGGGCATAAAACTGAGTTTCTTACTCAGTTTCTGACTGAGAAACACCAGTACAAAGAATATCTGCTCTATGCCAGCAGAAAACACATAATTTCCTGATCCCTTCATCCTCCACCATGAAGACTGCATCAGTGAAGTCAATCAGCATGTTATATGCCCTCCTGTCTTTCTGTTGTGCAAAGCAAAATTTATTAGGGTATCAGTTTGTCCATACCAGTTTTTCAACTGCTCACTGTTGCTATTCACACTTTCTGTTCTGCAGTCTTCAGAAATCCTTTGGTTACTAATTTGCAGGTAAGCCACCACCAAGACCTCTCCCCCATGCCACAACAGAAATTACTTTGTTTACACCAATCTGAAGTCCATCTGGCTTTGCCAGCCCTGAGTCTGCTTCCTTTCCAAGCTCAAGATCCCAAACCTAATAATAAAATCTTTGTACCTGTAAAGAAAAGTTAATAAAGAATCATTTACTGATGAATTATAAAAGATAGAACATAAGGATCAAGAGAACTATGAACATGCACAAAATAATCAATTTCTACTGTGTTCTCTTCTTTTCTTTCATCTTTTTGGATTGATCTTACCTATTTCAAGTCTCATCTTGCTCTCCTTGCACACAAATTCACTGTTGCTTCTACCCAAATCTTCTACTACTCTGCTGTTTATCTCCTTGTATAATTTCATCTTTGTTTTCAGTCCATGTTTCTGGCTTCTCTTTTGTGTATCTTCCCTCCCTTTACAGCAGTTTGCAGACCCCTGAGACAAATTTTAATTATATTTAAATTGACATTGATATATAAAACCACTGTTGTGTAAGGATCAGATGTTCTGTCATTCTGCCATGGGATTCTCTATTTACTAAGCTACGGTGTTAACAAAATAAATCCCTTGTATGACTTTTCTTTTTGTAGAAAAGACTACAGATTTAATTCCTCTATAGAACAAAAGGACACAGCATGATATTTTTCTGTAATTTCTTTAATTAGCATCTTACTGTTGTTTCAGTTGTTTGAATGCACTTCATCCTCTCAATGATAATGCTGCTCCTTCACTCCCATGAACAGAAGGTAAACAAATTACCTGAAGGTCTCTGGTGTTATTGTACAGGCCTGGGTTTTTTTTGGTTGGTTTTTTTTTTTCCTAGAACCCAGATTTTTTCTTCAATTAAGCAACATTCAAGGTTTTCACTTTTATATAAGATCATGAAAAGTAAACACAAATTGCTGCAGTAATAACAACTTGTTTTGTGGGTTTATTTAATCAATTAGCAGCTTGTGGTATTAAGGGCTTTCAGAAACCACAGAAATAATTCAATGTCATTTTCACAGGAGTGAAAAGTATTGTTCCTCATCTAAAACACATCATTTTATAAGCTCATATTAGACATAGAAAAGATGTAACGCCTGTCCGCATTTAGGGGAACATGACATTTCTCCTCTCTGTTCCCTAAAATAAAAGTGAAATATCCAAATTACAATAATAACTTCATTTTCCCCCATATCCACTCTGTAAAGTTATTTTGAGCAATCTGAAAAATACAAATGGTGTAGGACAGAAATGCAGTCCTCAGGCTGGAGAACGTCCATTTGTGTGCTATCAGAGCCACCAGAAGAGAGAAAAATATCCCCGACCCCCAGAAAACAGGAGAAAAATAAAGAAAATACAGAGGAAAAAAGGCGGAGAAGAAAACTGGCTAGAAATACTTGCTTTGCTCTCGTTTTTGACATGGAGATCTATCCTACGTCCCCTCCCTCCAAACAAGAAGGATGACATGATGTCCCTTAGGCTAATTTTGGGCATCCTGACCAATCTACAGGTGTCACAGAACAGCAGGGCACATCCAGCTCCCAGGGAAGCACAGCGAGATAGCAATCGATGCCTGGCTAACAGGGAGAAGGACAAAAACATCAAAATGTCAGCTAATTTACAACTCGTTTGCTACTTATTAAGCCTGTCCTTTACACACTGGATTTTTTTTTAATTATTTTTTTCACTAAAATACCACCTTTATCTGAGGGCACTCACAATTAGTGTGGATACATTTTTTCAGCTTCCAGAACATGGTCTCAAGAGCAACCCCCCAGCGTCTGACATGCAAATCAATTGGTGTATGGCAGTGCAGCCTTCTCCAATTTCTTTCCACTCTGCCATAGCTAGATGGCCCACAGCACATTTAAAAAGCTTGATTTGCTATTAGCCAAGTTCCTATCATGCAGGCAGATCCAGACAGAATTTACCTTTTTCTTTTTTTTTTTTTTCCTCCCTTAAAGATGATATAGCTGTTGCTGTGCCTGCCCCATGAATATTTTTGTCCCTTATAATTGGACTTGATGATCCTTAAGGGTCCCTTCCAACTCAGTATATTCAAATTCAAAAAGCTGAATCCCTGCCCAGCTTTCCTTGCTTGTGTTTGTGTGCACATTTTTTGTTGTCTGTTGCCTTTCAGACCAAAACATCTGTTCGATATGTTTCCCTGAGCTGCCCACACAGTGAAACAAGTCAACGTCAAAGAGGGATTGAAAATCAAAATCCTCAGCAGGAGCTAACCCTGCCTCTCAAATGATAACATACGTCGCAGGTAGTACCAGTGGTTTACGATACATCCAATGGCTTAAATTTGCTTAATCAACATGCAACTGCAAATTGCTGCAAATTCTAAATATTTCCAATATATGAATAAACTCTGTGTTTTGAGACCAGAACTGCTTACTGGGAAGCAGCTCCACTTGGACTGCTAAGACTTGCGATTCTGAGGGCAAACTTCTGGTGATATATAGCCAAGCATAAGAAGAACTTGGATGCCATCCTCCAACCAAAAACAAGGGCATCTGGGGTATAATTTTCTACTGTGCTATTAGAATCCCTTTCTGTAACTTCTTCCACATCCAACTGTTCTACTTCAGTAGACAGCTCTTAGCCCTTCTTTTCAGCCTCTGTAAAACTCTCCTGCTTGCAGATTCCCTGAAAACAGCATGTAGGGGATTTCAGAATAAAACCCTGTTTTATGAAATCAGCCTCTCCACTCTTCATCATTCTTCAAAACTTTGGCAGCTTACAGAGAAGATGACCAGATTTGAGCTTTTTCAGTATCCTATATTTACCTGAAAAACTTCCCCAAAGTCCAAAGATCTCAGCATAAAAATGCCTTGAGACGGAACTACACAGAAGTAGCACATTCAAGCACATTGACCCAGCAGATGAAAACTTGATCCATTGCAACTGGCACCACCTTTCTTGTTCAAGGAAGGACACGAGAGAAAGCATCTTTTGGTTCTGCCAGTGATAAAATGTATACCCTGCGGGCAAGCTGGTCACAGTTTTGATTCTCAATTGATAGGGGAAAATATAACCTTGGAAAACCCACATAGATTAAACAGATACAAATGATGTAGCTGTCAAAATATTAATGAAAACTAATGTACTTTGCAGTCCAGACAGAAGCCTGCTATTTATATCTGTTCTATTTTAAAATGTTTCTCCATTCGGCAAATCTGTGAAATAGATGAAAGAATTAGTATTTATACTCAAAAATATTGGATCTTGAGATTTTCAAAGAGAATAAGGACTTGCAGGTGGTGCAAAAAGGTTGCCAGTCACTGCTAGTCTTTAAAAAAAAAATACATAGAATCCACAAGGTAAATGAGAAAGAAGGAGCTAAATTGCAACAAAATTTGAAAGCATCATGTTCCTCTCTGCTGCAGAAAAGGAAATAGTACTGAAGGGACTGAAAGAGTGTGAAATCAATCCTCCACTCCACTCTGGCAGTGCCTGTTTTCCACAGGCACAGAGGAAATCTACATTCCTAGCTCAGACCAGACAACTTATTAATGTTTATAAGTATGTAAAGGGTGAGAGTCAGGAGGATGGAGCCAGGCTCTTCTCAGTGATGGCCAGTGATAGGACAAGGGGCAACAGGTGCAAGCTGGAGCATGGGAAGTTCCATGTGAATATAAGGAGAAACTTTTTCACTGTGAGGGTGACAGAGCACTGGGACAGGCTGCCCAGAGAGGTTGTGGAGTCTCCTTCTCTGGAAACATTCAAAATCCACCTGGATGCTGTCCTGTGTGACCTAATCTAGGTGCATGAAGCACCAAAATGTATTGCAGAGGCTAAATATATGTATGTGTGTGTGTGTGTATATATATATGTATATATTTGACACACAGTTCACTTGGACACAGCGATGGTTCAGTGGGAGCATGAATACCGACATGGTTGGCATATCTGTCTTCATTTTGAAAATCTGTGAAAAATTGAAAAGTATCTGTAATCTTCCTATGTTTGTTGGTTTATCTGAATGCCCTACCTTTAATTTGGTGTGGGTTGCTGTGAAATACTTCCTCACAAAACTGCTCATGGGCATGAAAAAGCAGATACAGATAGTTTCTAAGCAGTCACTAAGTCCTTGCCTATGGTGGCTTTTCCTGTAGTGTTTCATTTTTATCGCAGCCATTACAACTACAGATAAAAAAATCCCTTTGAAAAAATACCAGCCTAGACTTTCTTTCCATTACGGTAAAGAGTAGATATTGCAATGATCCTCACTGCAGATCAAAATAAGTGTAACTTAACTTCAATACTTCTTAAATTTTGTATTTCTATGTCTATCCTTTTTACACAGCAATATTTTCCCTTGTGTTAAGCGACTTACAAAGTTAGCTAGATTACTATGAAGTTTTTAGTTCATAACATAGGCGACTTTCACAGATGCAGAAAACCCTGTAGTACATGTTGGTATAAACAGTGCTCCAGCCAAGCACCCTGCTTACAGGAACCACATGAAAACTTGGTTCCATCAGCATTTCTCATTTTCCCCACTCACTTGCCTGATCCTTACTCAAATAGATCAAAAAGGCATAAGAAAACTTTGCTGAGATTAGATGCAATTTGAAAAGATGGGAGTTTACTCTCACATAGCAAGAGAGCTTCTAATGATGCAGCCACTTGCTCTCATTATTTTAATTCTATATAATAAAATGTAATTCAGTAGTTTCCAAGCTGACAAATAGTTGTCAGTAAAGAAACAATTAGTGATATGTTTGTGTGAACGTGCTGCGTAGCAAAGAGTATAGGAACAAGAGTAAAAGAGTTTTCTAGGCACAGAGGCCACTGTGAAAGTACATTCTGTTCAAAGCATGCAGTAGTTGCATACGAGTAGGAACAATGTCCAAGTCACTGCACAAGAGTAACTTGACACAGAGAGATCTCAGTGGAACCACAGGAAGAAAAGCTCCCCTGCTGAACTGAACATAGTTCACAGATAAATAATAAATCAGAGGATGTAGGCAAGCATCCTTCAAAAGCACATCTCATTCCCAGATCCCTGCCATTTCATGGCCTTTCTACAAATTCTAATCCATGGCAAATAGTTGCCACAGACATAGTTGGAGCTGAGACCACAATGAGGACATCTCAAAAGAAGTATCTCATTTAAACAGCATATCCAAGAAAAAATAACACATAAGACCATCCAGAGTACAACTACATACTGAGAAAGAAAAATAAAAGACAAAACCAAGCACATTTCCGTGTTATGATGTGGAGAGAAGAGAAGCACAAAGCTGATGAGCCTTTTAGAGCATTTTATGCAAGCCTCCAAAGTTCAATCCTGTTCTGAAAGATTTCTATATGCAAAAATACATGTATGAAAATAAAAATGCAGTTCCGTACCACTAACTGAGTTTAGGTCCAGACAATCTGACAAGACTAAAGCAGCACTAGTTCCATCCCATGTAAACTCCTTCAATATCACTGTTGAAAGCCTGATGGCAGCAAGAACATATGTCATGCCCCCACCCTGCCCTAAGAGTGGAATTTTGCAATTTTGACTAGCACTAATATTTATATACAGAATGTCGCCACCTGCTTCAAGGTCAATGAGTTAGAAAATACCAAATTCTTAAGACTAAGACCAATGGTGTCTCCTACACAAAGAGTCTTTGTAGAACCGTAACCTGTATTTCATAACTGTTGCTAAACAAGGTACTCCATAGAAGGAAATGCTCTAATTGCAGACAGACATACATGTTTAGAAATACTGTGCCCTTTTAATAATGAGAAACTAGTGCAAGTTTTAAGTCTAATATAAAACAAATGGCATATTGTTTCTTTGCAACTCATGGATATAATTCCGTTCAATGCTTCCATTATGTTTAATAGTATTATATTCACTATTATACTGTTTTTACAATTTTTTTTTCCTAAGTCATACTATAGACTTGGATTCAAGGAAGAAAACCTGTCAGCAATACTATTAACATGCTTAGTTCTGCGCAAAATCAGGAACATAGCCTGCAGCCATAAGCTTCATCTACAATACAACGATTATCTATGCAAATACATATGAGAATCTATTGCATATACAGAAAGCCCTTTTAATAAAATATAAGTTAAAAACATAAAATGCTTCATTAAAAGCTTAAAGCACCTTATAGCATATAACCTGTACTCCACTCTCCAAGCCATTTAGAAAATGATAACCAAAAATAAGATGTGTATCAAAAATTAACAGTTCAGGTTGTAACACATGGGGTACAGAGAAAGTACACGGAAAAATGAGAAGGAATAGAAAATTATAATTGAGGGTAAAGTTATACCATCCAGACTTCTATTTGTGGAGAAAAAACATAAATGCAACTTTTTCAGATTATGGCCTTAAATTTGAAGTTACTACAGAGTACTTTACTTTCATTACACGCACACATTTAGACATAATATTTTCACAGTTTTAGTACACATAAGAAAACAAGACCACACTTAGATATGATACCATCTTTTTACAAGGAATCGAAGCCCATGAAATGTGTCATGAAATTAAATACTCTTCCTAGAATTTCAAAATGCCATGGACTAGTCCTTTGACTTCCATTCACCTCCGTTGCTCATGAAAATAGTGTCAATAAGATACTCTCCAGTTATTACTTCTGTTGGTTTATACAGACAGGCTTTGAGGGAAAAAGAAGAAAAAAAGTATGGCTGGGGAGCTGGGAGGGAAGGACTCATTTGCTGAGCTGGTGAGAAGGCTGGTATGTCATTAAGGCTGCAGAAGAGATCATGGTTAGGAAATGTTGTGGAAGTGCCTGGTGGGACCGGATGGTTTACACATGTCAGTGTCTTCTATGTTGTGAAAGGCTGATTCTGTTTGAAACCTACCTGAAAATATTCACCCCTAGGATTTCAGCTCAATCTGTTTTTATCACCTTGGGAACAGGTAAACATGCTCCTCTAGCATTTTCTGTTCTTGCACATTAATTTTTTTGAAGACCTGGTTAAACATAAATACACCCTGACAACTCCAGATTACATGTAAACCCTTAAAAAAAAAGTGAGAGAGGAAAAAAAAAACAACCCAGAACAAACGTAACAAGCGTCAAGGGGGATTGCTGACTGCCTGCTCAGCAACAAGACCATTACAGCCGCCCACTCCTGTACCATCCGCCCAAACACATCCAGCAAAAACAAAATTATTGCTCCACAGCGCTCTGACTCTGACAAGGTACTTGGGGAATAGCCACTGAATTTAGCTGCAGAGGCTGTCTGCTTAGTACTTTACACTGGGCTGAGCATTAGTGAGTCACTACTGCTGTAACACAAACCAATGCGGAGACAGAATAAAGAGCAAAGGAGAAGAAACACGGCCACAGCCAGCATGCAGGGAAAATAGAAGCTGAAGGGTTATGTAAGGTTTTTCTATATAAGAGGGCAAGACCTAAAGCAGTTTCATGATCTTTTTGGTTTTGGCAAGTGTTCCTTTCTAGCTCCTTGGTGGGCGGAAATAGCCCCTTCATGAGCTGCAACCTGCTTAGATCTGTAACAGGCCACACCGTGGAAATATCTGAGGAAATGTGCTTGAAACATAGCCACCAATGAATTTGACATTTGTTAACTGCGTGACATACATACTTTTCCTTAGCAATGTCAGAGCTGGATGTAATGAAGATGTTAATGGAAGACGCTAGAGGAGAACACCACCTTCCCATCCTCATATGACCCACTGAATACTGTGCTGACCACGCTACTCCAGGGTGGGAACACAGGTCCCTTCGCCCTTCTCCATGCCACCTGTCCCAGAAAATCCACCACTACACAGAAACAATTTTCACTGTACTAATTCAATAGGGCACAAATCAATACCTTCCTATCTTTAGTGTGGAGATAACTTCAGAATTCTTGCAGTCAGAAGCATGCATTGCAGAACCAGGTTCAAGGAAAAGTACACTCTGTTGTTCTGTTTTGTTCTAGAATGTAAACAGAAAAAAATCTAATTGCTTCATCACTTATTTTGACACCACATGAAAAGCAGCAATATAGGAACAATTAGATTTTCCGTAATTATACCTGTCATATTGCATAGAAGAAAATTTATTGCCTAGGGGCAGTTTTAATTACAATCAAGTGGTGGGTGATTGAAGTTTTAATAAGGAATAGTGAACTGAAAATACAATAAATCCCCAAACAGTTCTATAAAAAAACAATCTTTGTCTCAGGGTGTACTGAATCTTAAGATTGGAAGAACTTCTCTAGTTATTAAAAAAATTAAAACTTGAAATAGGTTAATGATGTCACTGTTAACTAAAGAGAGACAAGGTGTTAAAAACAGTCATGTTGCATTTCTTTTAGCCTGTAAGGAATGAACTTGGTGCAGGCCTGAAAAGAAAGAAAAGAAAAAAAGAAAAAGCCAAACTAAAACCCGACCAATAAACCCCAAATCAACCAAAACACTCAAAAGCGCACTAGGAATTGAAACTGCTTTTTTATGGAAGGCATAGTCCATAACAGAATTGATAGAACTTTTGTTTTCTCATAGATAAACCAGAGGTCAACACACTTTGTCTGAATATGTTGTGTTCTGCACTCACCTGTAACAGTGGCTTCTAAATTATTTCCATTTGTGACACCATGTCCAAATAGATATTGATGTTTTGTTATAATTTTGAGAATTAATATTAAATAATTAATTTCTCTGGCAGTCACAGTCCAATGCAAACTATTGAAACATACTTGTGGATTCATTCCACTCCCTTGGGCAGGTGATGGTGATTTTGCTTGACCAAGATCGTGTCCATTAACTTGTAGAAACAAACTGACTGATTTCTTATTTGCAAAGTATTAGCAGAATTTTGTAAATACAATGTGGAAGTTAAAAAAGACAGTATTTAAAAATGGGAAAAAAAATAATTAAAAAACCCTAGAACATGACTAAGGAAAATGTAGCAAAAAGCTCCCAGTAATAAGGAAAAGCCTTGTTTACTAACTTTGCCAGCATCAAAGCTTCAGAGAATTCAAGCAGATGCTTCCCTAGGTGACCCAAATGGCAATGCTCCAGACAGTTGCATCTATGTAAGACATCCTGTGTATATCCTTCAGCTGTGCTCATCTCATGTCCATATGCCACAAATGGTCCTAGGACCTAGGCGGCTCCATGTTTCTGATTCTGCCAGAACAGAGAGGTAAAAATCAGACATACTTGGAGACTTCTCAGCTTTTGGAGCTAGTGCAGCAAGTCTCCTTCTCTCTGAACACTATGAACGGAGATGTAATCATGTTTGTAGAGAGGCCGCTGGGGACAACTTCCACTTTTATGTGAGTTCATAAATCAAATCCAAATAAAGAGTAAATCTGAGCCCTTTAGGAATCTAGCTGAAGAGCATCAATTTGTATTTGCTAAGCAGCTGCATAAAAGGGATAAAAAATGTTTGTGAACAGCCCTTGGACTGTGAAGGAACCATATATTCATCACATTGACACACCATAAAATGTGTCAACACCTTGTTTCTTGAAGCTTCCCCATCAAAGCTAATATTGTAATTCACAAAAGGATTATCATAAAAAAATACGAAGTACCTCAGCCTCCACTGACTAATAAAGCTTTCTGCAGGTGAAGCTTACATTTGTTTATCAGTAAACTTACAACTGGATCCTAGAAAGTTTGAAATTGCAATTTAGACCTTCAGGAGACAGCACAAACCCATTTATTACACTGCTTTCCTTCAGCATACCCTGCTTTCTGAGACTTTCCACAGAGACTTATGGCATGAGGAAACTGCTGAGTTCCTGGGGAATTTTGCCTTTTGTACTAACAAGTACATCAACAGTCAAGGTTGCAAAGAAAGCTGACTGGAGCTCTCTGAAGGAAAGTTTTAACACAGAAATTCCACTAGGGAGACCAAAAGGTGTGCTAAAGGTAGCAGGTGGACATCTTAAACTGGTATGAAACCTATGAAAAAAGATGCCAAGTGAATATGCCACCTGAATCTATTTCACAATTTCAGGAAGACAAATATTCAGTTTTTCTTCCTAACCAGCTCTGCAGCAAGCTGTTTCCAAGGATTGAAGCCTTGCTGATCTGACTCCTTTACAGCTTACTTGGAAGTGCCCCAGATTTACCTGCATTCTTTCCCAAGGGTCCCAATTAGCTGCATGCCTGAAGTACTGGCACAAAGTGTGCTACCAACATGCTTGAGGAAAAACTCGGATATTCCAGGAAACAATTTGTTACACTACTGAACCCATACTGTTACCCAGTCCTACAGTACCTTTAAGGATACTGCAGCTGTATGAGCATTGTGGCCATGCTGGAGGTGGTTATCATAGCACTCAGAAAAGAAAATCCTTTCTATAAAGGGGAAAAAAAAAAAAAAAAAAAGAAGACTATTTGAAAGAAAAGTCAACTTTTCTACTTAATACTTAACTTCTCATTGTTGAATTTTAATTTAATCAAATTAAAGCAACCAATCCAGATGTGGAGTTTTGTATTTTACTTGTGCAAAGAACAAGACTGAAATGGGTTTAAAATCAGATTCTGATGTCCATTCTGCAGTTCAATAGGTCCTTATTGCAGCAAGGGTTTGACTGAAGTTGAAAGTTAGTCTGAAGCATGTACATATTTCATCAGTCAGAACTGGAACTCTTCTATTTAATCTTACTCCCGGTCCACAGTAAAAAGTATTACATTTGGTTCAATCTTACTAAAACTTGGCCATCAAAAAGGTGGAAAAAAATTGGAGAAAGCAGTTTCACTGTAACAAAGTACTTCAATTTCTCATTAGAGAAAAAATTAACTACCCTTATCTTCCAAAGTAAAAAAATAAACCAAAAATAATTAAAACAATTTTTTTTTTTTTACTGTATTTTGTGTGGCTGATAGGGATTTACTGTTGATTTTTCTTGTTCAGAAGTACCTGTTTGAACACCCACCATTACAGAAGGAGTTGCAGCATCTGAGCATTTTGTCATGATCTTAGGCTTGCCAAAGAATGATGTCTGAAGTCAGAAAACAAATGAGGGAAATCATGTTCTGAAAGATTAATGCCTTATTCTAGCATGGTCTAGTCTATTCTCACTCATGTTCTAGAAGAGAACCTGGAGTGTGATGCAGGCATCCAAGATATGGTCGAAGAACCTCCTGCACTGTACCTAAACCTCTCCTCTTCCAATACGATGATTAATGGGATGGAAATAGCTGCTATGAAACAGTTCTGAATTCTCTGTAAGATAACGTGCCAAGGAGAGACTGGAAAAGCTATCAGTCTTTTTGGTAGACAAGAAAGCTGACAGCAGTTATGGTTCATGTTATATATAAAATGCTGAAACTGTTATAAACCGAATCTGGAAATACTGGACCAGGAAAGACTCAGTCCAACTAGTCACAGATTAATTTAGAACAGATCAGAGAAAACACTTTTTTACCCATAAATATTGAGGTCTGGGAACCTCTTCCTGCCAGAGACAGGCAGTAGTACAGGCAGGTTAGGGGCCACCCAAATGTATGGGTAAGGCTGCTGATAG
>VZTU01030049.1:38146-55336 GCA_013400835.1 Zapornia atra | reverse complement strand
GTCTCTTTTGATACTTCTCAGTCCACCCACTGCTGGGAAAAAGGCTTCGTTGCCCTTCCTGTCACAGGGCGGGTGACAGGGAAGGGGTGGTTGGCTGATCTGGGAGGTACCCTCTGTTGCTTGTGGTGATTTGTCCAGCTGAAATTCTCTGCTGGGCTCGGTGACAGCATGATTTCTGTCCAGCAGCTGGTGCCTGCTGCGGGCAGGACTCAGTGAGCCACGAGGCTGGAGCAGCACCGCGGCCCAGCAGCCCGTCAGCTCTCCTCCACCCAGCATTGCCCAGCACAGGCTGCTGCAGCTGGGGCAGGGGGGTTGTTGTGCTTCAGCCATCCACTGCCATGGCCCAGGTAGCCACCTGGAGAGGAGTGGGTGGATCATCTCTGACCACCACCTGCAAAGAGGAGAAGTGAGAATAACCTTTGGGATGTGTTTTCTATGCAGGACTCTGATAACCCTCCAAGTTCCCATGTACAGGGCTTGTGAACCACCATCAGTCAGACACCCCATGGCACAAACACAGCCCTTCTCAAACTTTCATTTCAGTGGCCAACAGCTAAAATATGGACAAGTCCAGGCCTCTCTCCTATGATTTTATAGGCTCCAGGGAAAGGGCTCCTTCTGTGTGACCATGGTTTGCTACCCCAGCTTCCTCCAGCCCAGGGCAGCTTGCATCCAGCTGGGCTCCTGCCTCAGGAGCTAGTGCATGGTGAAGCTGGATGCTGCAGGGTTTGATCCAAACTTGGCTCCCAGCTCTCCTCCTGACACACTCCTTCATTTTCTCTTCCCGTAAAGGAATAAAAATACATAAAGGGGGAGACCTAAATGTATATTAATCTCTTGTTTAAAAACTGAGAGGGTAAAAAAAAATATACTGGCCAGGACACGTGGTGTCTTGCTCACAGTCTCTGCTTGGGGTACTCTACAGTCTTTCTAGTGCAGCACCTGCAGCAGGTCAGCAGCAGTGGTGGGCCTTCACTGCCCCTTCCCTGGCATGCAAGGCCTCAGGCCTAGGGGTACTGGGGGTGAGGGAAAGACACTGGAAACTCAGAAACAGATCTCCACGGTTCTCACCATCTCTGTCACCACAGGGATCCTACTGAGACATCATGTCCCAGGAGCTCTGTGACCCACACATCTGGGTCAGTGGGATGTGGCTCTGCTGAGCGTGGGCTCTGTGTAGAGGATGGTGTGGGTCAGCTCTGAGATGGCGTCGGTATTGCCTGCTTTGGGGCCAGTGGAAACCTGTAGGAGGGGGTCTTCTGCAACAGAATGTCTTTTCTTCTTTGCCAAAGTCTGGGTATGCAGGATGCAGCACAGCAGGAAGGATGCAACCCACAGCAGTGGGTGAGGCAGTTCAGGAAGGCACAGAGGTGTCTGAGCAACACCAAGGTCAACGTGATGGCTGAGGCCCCTGTGCTTCCATGGAGGAGTGGGACAGCAAGCCACCTCCTCTCCCACTGTCTGTCCACTCAACCCAGAGCATCTCCTGGACTGGGAAGCCTGGACCAGGGCCTGGTGAGGCCCTGATAGGTCTGGCCAGGCAGGTTCAGCAGCTTGGTGATATGGATGTCAGTGATGGCAATCAGACATCTTTTTAGCATGGACTCAACCCCTGGTGAACATGTTGTGGCACGAACAAGCTTATGCATGGCCATGCCAGAAGCAGTGGGACGCTTTATCAGAATATCCTGAAGTGGGAAGGGGGATTTTTATTGAGCTATAGGTGACTGTAGGGGCAGGGAATACAAGAAGGGCAGAATAAAGGAGCACAGGCTCTGGAAGGAATCCCAAGTGGCACCAGCAAACACTCCTGGGAACTGCAGAGCAGGCGTGAGAGCAGGAGCAGGGTGGATATCTGACACTGCAACAGGCCTGTGGTGCACACACCCCCAGCATAGTGGCCCTTGTATGGGAGATGCCACCACAAGTGACAGCAGGGCTGCTAGCAGAGAGCTCCAGGCTGGCGTGGCTGGTGCTGCAGGCTGAGATGTGCCTTGCAGGGACAGACAGGAAGGCACCATGCAGCACCACGACCTCTCTTGGGCTATGCTACTGGCAGACTGCTTCTCCCACACGTGATGGTACCTTGTGGAGACCCAGAGGAGATGGGCTGTGAGGATGTGACCAGGCTGTGGATCTTCCTGCTGGGTTTTTCCGTGCTATTTTTCAGCCCATTGCCAGGCTGGGCAGCCCTTCCCTTGAGCTGAATGAATCAGCACACAGCAGCAACCAGGCTAAGCACCAGCTCACACACCTCTCCCCACCGATGACATCCCGCCTCTGCATTGGCTGCAGAGGGAATTTTAATCAGCTCTGTGATACCAGCCTTTCAGTCCTGCTGGGAGTTATCAGCTCCTCTGTAGATGTGACTGCTTGATATGGATACAGCTCGGGGTCCAGCACACAGCTCCACAGCCCTGTGACTCCAGCAGCATCTCCCTCTTCACAGGAACAGCCTGATCCCAGCTGTTGGGGTACCGGGGTGTTCAAACAGGCCTGCTTGTGCCAAACCCAAGGATGAAGCCCAAGCTGGTTTGTTCCCACCTCTGCTCTCACCATGTTATTGTTGTTACTATTCTCTTCCTTTGTTACCCTATTAAACTGTCTTTATCTCAAGCCATGATTTCCTTTTTCCATTCTCCGCCCCATCCCACTGGGTTGGGAGGGCGGAGCGAGCAGCTGCGTGGTGCTTCCTTACCAGCCAGGGTTAAACCACAACACACTGGGAGAGAGACCTCCAAATTTCAGGCTGCTTTAAGCTTCAAAGAGAAGCTGATGAATGTCAGAGCCTGGTAATTTAACCCTCTGCAGAGAAAAGACAGTATCTTAATAATCATTTTACATGTAGATGAGCTAGAGACACAATCAGGGTTAGAAATCAAGCCCATGAGACGGGCTGTTTGCCTGAGCTTTGTGAGCTATCTATCCACAGGAAAATGTCTGTCTGTCTCCTAGATGAGGCCAATTAACCTTATAAAGCTGTGCTCTCCTCTCACAGCAGCTCGTTTGTTTATTTGGGATCTGCTGGCTGCTGCTATTTTCATTCTGGAAGAGAGGGCCAGGTCAGTAGGAGACTCGGTGGAGGCTTGGGCTGCAGAGGAAACTGGGCTCAGGAGAGATGGTGCCTTGATCACATTAGAGAGGTTGGGGATTAATAACTGGCTTCGTAGCTGTCCCTGGGCTTCAGAGGGTGTCCTTGCACACCCAGAAACTTAGCTGCCTCCTCTTGTCCCCGTTTTATTGATCACTGAGAGGTACCTGGAGCTCTGGGGCACTCGGTGGCCACAGCCCGTGGAGCAGCTGCGTTCTGCAGGCTCCTGCCTGCACCTTGGGTGGCAGAGGCGTGGCAGCCGGGCTGGCAGGCGGCAGCGGCATGCCCTCTGCTGCTGAGCGGCCAGCCGTGCAGGGCTGCTGTGAGCCGGCCCTCCTGGGTCCTCAGGGACACCGCTGCCCACTTCTCAGCAGCAGTGGTGTGGGGTCTGAGGTGACAGGGATGGGGGGTCTGAGGTGACAGTGACATGGGCGGTCTGAGATGACAGTGGTGCAGGATCTGCAGTGGCAGTGATGAGGGATCTGAGATGACAGTGGTGTGGGGTCTGCAGTGGCAGTGATGAGGGGTCTGAGATGACAGTGGCATGGAGTCTGCAGTGGCAGTGGCGTGAGGTCTGCAAGTGGCAGTGATGGGGGGTCTACAGTGGCAGTGATGGGGGGTCTGAGGTGGGAGAGGGCTGTGATACTGGCAGTGGAGGGGCCACCATGGTGGCAACACAAGGCACATGGTGCCAGAGATGTGGGGTGCGAGGTGGCAGCAATGCAGGCTGCAAAGTGCCAGTGATGCAGGATCCAGGCATGAATTCACTGCAGCCAGGCCTTAGGGTGCAGCACACGGGCTGGCCATACTGTGTCTCATCCCAGCCAGGGGGCCTGGGGATGCTTCTACAGAGCCCAGCAGTAAGAAAGCCATTACCTGCATGGGGTCTTGAAGCTGTTGCCCAGCCCCACAGCCCCCCACTTCACTCAGACTTCATGTCTCGAGTCTCGGGGTGTGGGCACAGCAGCACACCCCACTCAGGCAGCACGGGGCGGGGGGTGTAGCAGTGCTTGGTGGGGCAGGGCTGCGGTGGCTGATGACAGCAGCCAACAAAGCGGGTCTGCTCGGCTCTTGCTTTGCTCCCTTCTGGGGGTCATCCCCGTGCGGGGATGTCCGTATGCTGGGAGCGCAGTGGGTCCTGCTTGGAGCCAGCCGGATTTGGGAGGATGCGCTGGCGGCCGGGCAGCCCTGGGAGTGAAGCGGCACGGCCGGAGCAGGACAGTGTCACGGTGCTGAGGGCGGTGCTGACGCCAGAGGGTGGTGTAGTGTCACGCATCCCCAGCACCGAACCCGAGCTGCTCGGGCCTCAGGGCTGCCATTTCCCCGAGGGTGCTTGTTTGCTGCCCAGGCCCGTTGGCGACTGCCAGCTTCTCCCACCCCAGCCATGTCTTCAGTAGCCAGGACCCCAAAACTGTGCTCCAGGCAGTGCTCACCGTGGCAGGGTCACAAATCTGGGCACCCGGGGGGGGGCTGCTCACAACCCCCCCATACTGCCTGGCACTAGGGGTTCAGGCTCTCCATGCTCAGGGGGTTGCTGTGAGTTGGGGGCTGTTTCCCTCATCACCCAGGTCACTGCAAAGCTGCAGGATCTGCGTCTTCCCCCAGGGGACAGGCAGGGAGGGGGCTGGCAGGGCTGGGAACAGGCAAGCCATGGCTGGAGACACACCATTGCTCAGATGTGTTTGTAAGAAGAGGCCTTGGAGACGGTTTTTTATTGGTTGTTTTTTTTTCCTAGAGATTTTTAATGTTTATTTTTAACAGACTTGCTTTAAATTTTTTGTTTTCTACAATAATTCAATGTAAAAATCCCAGTACAATATACAACAGTTTGACCGTTTGGAATAAGAAATCCAGCTTGGGGAGACACGGAAGGTCAGCTAGTTCCTAACACAGGTAGCAAATCCCCTCTACCCTCCCCCAGATCCCCCAGCTGGGAAGGCATGTGGACAGGAAGGCTTTAAAATGTCACCCCCACCCCGGCAAGACACTGGCTGGCCTGTCCCTGCCTGGACTGCAGTGGGACGGTCCCTCAGACACATCACCTTGGGAAGGCCTCCACTGGGGCAAGGCAGCCTGCAGCCAAGTGAGGCTGGCCGGCCCTTGTGCGTGAGTGGTGTGGGATGCTCTGAATAGGCCCTGCATGCAGGTCCCTCAGGCTGTGGGGCTCCCTCGGGATGGAGATGAGACCTGTCCTCCCCTTGGCAGCAGTGCCAGCAGCCCTGTGCCCTAGTGCAGCCATAAGGTCATTGGAAGGGATTGGCCATGGCCCAGCATGGCCCAGCCCTAGGGAAGGAAAACAAAGATGATGCAAGGCTCTAGGGTCTGAGGGGTCACCTCAGGGATAGCTCAGTGGCCAGGGATCTGGCAGTCAGGAGGCCACTTAGGCCTGGCCCACAGTACTCAAGCAGCTTGGGATGGTCCTGCTTGAACAGCTGGTCCTGCTCAAGGTACATGGGATGGTCCTGCTCAAGCAGCCTGGAGAGGTCCTGCTAGAGCAGCATAGCGTGTTGCTGCTCGGACAGTGTGGCATGGTCCCACTCAAGCAGCACGGAATGGTTCTGCTGGAGTAGATTAGGGTGGTCCTGCTCAAGCAACCTGGAGTGGTTCTGCTTAAGCTGCATGGAATGGTCCTGTTGGAGTAGCATGGAGTGGTCCTGCTCAAGCAGTATGGGATGATCTTGCCCAAGACACATAGGGTGGCCTGCTTGAGCAGTGTGGGGTGGTCTTGTGGAGCAGCTGCAAGTGGTAGGGATAGTTCTTGGGATGGGGGATGACTGCATTCAAAGCTATGTCTGGCCTTCTTTCTCCTCTTGGGAATCCTCCACTGCTCAGAGAAGTCTCCCAAAGATGTGTGTGCTTGAAGGGATCCCAGAGGGCTCTGTTTGAGCTTCACATTCCAAAATGGTTATTGCTAACGCTATATCAGGACATTGGTGACTTTATCTAGCTGAGTTGTGAAACCTTCCAAGGGCAGACATCCTCCCACTTCCCCCATGACCAATTCCAGCTGCACCAGCCCTGGGGAAAAGTGTTTCCTGATGTCCAGCATGAATTCTCCTGCCTGCAAGCTGTGGCCATTACCTCAACTATGAAACTGCAGTGAGTAGAGGGGACGAGGTGGGAGGCTGGTTCACCCTCTAACCTACCCCCCTTCCCAAGAGTAAGGGCCCTTCCTGCTTGCAGCAGGGATGGCTGTGCTGGTGGTGGCTTTCCTGGGTTGGTAAGGGATAGGATACAAAGCAGAGGAAGGAGGAAGATAAGGAGAAAATACCAGCAGGAGTCAGATGGGTTTGGAGTAAAAGAGTGCAGGGAATGGAGAACAACTGGGAGAGGTCAGGCTAGCAGGAGATGGAAGGCCAGCGTGGAGTTGAGAGGGGAAGGAGAATGAAAGGACAGTGAGAGAGGGAGGTATGAGGTAAAGGAGGAAGGTTGGAGGTCAGGAAGGGGTGGATGAAAAATCTGTAAGGTAGGTGGGACACTTGGAGGAGAAGGAGGGATGGGGGCATAGGGAGAGGTGGAAAAGTATGAGGAGAGACAGGGAGACCGTGGGAGGCAAATGACAAGGTGTGGTGAGATAGCCAGAGATCCAGGGATGGGGCAAGAGGTGAGAGCATGGAAAACGACAGGGGACAATGGGAGGTGGAGGTTCACAGGAGTTACAGGGAGCCTGAGGTGGAGGAAGAAGAGGTATGAGATGGAGGGTGTGGGAGAAGGTGTGGGATATGGTGCAAAGTGAAAGCAATGAAGAGGAAAAGGGGTTGGAGGAGGATGAGGAGGACTGGGCAGATGGAAGGAAGTGGAGGATGAGGAAGACCAGGCAAACAGTGGGCAGTGTTGGGGCACAGGGAAGGATGGGGGACAGGGGAAGGTGGAGGAGAATGAAGAAGGTGGGTGAAATGGAAAACAGAGAGATGAGATGGCAGGTAGTGGACAAGGAGGGAGGTGGAGAGGGGGATGAATGATGAAGAAGAGGGATGAGGAGATGGGTGAGGGATGAGGATGACAGGAGGAATGGAGAGAAATTTAGGGGTCAGAGCAAAACAAAGATTCAAGGGGAATGGAGGAGGATAGATGATGAGATGGTGGGAAATTGAGGACAAGGAGGGGATTGAGAATGTGGGGCTGGGGGAGGCAGTGGGGTGATGGCAGCTGCAGGGATGAAGCAATGGTGGGAGGTGAGGGTGGATTTTGGAATGGGGAAGTGGAAGAGGATGGGGGGTTAAGGAGATAGGAAGTAGAAGTGGATAAAGAAAGCTGGAGAGATAAGTGGAAACAGGTTGGGGTGATGGTGGGACCTAATGGAGGATAAGCAGAGATAAGAAGATGGTAAGATGTAGAGGAGGACAGAGTGATGGTGGGAGCTGATGGAGGATGAGAAGGGATGGTGAGATGTTGACGTGAGGAGGAATACGAAAGGAAAAGAGGAACTGGAGGAAAAGCAGGATGAGGATGGATGGGACAGGGTGGAGGTGAAGGAAGAGAAGTCATGGAGAGATGGTGGGAAGTGAGTGGTGATAACAAGGAATGGGATGTGGTGGATGAAGGAGAAGCAAGTTGGAAGGATGGGATGCAAATGTGACATGAAGGCAGGAAGGTGGGACATGGCCAATGGAAGAGTACAGGAAGGAGGGATGGGAGGTGGTGGGTGAAGGAAGAGCGCAGGAGGAAAGGATGGAGTGTAGTGGAGGAGAACAATGAGAGATAGGATCCAATGTAGGATGCAGGAGCGCAGGAGGGGACATGGTGGGTAATGAGGATCATGGCATGGCAGGGCAGGATGGGCAACAGTGGATGACAGCACACCATGGAAGGAGTGTGGAAGGAGGGATGGCATGTGAAAGGGGTGGAGAACAGGGAGGGATGGGAGGTGGTGGGTGATGGTGGAACACAAGAAGGGGTAGAACACAATGGAGGATGCAGGAACATAGGAAGGAAAGGACATGGTGGCCAACAGAGCAGCACAGAAAGGAAGGATGGGACCTGGTGGGTGATGGAGGAGGATGGCAGAGAGGGGTGGGACATAGTGGGTGACAGGAGCACAGGAAGGAGGGATAGGATGGATGGATAACAGAGGAGCAGCAGAAGGAGGGGTGGGACATGAGAGCTGGAGGTACACAGGAAAAGGGATGGGCTATGGGTGATGGAGCGTGAGAAGGTGATGGAGGAGCACAGGGAGGGCTGGGTTGGGTTACAGTGATGGTGAAAGAGCAGAATAAATGATGGGACATGGTGGGCAATGGAAGAGCACATGAAGGATGGAAGATGATTGAGGATGGAGGATACCAAGAAGATGGGACACGGAGGATCAAAGAGCAGGGATGAAGAGGGTGAGACATGAAGGATGATGGAGGAGGGATGGATCATGGTGGGCAGTAGAGGACCTCAGGGAGGGGCAGTTTAATGTAGTGAGCCTGGGGGTGGCTGGGACCTGCAGGTGATGAGTTGCACAAGGGCAGGAAGCCCTGGACAGTGAAAGGGGCTGTGGGGTCTGTGTGCAGCCTGGGGTGGGCAGGATGAGATGGGACAGGAGACATGGAAAACACCAGCATGACAAGAACAATGTGGAGCTGAGAGGAGCCTGGTGAGAGGTGTCAGTGCTGGCAGTGAGGCCGTGGAGGAACCACGGGTGACAAGGAGCCCTCGTGGCATGGCACAGCCAGGCTCAGTGCATGGGGATGGTGTCAGCAGAGGATGGGACACTGCGTGGGCTGGGCGGCTGGCAGGGACAGAGGGACAGGATCTGGATGCATCTCTCCACCCACGGTGCCCCACACACTCCCCTCCACAGCAGCACCGGTTCCCCATTTGGGACGGGTGCATCACGATCCCCCCCTAGCAGCAGGGAAAGGCAGCACCAGGGTGTGGGTGAGGGGTCGCGGGGCCTTTATTCATCACAAGCAGGCACGGTACAGGGCTGCAGGGTGGGGCAGGAGGGGGCCGTCATCGGGGCAGGAGGTGCCCTTCATGCGACCTTGGCATGGGCTGGCATGGAGGAACCAGGAGGACAGGGCAGGGCAGGGGTGGCTTTGCCCAAAGCAGCTCGGGCTTCACCCCAGGCTGGGCGCTGGCACATGGAGAGGACGAAGCAGAGGCTGCATGGGAGCCAGGGCTGGCTCAGCCACCTCTGCCACACCTCCAACTCATTATCCTCATGGTTAATTGCAACCCCCTGGCCGGGGTTCCCCTCCCCAGCGGGGAACAGGGGCTATTTACAGGGGTGACAGACCCCACCAATATTACCAGTAATGAAAAGGCAGTTGTAAAAATGAGAAACCACATTCCAAAAGTAGAGAGGCTTTAAAATAAAACCCCACAAAACCCAACCAAAATCAACACCCCCCGTCCCAGTTATCAATGAAAAAGATGCTAAAAACCACCCCCAAAAAGGTCTATGTACAGCAGGAGCTTGCCCGTGGCAGTGCTGTGCCTGCCGGGGTGCAGGGCCCCCCCACTTCTCCACGGCTGGTGGGGATGCTGCCCGGCCCCGGCTGCTGGTGTGGGCAGCGCCTGCCTGTGCACCTCACACCCAGGGGACGAGGGGTCCCCCGTGGAGGGCTGGACACAGCGCCACAGGAGCAAAAAGGCCATAGGTGCTGGGCCTGCTGGGCCCTGGCTGATGCTGGTGTGTCTGGAGACACGGGCAGTGTCAGGGGAGATGCTGAGGGAGGCTGCGCGGTGGCAGGGATGCAGCTGGGCATCCTGCGGCCGGCTGGGAGCAGGCAGCAGCCTCAGTGGTGGGGGCCGTTTTTAAACAAAGCTGCAAGATGACAGCAGGGCCCCTGGAGCCCTGGATGCAGCCCCAGAGCAGTGTGGCAGAGCCCCCCCCCGGAGCAGTGTACATTCACTCAGAGCAATGCACAGAGCCCCTGGAGCAGCATGTGGAGCCCCTGGAGCTGTGTACACGGACCCAGAGCGATGCACAGAGGTTCTGGAGCAGTATACAGAGCCCCTGAGCCATGCAGAGCCCCTGGAGCAGTATACAGAGACCCCGAGCCATGCAGAGCCCCGAGAGCAACGTTTAGAGCCCCCAGAGCAACGTTTAGAGCCCTCAGAGCAATGCCCAGTGCCCCAGGAGGTACAGGCACCTGCAGTCAGCTCCATCTGTGTGAATCCTTGCCTGGCCTCTGGCAGGCAGCTGGAAAATAGGTCAGGCAGCTGCTTCCGAAATGTCTGTTCACTCCTGGGGCTGCACAGAGGCATCGATGCTGCTCTGTGTGGGGTGGGACACAGACCTCCAGCTCTGGGAGCTCTGCGCAACCCTGGGGGCAGTGGCTGGTGCTGGGGCTGTTCTCTTGGTGACAGAGGGACACGTGGTGCAGACCGCAAGCCACGCTGCAGCCTCCCAACCCACAAGCTCTTAATCCAATTGATGCATCTCCCATGGACCTCATTTTGGTGTTTTTAAAATGCACTTGGTTTTACATTGCAGGCTGTCCAGGGTTGGGCAGGGCCAAAAGTGGAGGGGGGAAAAAAAGGGGGGAAAAAAGAAAAAAGAGAAAAAAAGAGATAAATATGTATATTCTGTATATTCAGCACTTGGAGGAGCAAATAACTACACGTGGCCCTGGGCAGAGAGGTGGGTGCAATGCAGGGGAGCACGGCAGCCATGGATCCTGGGGTGTTGGCAGGAGATACACACACACACAACGCCGTGTCTCCCCACGCTGTGCTCCCAGCAGCCCTGTCCCTGCAGCTGGGACCCTTCCCAGCAGTGAAGGACCTCAGCAGCTCCCCCTACCCGGAGCGAAAGGGTGGCCAGGGAGGGCCCCCACACCCAGCCCAGCCCGGGTGACCGCAGGGACCCTCCCCGCCTCCTTCCTGCCCGGGGAAACACGTGTGGCCCCGGCCGGGTGATGCAACCGCCCAGCAATCGGGGCTGACAGGGATGCGCTGGAGCTCGGGCAGGGAGGGCAGCGCTGGCGGCAGCCGCGGGGGCCAGAGCCAGCACCCTCCGCCCGCAGGGCCCAGCGCGGCATCGAGCCTCCATCAATCGCATCCACACCGCGTCCTTGCCCTGCTTCGCCCCAGCCCTGCCCTGTCTGCACGAGCAGCCTCCCCCCGGCTGCCCTCCCCTTCTCGGGGAGCCCTTGGCATGGCGGGGTCTCAGCTGACATTCCCGGGGTGGTGGGCGCTGGTGAGGTCCCCCCAGTGCCTACAGTGGCTCCAAGGGAGCGGGTCTCCGCGCAGGTGGGGAGGGGTGGAGCAGCCACCCCGGTGGGATGTCCCCGTGCACCCCAGGGGTGCCGGCAGTCTCCGCCGCTGGCTCCACATCTGCTTCGTAAGCATCCCCGGGGACGAGGGGACGGTTAGGAGACAGATGCGCCCGCGCTGCCTCCGAGGGGGCCCCCGTGGGGTGTCAGCGCGGGCGCTCTTCCGGCAGGAGAGTGGAAAGCAGGCACGCTGCGTCCCCCGGCCCCCCGGCCTCACTCACTCGAGGTCCCCGGCTTCTCCTCTGCCCTGGGGGGGTCCGTGGGGTGCAGTTTGCACTTGGAGGGGGAATGGCGGATGGTGGAGCGGGACGGCCGGGCGAAGCAGGATGTGAGGGACTGGGAACTGCAGTCACACGCCATGTCCTGCAAAGAGAGACAGGGCACAGGGGAGTTAGAGGGGTAGGGCATCCCGTCCCCTGCCATGGCAGGACACCCTGGGGAGCACCCTGCCTCGTTACCTCGCTGGCTATGGCCGAGAGGAGGTCGGGGTCCCGCGGGGCTGCGTCCTTACTCCCCTGGCCGGGGGACGAGGGTTTGGGGTCCTCGCAGCTGCTCTGCTTGAGGATTTTCTTGTTCAAGACGCGGGAGATGTTTTCAGCTGGGTGGTGGGTGACAGGGCTGGGGTGCTCGGCTCTCTTGCTACCCTCCTCCCCGGTGGCCTCCTTCTTCTCCGGGGGGGCGGTGGGGCTCTGTGCCCGCCCACAGACGTTCCTGAAGAACTCCTGCACAAGGCCGTACTTGGGTGCTTCAGGCTTGGCCCGGATGCTCTCAGGGCAGCCCGGCTTCCAGATGGATTCGGTGCTGCCTGCATGCTCCACCACGCTGAACAAGCTGGACAAGCCATCGTTGATGTTGCTGAGGACGGGGCTGTCGCGGGTGGTGGTGGAGCGGGCCCAGGCAGAGCCGTTCTGCTTGCTCTGGTGCAGGTTCCAGAGGCTCCTGTCCTTGGAGGCATCCAGTTTGGAGGAAGACCTCCTCTGGAGCTTTGGAGAGCCGTATTTTGGGGAGCAACACGGCCGCTCAATCCTGGAGTGGACCTTATCCAGGGAGGAGGAGATCTGCTTGCTGCGCACAGACACGAGGGAGGAGCTGCGTGGGGACCAGCTCTTGCCGTGCACACCGCTGTTGCGCGGCAGGTCTGTCTGCAGCCCCACGCTCACTGTCTGGATGGTCTGTGTCCCCACGTGGGCCAGCCCCACTGTCTGGCTGGAGGCACTCTTCACCTTCCTCTCCAGCGAGCTGGAGCGGATGGCCTGCCGCACGCAGTTGGTGATCTCCTTCATGTCATCGCTCATGTTCCCAGAGATCTCCAGGTCGTGCAGCGATGGGGGGAAGCGGGGCACGGGCGGCACCGCACTCTCCACTGTGCCACCGTCCAGCAGCTCCCGCTGCTGCTTGGAGAAGTTGCACAGCCACTGGCTGTAGGTGCTCTCAGCACTGGCTGACTCCTCTGGCTCCTTCGGCTTGGCCATGGTGAACAAGAACCCGGGTTCGATCATGATCTTCCCCTCCTTGTTGTGCACCAGCGGCGCCTCCAGCCGCCGCACCACGGGCGGGCTGTAGTAGATGCGGATCCCCGTCTTGTCCGGTGCTGTGTAGCTCCTCTGCATTTGCTTCTGGGCTGGGTTGTGCCCGGAGAGGCTGCTTGCCCGCGAGTAGTCCCAGGAGGAGATGCCCAGCTTCTCCTTGGCCAGGCTGTCCGGGGCAGGTTGCTCAATATTCACATATGTACAGTTTGAGGGAGGAATACCAGTGCTGTCCCGGATCCCGTTGGGCAGCAGCTGGGCAGCTGCAGATGCCTTTTTGCCCCGGGAATGGTCACCCAGCCCAGGTGCAGTCTTTCCAGGGAGGTAGGGAGAACAGTCGAGCAAGCTTTCAAACTCTGACATGGAGGAAACCGACTTGGTCCTGTGGGAGG
This sequence comes from Zapornia atra, assembly GCA_013400835.1. Classification (NCBI taxonomy): domain Eukaryota; kingdom Metazoa; phylum Chordata; class Aves; order Gruiformes; family Rallidae; genus Zapornia; species Zapornia atra. The sequence goes on along the minus strand of VZTU01030049.1, from coordinate 42,117 downwards.
AGAGAGGACAGGGCTCACACGGGCACAGGGCAGTGGGTTGGGGGGCAGCTCGAAGTACCCTGCTCCCACCCCTCCTGGGCACCCAGTCCTGCTCCTCATGGGAGCCTTTGGCCTCCAGGACAAGCCTGGACCATGGCTGCATCATCCCTGGGGCTGCAGGGGCTGCCAACACCAGGACAGCCCTGTGCAGCCTCTGCCCTGCCCTGTGGGCCATGCAGACACGAATGCACCCACCTTTTGAGGTTAGTTCCCTTGGCTTCTGCTTCAGAGATTGTCTCTTTGTCTGTGATTTTTTCATTGAGAGCCTGGGAGGACACAGAAGCAAGATCTGATGTCAACAAGCACAGCACCGAAGCACACAGACAGGCTGGGGCTGCTCCCTGCTCCTCTCCAGTGCTATGACCATGCACTCAGGCCTGGCGTTCCATTCCCAGGGCTCCATGGGGCTCACTGTGCCCACATCTATTTCAAATGGACTTCCGTAACCCCACTGAAGCGCTCAGGGTTCAGCCATCCTCTCCACCCATCCGCAGTCCCTGGTGCTCCCCATTGCAGCCACCTCCACTGTTCAAAGGGGTGTTACCTGGGGTTCACACTACCTCCCATCTAACTCTCAGCAGAGACCTGTGCCCAAACGAGCACCCCGAGAACCTTCCGCCTTCTCTTGCCCACCTCTTTCCAGTTGCTGCCGTGCTTCTCCATCTCAGCGTGCTTCAGTGCCCAAGGGTTGGCTCCTTTCTGCAACTGGAGAACGTGCAGGTCACTCAATGTGTGCAACACGTGCCCCTCTGGGCAAGCAAAAGCATTTCCCACTTGCCCCAAGTGTGTGCAGGCTCTGCTCTCAGGGCACATGCACGGGACACGTGGCAGAGGCTGGAGGACACGTTCACAACAGGGGTACAGCATACCTGGTTGATTTTGTTCTGCAGGTCCTTCGCTTGCTGCTCTGCCTGCTGCTGCTCCTCCTTGAAGCGGGCCAGCAGCTCCACTTTCTCCTGGTTCCAATTCTTCTCACTGATCTGCAGCTGCTTGGTGAGGTCCATGACAGCGCTGTAGGACTCGGCTAGGAGATGTTGGTGCTCCTCACGCTCCCTCTTCAACGCCACCTTCCAGTCCGGCAGCGTGCGCTCTGTGATGCCTTTGCCTGCCTTTGACTCCAGCTGTGGGAACACATTGGTGGCTGTGGGGGGACCCATGGCTCCAGCACGGTGCTGGACATCCACAGCCAAGGGGCAAGGTTTGAGGACACCCTGTTTCCCAGTGCAGGTCCCACGCTGCCTGGGTTGGGCAGTAAGTGTGTCCCCGAGGCTGTGCCACACTGTGGCTCAGCCGGCTACGGGCACAGCGAGCTGCCCTGGCCTGCAGTCCTGTCACACCAGACGGCCCAGCAGACGGTCACCCAGTGGGACACGAGCTGAGTGTCCCTCCTGCCCAGCTGCACCCTGCCTGTGATCCTGCCTGCTGGAGCTGAGCCCCAGAGAGGGGCAGCACTGCCTGCAAGGCTGGCAGAGCAGTCCCTGCGGATGCGGATGTCGCTGGCAGCCAGGGTGGCACCTGGGAACCCAGGGAGGCACCTGGGAAGCCAGGGTGCTGCTGCCATGGCAGCAATTCATTCCTTTGGGAGGAGAGAGGACAACTAGAGACCCCCGCTGAGCTTTGCCCGGAGAAACCCTGCCTGGGAGGTGCTGGCTCCCACTCTAGGGAGTGGAGCTGATGTACAGCCATGGGCTGCTGCCAGCACTGCATGAGGGAGCGAAACCCTCCTCACAGCGAGGGCTGGGGGTCTGGTGGGATAGCTTCTGCGCTCAGGAGCCTCCCACTGCCAAGGCTGTGCTCCTCCCTCCTCCCTCCTGCCCCCACCACAGCTGTACAGCCCCACGGCAGCATCAGTGGGGGTGCAGAGCATCCACCCGTGCTCCAACCCCGGGGAAGAGAGGAGGGCTCTGATGCTAAACCCAGCTGCCAGCCCTGGGGAGGGGTGCTGAGCCCCAGTATCATCCTGCCCACCCCAGACAAACCCAGCAGAGGAATAAAGAGCATCCTCTGCTGCTCTACAATCAGATTTTTGTGCCAGCCCTGTTGCTATAGAAACTGGCCTGTCGGAGCAGCAGCTAATTGAGATTCCCACAGTGCCACCCTGCCTCCCAGCCCTGCCCAAGAGCCGGCGCTTAGCACACGGTGCAGGCAGCCCCACAGCCCCACAAATCAAGGGGGAGCAGCCCCCTCCCCACACCCCCAGCCCGCAGGGTGCCCGGGGCTCCCACCTGGGCGATGTGGCACTTGAGCTCGGCACGCTCCATCTCCCAGGTGGCCTTGGCCTTGGTGAACTGCTGCTGCAGCTCGCTGGCCCCGCGCCGCTCCTCCCGCAGCTCCGTGCACAGCTCCTTCAGGGTCACCTTCATGTCTGCCAGCGTCTTGATGCACTCGTTGGGCTGCTGGGGCATCAGGGGTGAGTGGAGGGACCCGAGGCATGGTGCCAGAGGTCACCCAACAGTGTAGGACCCCATGGGACTTCCCCTCCCTGCACCCCATCCCTGCAGGCTGCCCACCCCCAGGGTGAGGGACTGGGGTGCCACCGGGACAGGGGACCACCCCTGGGGTGACACAGTAGCAGGGAGCATCCCCACCCAGCCGCGCATCCTGGGAGAAGCAGCCACTCAGGGGGATCCTGCCCGCTCCCTGGGCTTGTGGGGAAGCCCCTCACCTCCCTGGGCTCGTGGGGAACTCCCTCACCGTGTTGGGTGTCCAGGCGTCCCCAGTGCAGGTCTTGTTGTCCGCCTGTTGCTGCGGGGCGAGCTCCTCCTCCTCCAGCAGCAGGTACAGCTCCTTCATGCTGTTCACCTGCAGAAGACAGAATGGCCAAGGTGGTGAGGGGACCTGCAGCCCATGGCCGGAGGTGTGGGACACACGAGCAGCTCTGGGTGGGACACCAAGGCACAGGGGACAACCCTGGGGATGCCCGACAGCCCGGTCCTCCCCCCTCCACAGCAGTCAAACTGAGAGCCCCCCAGCCCACTGTACCTCCAAAAAGTCCTCGCCCTCGCTGTGCACCATCTTGCCCTGGCGCCAGCGCTTGAGGAACCACTTGAGCTTCATGAAGAGCAGGAGGAAGCTCTGCCTGAACTGCTGTGACTCCTGAACCAGCAGGTTCTTCTCCTGGCTCCAGAACTTCTGCTCCAGCCGCCTCTGCAGGTTCAGGCTCTGCAGCTCAAACTCCCGCCGCAGCAGAGCTTTCTGGTGGTCCTCCTTCAGCTGCAGAGAGACAGGGGGGGCTCCTAGATGGGGGCTGGTGTCAGCCATGTCATGCCTCCACTCCAGGGTCTGGGCTGAGCGGGGTGGTGGCCATGTATTTAACACCCCAGGGAAGTACAATACAGCAAGGAGAGCAGGGCCATTGAGGCACTGCTGAGGGTGGAAGCCCTTCCTGGCTGCACGCCTGTGTGCAAGGAGGAGGCTGCTCAGCCCCTATGCCCCTTTTGTGGGGCATGCTGTGTGTGGTCCTGAATGACACCCCAAGAAGGTATCAGCCTGGTGCTGGAGGTGGCACAGCCACAGGCACAGGGACACCCGTCTCCCAGGGACTGGGGTTGCTGTTTGCTCACCTGGCAGATCTTCTGTGAGAAGTTGTCCACCTCGTCCTTCCTCAGCTGCCTCTCCTGTGAGAGCTGCTCCTGCAGTCCCCGCAGGCTCTCGTTGGCCTCTGACAGCACCAGCTGCAGCTCCTTCATCTGCAACAGCCCAGGGAGGGGATGGGGATGAGGGGGGTTTGTGCCTGTCTGCGGCTCCCCATGTCCCTCCCCGATGGGGCTCTGCGGCTTCCCTTGTACCTTGCTCTCAAAGGGGACAACCCCATCCCTGCAGCCCAACTCCATCCCTGCAGCCTGACCCCATCCCTGCAGCCTAGTCCCATTCTCTGCAGCCCGATTCCATCCCTGCAGCCCGACCCCATCCCTGCAGCCCGACCCCATCCC
>VZTU01030049.1:19427-38112 GCA_013400835.1 Zapornia atra | reverse complement strand
TCCCTGCAGCCCGACCCCATCCCTGCAGCCAGACTCCATCCCTGCAGCCCGACCCCATCCCTGCAGCCCGATCCCATCCCTGCAGCCCAACCCAATCCCTGCAGCCCGACCCCATCCCTGCAGCCCGACCCCATCCCGCCTGCAGCCCTGTCCCCAGCCCCGCTGGGTGAGGGGACACAGCTCCTTGCCCATGCTGTACCTCGTTGGCGTAGGAGTCGTTCTCCTCAGGTCGGCAGGTTTTGTAGCTCCGGGGATGCGTGGGGTCCATGTCCTTGGTGTGGGGGATGCAGAAAGGGTCGACGTCCCTAAAATCAGGCTGCTGCATGCGTGGGCAAGTTAATGAGAACAAACCAAAAGAGCGGGAAGAAAAAAAAGCCAGAAAACAAAACAATGGGTCTCCGAAACAGTAAAGAACTACAAGACAACAAAAAGGATGAGGAGGAGAAGGAGCTTCATCACCATGGCAGGAGACAATGCAGAAACCAAAAGGAAACACAGGATGAGGAGACACGTGGACTGGATTGTTTGGGGAAAGGGGAAAAAAGAGAGAAAGAGGGAAAAAATGTGCAAACACCAGTTATGGTGCCATGCAGTGACTGGGGCAGACTGGGACCTGGGGCTGGTGGGACTGCATGCAATAAAATAGGACTCTGAACAAGTGAGTGTGCTCCAGAAAGGGGCTTGTGCCCATGGCCCCAACTACCACTGACATCCCTGCCCCCAGCATGAGCAGGGCCCCTCCACTGCTCCGAAGGCATTCTCCATTGGACACAGATTTGCCCTGGAGCCTTTGTTCCCCAAATTACCCTGCATGGGTACCACTGGGGAGGGGAGTTGCTGACGCCTCTCGCAACCGGAATCCCCACAATTTGGGCTGCTTCCAGGTGGCTGCGGGCTGCTCTGCTCCCACCCAGCTCATCCTCAATAAGCAAAGAGCTGGGGATGCTGGGCTGAGCCAAGGGGAGAGTAGCCGAAATGTCAGCCTCTGCTAAGGTGGGATGGCACCCAAGAGCTCCGGGCCACAAGCAGGGCAGCCTCAGCAAGAGCAGCCCGTGCTGGGATGCACCAGGATGTCCCCTGCCTCCTCCCTGGGCACACTCGGTTGGAGCAGAGTCCTACCTTGTCCCCGGTGCCATGGGCATGCAGCGAGGTGTTAGTTGGGGTTTGCTCTGGAGAGGCAGGAGGAGGTTACGGTGGGGGTTGGGGTTTGCTCCGTTAAAGCAGGGGGAAACAGGGCGGCAAATAAAGCGGCAGCTGCTGCGGGGGACGTGGGAAGAAGCCCCCTACCTGGAAGTCAGAGGCATGGTCCTTCTGCAGCCCCTCTTTGGTAGTGTCGTGGCTGCTGGGGCTGGAGAAGGGGAAGGAGTCAGAGTGTTCCTTGAGGCTGCCGGTGAGGTGATCCACCTTCCTGGTGAAGCTGCCCAGGTCCTGCTGCAGCACGCCCAGCCGCATGAGGAGCACGTTCATCAGCTTGGCGTCGGTGGGGCTCTCGCTGCTGCTACCCACTGCCTCGCCCAGCAGACCCCCTGCACACTCGTTATCCAAGCAAGCCTTCAGCCCAGAGGTGAAGCCATTGGCATCCGAAATCAAGACGTCGATCGCTTTGCTGACGAGCGCTGCCTGGTCCCGGATGCCCAGCAAGGTCTCCAGGTCCTTGGGCTTTAGCAGCTTGGCGGGACCGTCAGGCACCTTCCCACTGCTGGGCACCCTGTCCTGCCCATCAGCTTCGCCGCTGCCCATCCCGTCCCTCCAGCCCGCGGTGGGGATGCACTGCGCCGAGTCGCCGGCCTCGGCGTCGGTCTCCAGCATGGGCCGGGTGGTCTGGCAGGAGGCCAGGTCGCAGCGCTGGAGGTTGGAGAGCAGCACGCGGTTCTCGTACTGCAGCTTCTTCACCTTGCCACTCAGCTCGCTGATCTGCACCTTGGCCGTGGCCAGCTCCTCCTGCGAGGGCTCACTGACCACAGAGCAGCTGTCCTCTGACAGGGTCACGTCCAGCTCGTGGTCTGACTTGTATTTGCTCAGCTCGTTCAGGAGGAGCTTGTTCTGATCCTCCAGCTCCAGCAGCGAGCGCCTCAGCAGCTCAGCCTCCTCCTCCACAAACTGCAGGTGCCGGCGCAGCTCCGCCACCGTGTCTCCTGCGTCCCCACAGCCCGAAACACCTGCCAGAAACCGTGCATCTTGCCCGGGCAGCTCTCTGTCCCCCTGGCCCTTCATGTCATCCATCTCTGCCCGCAGCCCACGGTTTTCCACCTCCAGCTCCACTATCCTCCGGCTGAGGATGTTGGCTTCTTCCTCCACCAGCTTGAGGTGGACCTTCAGCTCAGCCTCCCGGGAGTGGGGTGAGTCAGCCAGCTCCTCCACAGAGAGGGAGCTGTCGAGGTCCCCGTACAGGGACCTGTACTTCAGCAGCTCCTCCTTCATGCCATCGTTCTCCTTGGCCAGCTTGGTCAGCTTCTTGCACATGAGGGCTGACTCCTCCTTGGCAAAATGCAGCTGGCACTTCAGGTCTGCGCTGTCCTCCTGAGGACCGAGAGGGCACGGGTGTCAGAGACCTGATCTCAGGGGCCACGGTGGCTCTGAGCGAGCCCCAGGGACACGCTGCACTCCCACCCCACCGATTCTGGGGAAGCTGCATCCCTGGTTCATGGGGACAGGGAATTGACATCCATCCTGGAGGCTTTCAGGGAGAGCCCAGAGACAGAGCAGGATGAGGGCAAAGAGACCCATGGCCCCAGGAAGGACATTGAGCCACTGCTGGGGACACGGAGACTGAGCGCAGCCCCGCTGCAGCTCCATCCACTGTGGGGAGGAGGGGAAGGGAAAGCTGTCAGTCTCTACAGCAGAGAATAAAACCCATCAAGGTTTCCTCCTGAACACTGGGAAATGCAGAAAGAACCAGCACTGCTGCTGCTGCAGCTCCAGCCACTCTGCTCCTCCTGCTTAGCCCCAAGCACCCCATCACCAGCAGAAGCAGTGGAACCAGCTGGGAACCTCCCCAAGCCCCAGCCCTCGCCAAGCACTCATCCTCACTGCCACCACCCTTCCCAGGGACAAAAACCCCAGGCAAACACCCTGCATCAGCTTGCTGGCCCCTTCCCAGCCCCTTTTGCTTTCTGGAACCGTTTCTCCACGTGTTTTTGGTTTTTTTTAAAAAGCAGCCGTTAGGATCTCGGCTCGTTGCCCAGGCAGGCTGTTTCTCTGCTTTGGAAAGTTTTTTGGATGGAGGACCAGGATTTCCTGACATCCAGCTCATGGCTTCCTGTGCTGTGGGGTCATCCGAGTGCTCCGCGCCCCAGCGCAGTGACTGCCAGGAGGGGACCTGCCGGGCTGTGACCCTCACCCCGGGGCACCCACCGGAGCCTGGGAAGGTGCTGGATGTGGCCAACCCCCTTAGCTGGGTGGCTGCTGGCTGCAGCAGCCCTTTGCCTAGCCCAACTCATCCCCTTTCCTCGTTCCTTGGCTGGCAGAAACAAGCTGCCCCCCTCCTTGGGTGCTCCTGACCCCCCCAATCTCCCCTCTCCATGCCCACGCTCACACCCCCTGAACCCCGCAGCAGTATTTTACCCCGCAGACTTCCCAGGCAGCCAGGGGCGATGCTGGGGGTGGAGAAGAGGGGTGTGCCATGAAATTGGGCTGCCATTTTATTCCCCAAACCCCCTCCCGTGACCGCAGGAACCATCCTGCTGCTCTTTCGTGCTCAGGCACAGAACCACTGCCTTGCTAAGGTGCATTAAAGCTGTGCCCCCCCCTAATTAGCTGCAGCGATTAGGAGAGGGCTGGCGCGGGCAGCTCTCCCTGCCGGGGCAGACATGAGCTCAGTTCCTGTTTTTCCAGGGAAAAAAAAAAAAAGAAAAAGGAAAAAAAACCGCAGCCCCACGTGCCCCTCTGCCCCATGGCATCACTGGAAGGACACACAGATGGCCCCAAGACCACCTCGAGTGCTCCTGGGGCCTGAGGCAGACCTCAGCGTTGATGCTCTCGCCCCTAGCTCTGTTTCGGTGAGCGCCCCACGCTGCCCGGCAGGAAAGGGGCCCAGGAAGCCACTGATGAGTCACGAGCATCCCAAGCCAGGCCGCAGAGCCACGCTGCACAGGAGAGGGAGCGACACAGTGGGGGGGCACATCCAGGGGCGTTTGCACCTGGGAAGGTTGGGGTTTGCTTTCCAGCACCAGCTCCATCCTGGAGCCCCTGGGCACACCACAGAGCTGAGGTCACATCCCCAGGCTGAGGGGTCTAGGAGCTGAGCAGGGGTTTGCTGCAGCCCAAGGCGGGAGGGTGGAGATGGGGAGTGGTGTTTCCTGCCCCAGAGGAGGCAGAGGAGGGGCTGTACTTCAGCTTTGGGAGCTGGGGTGACAGAGGGGCTTCCAGATAGCCCCCTTGGCTCGGGGCACAGCTGGGTGTGGGCACAAAGCTCTTGGGGGAAATTATAAATAAAGGGAGATGACAAATAGACAGAAGGGGAAACTCTTTGGGAGCCTGGGGATCCCCGTCCTGTGGCTGCTCAGAGCGGCTCTGCCAGCAATGGCACCCGTCACCCAGAAACCCTCGGGGTGCTCAGGGTTCCCCCGTGAGATGCTCTCAGCAGCATGCAGCAGCAGTGTCTTGATGGGGTCTCCTTCCCTGCCTCAGCTTTGGGAGAGCAGATCTCACCCCAGAATAAACCTTCCAGGTCTTTTGCCTTTGTGAGAGGATTTTTCCAGCATTAACCCACTCGCTTTTCCCTTCCCGCAGCAGCATCCCTGCCCCTCTGAGCCCCAGTAACAGCATTAGCGACTCACAGCAGCTCAGCCCAATAGCAAGTGACAGCTCAAATCCTGCTGCCACGCACAAATCACCCCTCCCCTGCTCCTGGCAGGGACGGCAGGGTGTTGAGCTGTCCCCACCGGGACCCTCAGCTCCCCAAAACCCGGTGGAGCTCCTGGGCACAGGCAGGAGGGACCCAGGCTGCGACAGCCGCAACCCACAGCAGCAGCAGCTCTGCAGTGTGGAGGCTGAAGGCTCCCAGCACACAGAAAGGGTTAAAGCCATGGGCAGACCACTGATGCTCCATTGATAAATGAGACAAGGGAGAGGTTGAGGACAATCAGGGTGGCCCAGCACATCAATCCCTCCCTTATGCAGGGGCTGGGAAAGGCAGGAGAGCCCTGCCAGTGAGGGGACGGCGCTGCCATGCCCAGATGTGCTTCTGGGCCAGGCACAGCTTGTACTGTGACCTGGGGGGTTGGCGGGCCATGGTGGCATGACAGGGACGTGCCAGTACCCATACCTGCACTGATGGCTTCTTCTCAGTCTTCCCAACAGAGCGAGAGCCCCGCTTCTTCAGGGAATTCTGCAGAGAGAAGAGTGAGCTGTTACCCACAGCGCTGGCTTGGCAACCAGACGTGGACAGACAGACAGACCCAGCATGGATGGACATTGATGCTGTTTTCTCCCACTGCTTGTGAACCCCAGGAAAACCCCAGAGCCCCACGGGGCTTAAGCGAGGCCCTTTGCTTTGGGGAGGCTGAGTGGCAAGCACCACATCACGGGGTTTGGCCAGAAATTCCCCCTGAGGGCAAGTGAGCAGTGAGAGAGCAGGAAACCAGTGTGGAGAGGCTGCGTCATGGTCCTGGTCCTGTCAGGGCTGGATGGAGCGGGGAATCCAACCCAGGACAAGGAATGGCTCTGGGGCATCCCAGTGTGGGAGCAGTGGATGATGACATTCCCAACACGCATGGGATGATGTTCCCATCACCTCTCCCCCAAGACACATCCTGGTCACTTAGCTATGTGGAGGGCTCCTCAGCAAGAGGATGCTAACTCTGTCCTTGGGTCTCTGGGGACACATGGGACAATCTCCAGGCCAGTGAGGACAGCTGGGAGATGGGGAGGCCAGAGCGAGCAGTAATGGAGATTGAAAGAGGGAGGGAAAAAAGAGGGGTCCCCAGAGCAGGGCCAGTTATCTGTGGAGGGTAGCTAGGAAAACCCTCAAGAATATCCACACAGCCCCTCACGAGCACCGTCTGATCCATGCGGCCACCCTGGGCCTGTTTCTAAGCTGGTGCTGAGGCCCAGCAGCCAAAGAAAGCAGCTGTGAAATGTAAGCCTGTGCCAAGGTGCCGGGCTCCAAGCTTTCCTATTAAGGCTATGACCATCGCTGGAGCTGCTGCTGCTGCAGAGCCTCTCCCAGGGGTTGGCTGTGCCACATCGGCATCCCTCACCCCCACTGCACTGGGGACTGGGGCTGGCAAAGGGCATCACCCGACCCCAAGCAGCCCCAAGCACAGCACCCTGGGGCAGAGGGTGTCATCACTCCACCCTGGGTGGGGGCATCCCTTGGGGTGGCCATGCCTAAGGGTCTCCTCAGGGCTGAGCTCAGGCAGGCTTAGCACGGGGGACATTGACTGGTCCCACTTTTCTCCTGCCCCCCAGGAGGGGCAAATGCAGGTGCCTTTGGGGATGATCTGCCCATCCTGACAATTATCCAATTATGGGAGAAATCTCTCGGAAGGGAGGAATAATCAGCCCTGAGGGTTGAGCCCAGCCCTGCCCAGCCTCCCCTGCTTGTTGGCTTTGCTGCTAACGAGTTCCACCACCCTCTGCGCCCTCCAGCTAGGAGAAGGAGGCGGTGAAGCGCTGTGAATTGCACTTGTTTGTCTAATTAGCCTTCTGCAATCAGTGAGTAACTCCATCGACCTTGCTAGCCTGGGGACAAGCTATCCCCAGGCTCAGGGAGCTCCAAGCTGTGCCAGCCATCACCATCTCCTCTGGGCTCAGCGGCTGTGGAGAGGGGCCCTATCCTGTCCCACACTCTTCTGCCAGGGCAAGGCAGCAGCTGGTGCTGAGGTCTCCCTGTGCCCTGACCACGCAACCATTTTCTCTGCCTGTTTTCCAAGCACAGGAGTTCTCCAGCCTGGCCCCGCTGCTGCTGTTTGTTATTCTGCCTGTGCTTGCTGGCTGCAGGGAAACCCATTTCACGGCTGTTAGCGGAGCCTGCGCGCTGGAGGGACTGGAGGTGACACTCCTCTGTGCCACCCGTGAGAAGGTGGCTGCAAAGAGGACATGTGCTGGGTCCCACAGCTCACCTGGAGCTGGCCCTGGTGACATTACCCAGAGCAGGCCCCCGAGGTGCTGAGCAGTGTGCTGGCTCCATGCCCTGCAGTGCAGAGGAGCACGGCCGGGGGCAGATGGAGCCTTCCCGGCACCCTGTGCCCATCCTGGGTGGGAGCAGGGCTCAGGTTCTGCCACAGCCCATCTCCTGCCAGGCGCCAGGCTCAGCCAGCCACACTTCCCGAGGCTCCTGGGGGGCCGAAGGCATCCCGGGCAGTAGGGAAGTGGGTTATGAGTGCTGCGATGGATGACACATCCGTGCTGTCACCAGGATGCCTTTCTTGTCACTGAGGATGCCACTGCTCCTGGCTGGGACCTGATCCCAATCCTGGCATGGCATGGAGCACCCTGGACCTGTGTGTATGGGTACATGTGTGGCACACAGCTTCCCAGGACATGGATGGGAACCTCACCGAGCTCCACAGCACCACCAGGACATCACTGGAACACCACCAGGACATCACTGGGACAGTGCTGGGACCCCACTGCCGCAGCTCAGCCAGGCCTGTGCCAGCAGCACGTGCCAGGACACGGCCAGCGCCGGGCACTGTGCCAGGGACAGGGTGGACTCCAGGCATGGTGCAGAGCTGTGCCTGGTGGGAGTTGGGCACGGCCCAGGTGGCCGGGCTGAGCAAGTGGCTGAGGTCACATAAAGTGGCTCTAGCACAGGGGGTCCCAGAGCACCCCCTGGGGAAGCAGCATGGCCTCCCTGTGCCTGCAGGGCGGGGTGAGGGCAGACACTGCTCAGATTTCTCAAGCATCTGCAGCGCGGTTTGGGTTTCAGCCACATGGAACCGGGATGGAGGGATCCCTCAGTGCAGGGCCAGGACACCTGCTACAGGCAGAGCCGTGGGGACACCTCCCGGTCCCCCTTCCATGTCCCCCTCACCTCTCGGAGCTTGTCCATCTCATTCTGCACCACCTGCTTGGCCAGCTCCGTCTCGATGAGCCGCTGGCGCAGGTCCTCGTTCTCCTCCTCCAGCCTGATCCTCTTCTTCTCCACCGCCTCCAGCTCATTGTGGAGCCGCACGGAGACATCCTTGGCCACCTGGGGACACAGTGGGGCTGTCACCAGGCTGGGACCATGGTGCCTGGGCACCTACACACTTCATGTAGGGATCATGGAGCTGTTACTGAGCCTTTTGGAGGACACACCACGCTTGGTGACACCCCGGCCCCTGCGTGTGTCTCCTCAGTCGCATGCAGTGACTGCTGTTCACCCGCTGTAAGCCGGACCTGTGTCCCCATTCCCTGGCCAAACCCTGCCTTCCCCAGCCCTAACATGATGCTGCAGGATGCTCACCGGCCTTTTTGTACTTTCTCCCCACTCTGGGAGGCTGGAAAAGGCCCCGCAGGGCAGGATAAGTGCCAGAGCTGGCAGCCTTGGAGCCAGCAGCCCTGGAGCCAGCAGCCCTGGAGCCAGCAGTCCTGGAGTGGGCAGCCCCTCGCTGCGGGCAGCAGCTGTGCAGGCTGGGAGAAAGGCGAGCTGCTGCATCACATTACGGAAAAAAATAGCAGCTGCCCCCGGGGTAAAGGGTGTCTCCAACCATCCTGACAAGCCCCAGAGCTCCCCCTCTGGATCCTGGCAAGGGGGCAGCCCCCAGCATACTGGAAGCTTAACAGCACAAAGCATTTGGAAGGGAAAGATTGCCCCCAGTCCCATTTGTGCCCTGCCCAGCCCAGGGTACCAGCTCATGGAGGCAGCAACACGGCCCAGTGCAGGGCTGGGGAGGCTCAGGCCATGGGGTCAGGCTCCCGTTCCCCCCAAGGATGAGCTGCACTTTCTCTCCCAGGAAGGGAGAAGCTGGAAGGGGGTGTTTTTGGCAGCTGCACCCCAAGCTAGGGGCAGCTGGGTCGTTTGGGGAGGGGGCTGGTCCCCCCAGCAGCATGGACAGCCCAAGGCAGTTTGCAGTCCCATGCTTGTGGTGTCCCGTGTCCCTGCCCCAGCTCCATGTCCCTGCACCAGCTCGGTGTGCCACAGTGCCTGGGGCCCTGCAAGGATTTTCCCAATAGTGGAGAGGAGCAGCTCCCAGTCTCCGGGGTCCTGGTCCCCGATGTCCCTCTCTGAGCACTCGTGCTGCTGCAGCCTGGGACAGTGGCCCTGTCTCATCCCTGCTGGTGCAGCATGATGGTGCTCAACCCCAGGGCACACGGTCAGGCTGGGCTCCAGCCACCCCCTCCTGCCTCATCAGCCACCATCTCCACACTTCACTAAAAACCATGTGTGGGGACCTGGAGACTGCTGGCATGGGGACTTCACCCTCCCAGCCTCACCTTGACATCCTGCTCCAGGCTGCGGATGAGCTCGCCATCCACCTGGCCTGTCTGCGCCACGCGCAAGCTGCGGCGCTCAGCCTTTCGCAGCCGGTACTGCAGGATGCGGCACGTCTTGCTGGCCTGGTCCAGCTGCTGCCGGAGCTCCTGCAGCTGGTAGACATCCTCCTCCATGTAGACATCCCTCATCTCCAGCATCTCGGCACGGAGCTCCTCAATCTCATCCTGTGGGGAGATGTACGTTAGAGGAGACAGACCCTGTAGCTTGCTTGCCCCTGTTTTCTCCCCGCGACACTTCCCTGCTGTGGCTTCCCTCCCCTTCTCCACCCCACAAGCCATTTTCACAGGCCTTCAGCCCCTCGAGTCAAGCCCCATCCCTGCAGGAAAAGGGCTTTGAGCCAGTTGGGCACCATCACCCACCAGCAAGCCAGCCACCCAGGGGGGGTAGGGAGGGCACAGCCGACACAGGCGCCTATAAATATTTGCGGTAAAAGAAAGAGGAAGGTGGGGGAGGGAGAGGAGCTGCAGGAGCAGCACAGGCGGCAGCCGTGGAGAAAAGAATGTAGGTCGTCTTTGGAAAAGATGTGTCAGGGAGGCAGGGGAAGGAAGGAGGAGACGGCAGGCGAGGACAGAGGAGGCAACGCGGGGACACAAGTAAGATGCTGTCAGTGCTGGGGACCAGAAGTTCCTCCTCATTTTGCCACCAAGCAGCGACTCTGAGGCTTGGTTCCCCTTCCTTCTCCCTGTCTCATCATGGTGACCAATCTCCCAGGCCAGCAGAGCCTTGGGCATGGGCTTGTACCAGCACCTGGGTGACGTTCCGCTGGCACCAGTGCCGACCCAAAGCCTCCTCGGGCTCTGCAGCACATGGCTGCTGTGGGACCTCCTGCAACAGCCCCAGCCCCAGTACCATCTCCCTGTCCAGAGCAAGGCTGGGGAGGGATGCTCAAGGACTGTCCCCTCCTGTCCCTGCAGAGCCACACAGGCTGTGCTGCCCAAAGCTCTTTGCAGGGTCCTGTGAAATTGATCTCAACCCAAATCCTGAAAGCGAACGCTCCAGCCGTCACACTGGCTGCTCTCAACAAGACCTGGAGGATCTGGCACACTCCTGAGAAAGGATCAAGCATCTGCTTTCCTGCCAAAAAACCCACCACCAAACACCTCCCGACACTGCTAAACACCATTGCCACATGAGAGGCACCTGCCTGGCACCACGACACAGCCAGGGAAGGGACAGCACAAGGGTCTGGCAGTGGGGATATACAGCCCTGATTCGCCCCAGGCAGACGGGGACAGGACCCTCCTGCTCCCGACACCACCAGTGACAGTGACCTGCACCCTGAGCCAGCAGCACCACGCCGGCTCTGCCAGGCGCTGGCACGCTCGCTGCTGCGCTTGCTGGGCCTGGACAAAGCCCCAGCTGCACGGACTGCTCCGAAAGGCGAACCCAAACCCGGGGAGGGGGGGTGGCAGCTGTGGGGACAAGTCACAGTCGTTCACTGTTGGCTTTAAACACTACATGACAAATAAGGAACATCAATTAGACAATCCCGGATTATCTCCTGGCCCAGGCTGCCAGGCCAGCAGCACCACAGCCAGCAGCATCCTGCCACCCTCCGCTTCTTGCTGGGGGGTCTTGGGAACAACAAGGCAGAACCAGCCCCAAGGCAGCGAGATGGACAGTGGGGTGTCCCAGGAACAGCCAGAGACCATCCCCTGAAGCAGCATCGTTACAGGCATGTTTCAGAAAGATCCCTCCCCACAGCTCAGGTGTGACCCCCTCCCCAAAGGATGAACCTCAAGTGGTGGTGGACAGCCCAGCGACAGCTGTGATGCAGCCTGGGCTGCTGACCCTGATGGAAACCCAGCGCAGCACTGCCCACCCTGCCCAGCAGTGCCACCACCCCCGGGGACATAAGCAAAATCCCTGTAAGGCAAACCAGCCCCAGGGCAGTTGGTTGCTGGGATTTATTTCTTGGGAACTTTCATGGGAAAAAAAATGCATGGTGCATCTCAGGTGGGCAGGCACTCTGCAAAGGGGAGGTGGAAGACAACCTTTCACCGTGAAATATGACTGCAGAGATGTGTGGGGCTGCCTGCATTGCATTCCACTGCTGACCAGATCCCTTTTGCCATGTGGCTTCCCCAGGCAGAAGCCAGGCAGGGCAGGGAGCAGGGACCTTGGAAGAAACCCAACCAAACCTCACATAGAGGTCAGGGTTCTGAGGGACCCCAAGGATCACAATGCTCCAACCCCCCTGCTACAGGCAGGGCCACCAGCCTCAGGCCTGGAGCTATACAAGGTTGCCCAGGGCCCCATCCAACCTGGCCCAGAACACCCCCAGGGATGGGGCACCCACCCCCTCTCTGGGCAGCCTGTTCCATCCCCTCACCACTGTCTCTGTAAAGAACTTCCCCCTAATATCTCATCTAACCCTTCCCTCCTTCAGCTTCACTCCATCCCCCTTGTCCTGCCATTGTCTGCCCTTTTAAAAGGCTGATTCCCCTCCTGTTTCTCTGCTCCCTTCAGGGACTGGAAGGCTGCAATGAGGTCCTCCCACAGCCTTCTCTTCTCCAGGCTGAACAAGCCCAGCCTCTCTTCATAGGGGAGGTGCTCCAGCCCTCTAATCATCTTCATGGCCTCCTCTGAACCCTCTCTAACAGTTCCACATCTTCCTTGAAGGAAGCCTGGGCTCACTGTGCTCCTGCCTGTTCATACCTCAGGTTGCAGCAACTGTTACTTAGGGGGAGGCTGTGTCCAGCACAAGTGAAGCAGCCCTGAGATGCTCTGGGGAGTGGAGCTGGTGGGTTTGCAGCAGCGCTGGCACTGGGAGCAGGACAGGAAAGTGGTGCCTGCCTTCACTGCAGTGGCAGGAATTTGCCTGTGCCCTGTAACGCCAATAAACCCAGGCAGCAGCCGCAGCCCAGCAGGCGCACAGCCTGCCCTAAGCTTGCCCTGTGGAGGCAAGCCGTGCCACTAAGCCTTAGTAACTGGATTAGGATCGGAGAGCAGAAAAGTGCCAGCAAACTGGAAGAGAGCTTAGGATGGCCAGGCTGACCCCCTTCAAGGCCAGGCTGTGGTGGGCAGAAGAGCCCTGTGGTGCTGGGAGGGTTGCCCAGAGGTGTCCTGATGACTTTGGGGGGTGCATGACTGCCACTGAGGCTCAGCCTTTGCATCTCCATGGTTGGCTCAGCCTTCACATCTCCATGGTTTCTGGAGTCAATGCCCAACTAGCAAAATCAAAGAAAAAAATCCTTTTGGATAAAGGTGAGAGCAGAGGCAGGAGCTGGGAGGAACTCCACAGAAAGATCCCAAATTCAGGGGTGGTGTGGCGAGCACGAAGCGCCATAAGCAATGCTAAATGAAGTGTGAAACAGAGATGGGAACCACTGAAGCTGAGATAAATGACTTCTTTCCAACACAAGGGCTGCCTTGTGGGGGCTGCCAGGCTCAGCCACTTGTAGGCACCCCCCCCTTACATGGAGTCCCAGCACCCCCTCCATCCTCCAGGATTATCCCCCACCGCATCCATGCTCGCCCTGTCTCTGCAGCAGCAAAGATTTCATGGTGTTTTTACACCAGTCACATGCCTTGGAAAAGACGCCGGGGATCTGCAGTCCAGGGAGATGTGTTTCAGTGCCCAAGGGACGATGGCGTGCAGCCGCAAACGCCCTGCTCGTGTTTGTAGGGGCCTGGTTACACTCGATGGAGGAACCCCAGAGACAACATACCTTCAAACCTTCTCTGTACAAACCTCAAAGGCACTGTCTCTCCCTGGGGAGGTTATTAAGGGAGGTAAGAAGTGGCAAGGTGGGATGCAAACTGCCTGGTTCCAGTTCAGAAAAAAACAACCCCAAGCCATATATTTTCAGTGCAGGGGAAGGTAATGGCTATGGCCACGTCTGCACACCCACTGGCAGGGCAACAGGAAGGAAAGGACCTGGGAAGGCCCTGACCAGTGGTGCACCAGGAGGAAAACCCGTGGAGATGGCAGTGTACACTTCCAAATGCAGCTCAGACTCTGCCACGGGTTGCAGGAGAAGAAAAGTTAAGCCCTTGGATCTCCTGCCCATGAGGAGTTACCCGCTGGCTTAGGCGCCTGCAAGGAGGCAGAGAGCTCCAAGCAGAGGGAGGGTCTCATGCTGTGCGGGGCTCTGAGCACACCGAGGGCCTCGCACTGTGCAGGGCTCTGAGCACACCGAGGGCCTCGCACCATGCGGGGCTCCGAGCACACCGAGGGCCTTGCACTGTGCAGGGCTCAGAGCACACTGAGGGCCTCGCACTGTGCAGGGCTCTGAGCCCACCAAGGGCCTCATGCCATGCAGGGCTCTGAGCACACCGAGGGCCTCGCGCCATGCAGAGCTCAGAGCACACCAAGGGCCTCACACTGTGCAGAGCTCAGAGCACACCGAGGGCCTCGCGCCGTGTGGGGCTCCGAGCAGAGGGAGGGCCTCACACCGTGCAGCACTCACAGCTCCTCAGCAGGGTCCACTATCTTTCAGGAACAGAAAGCACCAACAGATACAGAACAGGATCATGCAAATAACGACATGGCTGGCTGTCGTGCTGCTGATGGCGTGTATGCCTGCAGCTTTGGCAGCCCCAGATTCTGGGGCGCAGCCAAGCAGCAGCTGCCTGCCCGCAGGAGACAGGCAGCCCTCCGGGGAGCACAGCCCTGCCTGCATTCGTGCTCTGCCCCAGCACCTCCAAAACAACACAAGATGCAAAGGAAGGAGAAAAGGTGGAAGCTGCCTGTGTGTTTTGCATCAACACCTTTGTGCAGGGCTTGGGGCTGTGCCAGCAGCTGGTGTGCATGCAGGAGAGCCTGCGATCCCCCCATGCAAAGGTGGGGATTACCATCCAGGAGCAACAAGCACCGCTTCCTCCGGGATTACGGGACAAAAGCACCAGCCTTCAATTAATTCTGAGAGCTCACCAGACAGGAGAGGGAATTATGCTAGAATTTGCTAGGGAGAAAATAAAATCAGAGGAGATTTCTAAAAGGAATCACCCAGGGTGCCCAGGCATGTTCCCTGAAAACAAGGGGGTCCCAGCAAACGCAGTGACCCTGAGCCCGGGCTGTGGGTCAGAGGATGGGTAAGGCATGCCTGCGTCACACACCAGGTGGGGGTTCTTTAGGTGCATTAGCAGCAGCTCTAACCCAGCTCTGACAGTAAACATCAGCCATCCTTCCCTGGGTGTCAGGCCAGAGCTCAGCACAGCAGCCCATGCACTGAGCCCTGCCCCTGCCAGCTCCTGCTCAGCAGAGAGCACAGCACGTCTGAGGGAAAAACCAACATTTCTCAGCTTTACACCTGCCCCCATAAATTACCAGGCAAACAGCTGGGGGCTCTCTGCAGCACAACCCGCGCTGTGCAGCATCCAAAAATTCAAGAGGCTTCAAAGCCCCTCCCAGGGTGGCTGCTGGCAGAGGGATACACAGCAGAGCTCTGCATCCCAGCTCTGCCTGTTACTGGGACCCCTGGGCACAAGTCCTTGCCCCTAGGGCAGGATCTGGGCAGCAGCAGATCTGGGTCCCAGCACCAACAGAACTGCCAAATGCAGCCCCTGGGTCCCCCACGCAGCCCTTGGTGCCCTTGCGGGATGCTCTCTGTGAGCCCTCACTGGTGGCATGCCCAGGTCCCTGGTTGCCTCAGGGGGAACGATGTACTCACCTCCCCTGTGTGCTTCTCCAGGGAGCTGGGAAATGCACACAAACCCCAAGGGATGCAGGGCAGCACAGGGCAGGCAGCAGGAGGGCGCAGGCAGGACCGTGCTCCCAGGGTTACGCAGCTCTCCCCTAAGCTCCTTCCCGCAGAGAGGAGAGGGTTTCTTCACCAGCATCCCCTCCCCTCGCTCCAAACCCTCTCCCGTGCCCACTCTTTGTCTGCCTGTCCC
The DNA here is from genome assembly GCA_013400835.1 of Zapornia atra. Classification (NCBI taxonomy): domain Eukaryota; kingdom Metazoa; phylum Chordata; class Aves; order Gruiformes; family Rallidae; genus Zapornia; species Zapornia atra. Next base: position 22,850 of record VZTU01030049.1, on the reverse strand, counting down.
TCCGCAGCTGCTGCTGTATCGCATCTCACATTTTCCAGCCCACTGAGCAGGGCCAGGAGCTGCTCTCCGCCGCACGGCTCAGCAACAGTGAGTGAGACGGGGCAAGGACACCCGAGACACCTCCTCCTTTGCTGAGCTGCCAACCTGTGCACGAGAAAACAGCCCTTTATTTTTTGTGGAAATGCTTGAAATAACCCATTTATGTGGGAAGGGGTCACAGCAGGTGCACGCACCCAAGAGAAGGGGCAAGAGGAGACACAGGCCTGCTGTGCCCAGAGCAAGAGGAGGAAGGCAGAGCCTTGCAAAGAAATCTGGGTTGCAAAGAGAAGAGGTGAGTTGTGCTTAAATATGTACATTTTATTACGGCAGCCAAGGAAATACGCAACATGAGCTGGCACCATGACAGAGGGCTGTGCTGTGCTCTGCTGGGAAGCTCCAAAACCCCAGCGTGCATCACGCGGGTGTAACAACACCACGCATCTGCCCCGCGCTAAAACGTCACCAAAACTCTCTCCCACCCCCAGCAGTCCTTGTTTCTCCTTAAAACAACACCAGGTTCCCCCAGAAAAAATTATTCACTTGCAACTACTTGGGTGAGTCCCAGGAAGTAAGTCACCTCCACTAAGTCCGATCCATCCATACCCAAGGGGAGAAGAATGGATGAGCCAGGGGCCACCTCTGCAGGGTCCCTGCACGCTGCCCTCCAAGCCGGGCTGTATGGCAAGGTGCATGATGCTGTTCTCTTGGGTTAGGGCTTTGTTTTTGCCATAAGGCCCCAAATCCCCCCATTTTTAGCAGCAATGGCCCAAGCCAGCGTCCCACTGCAACCCAGCAGTTTTCTGCTCCTTATGGGAGAAACTGGGCAAATCTTCCATCAGTTTTTGGAGCACAAGGGATGGGTGTGTCCACCTGCAGCTTCTGTCTGTCTACAGCCAGGGTTATCAGCCCAGCGGTCTCCTCCTTGGGGTGCAGGAGATGCCAGGTACAACACCAAAACACGGTTGTAAGCGGGACAGACATCAGGGAGGGGTGAGCAGAGGGGTCCACACGATGCTGAGGGCACATAGGAGATGCCACAGCAAAGTAGAGAAGATGCCACTGGCATCCCCACAGTGCCTCTTGGTGCACACGTCTGGCAGCTCTCCCTTCTCCCCACTGCTCCTGGCTGATGGATTTTGGTTGCCATCCCTCTCATAGCAGGTAAAATACTTGCACCCTGTGTGCCTGCACCTTGCCAGGAAGATGATCCCACAGAAAAAGAGGAAGCAATTGCTGGGTGTGTAGGAGCGGCAGCGCCTGCATGTGCGTTCTTGGAAACCGGAGGGGCCTCATCTGTATTTTTCCAGCTCTCAGTAAATCAAAGCCCTTAAGCTCTTGCTGCTAATTCTGGCAGGAGTTGGGACACCAGCTGTGAATCGGGGCTTTGCTAATGGACAAAGGGCCTGATTGAGCATCTTCGAGCGCATCACCCACTGCCTAGCTCCCACCTCCCAGCTCTGACCCCGATGCATTTACAAACTTGGGCACCAGTGGTTGAGAATTGGCCTGGTTTCCAACCTGCGACATCCACAGAGCAGCCAGTGAGACACAGTACCTACCCCTGAGCCCCCAGGACAAGACTGCTCAAGCATCTCGCCCACAGCTCCACCCTGAAGAAGAGCAGAGGGTGCAAAATGTCCACAGCCCACCGGGACATGGCACCTGATGGGTGTTTGAGCCCACCTCGCAGCCGGCAGTGTGTGCCAAGGTGTGTCAGGTCGATGCATGATGCAGTAGAGTTCTGTGCCCCTGCCCACACAGGACATCTACCCTGGCTTCACCACGCACCCATGAACCAGGCAGTCAGGCCGCATGCCTGGAAAAAGGCCCCAGGGAGCACGGGAACAGGCAGAATGAACCGAGCTGGAAAATCTCCCCTGGGTCTGGCAGTCAGCAGGCAGGGAGGGCAGCAGGGAGCATCCCACCATGTGCCAGGCAGAGCTGTGCCCAACTGCAAGGGATCAGGTCGTGTCACACTGTGCTTTAGGATGCCAAACCAGGCTGAGCCAAACTGCGCCATGCTCAGCCATGCCAAGCTGGGCTGAGCATAGTCATGCCATGCTGAGCTGTGCCTTGCTAAGCCATGCCAGCCCAGGCTGTGCTGAACCTAGCAAGCCAAGCTGGAGCCATAGTAGGCTTGGCCATGCAGTGCGGAGCCAAGCTGCACCCATCTATGCCATGCCAGGGTGGTCCATGCCAGGCTGGGTCATGCCAAGACCAGCTAGCCCATGTCATGCCAGTGCGTGGCCCTGTGCCAAGGCACACCATGCTGTGCCGAGCTATGCGTTGCCCGACCATGCCATGCCATACTGGACCATGCCCAGCTGGGCCTTGCTGTGCTGAGACAGGCCAGGTCTTGGGCCCAGCTGGGCCATGCTGAGCCAAGCTGAGCTTTGCCCTATGTCCAGCCGGCCATGCCAGGCTTAGCCATGCCTTACACCCAGCCATGCCACACTATGCTGAGCTGAGCCAAGCCCAGCCACAGCATGTCGGGCCATGCCCAGCCATGCCATGCTGTGCTGAGCTGAGCCCAGTGGTATCGTGCCAGGCCATGTCCAGTGATGCTACGCTAGGCTGGGTCACTGGAGCCCTGCCCTGGCCATGCCACGCTGCGCTGACCAACTGAGCCAGGCCAGGCTATGCCTAGTGATGCCATAACAAGCTGAGCCATGTCCTGTGCCCAGCGATGCCCAAGAATACCACACTGTGCCATGTGCTACCTGGGGATGCTGAGCCATACTTCCCAGGGATGCTGTGCCATACTGAGCTGTGCCCTGGGATGCTCTGTCTTGTCCAAGGATGCTGAGCAACGCGATGCCATGTCCTAGGATGCTTTGTTGTGCCCAGGGATGCTGAGCCATGGTGACCCATGCCCTGGGATGCCACACTGTATCATGCCATTGCCCAGGGTGCCGGTGCCATGCTGAGCAATGCCCTGGGATGACATGCCATGCTGACCCTTGCACCAGGATACTGTGCTGTGCCCAGGGACGCAACAGGGATGCTATACTGTGCCAAGGGTGAGTCATGCTGCCCTCTGCCATGGGATGCCACTCGATGCCACGCTACACCCAGGGATCCTGTGCCATGCTGAGCCATGCCCCGGGGTGCCGAACCACACCATGGCCAGGGATGCCGAGACTTGCTGAGCCCTGGGATGCCCTGCTGTGCCACACTACTGCCCGGGGATGCCACGCCGTACCGTGCCCTGCCCCGTCACGCCGCGCCATTCCCACCTTGAGATAGTCGTTCTCAGAGCGCAGGTCCTCCAGCTCTCGGAGCAGCCCGTCGGTGCCGGCGTCCAGCAGCTCCTCGGTGAGGTCGGAGAAGGCGAGCGAGGTGCTGAGCTGCAGGCGGCTGCTGGCCATGGAGGCGGCCGAGGGC
>VZTU01030049.1:5975-19018 GCA_013400835.1 Zapornia atra | reverse complement strand
CGGCTGTGGCTGCGGCCCCGGCTCCGCCCGTCCCGCCGCCGGGCGGGGACGCGCGCGGGCGGCGAACAAAAGGCGGCGGAGCGGGGGGAGAGCGGGGGAAACCGGTCGTGCTGGCGGCAACAGCGACCCCTCCGCCCGCCCAGCGCCGCGCTGCCTGCCCGCACCCCCGCTGCGGGAGGCCGGGGCATCCCTACCGGGGATGGGCATCCTGGGGAGGGGGCGCCCCGTTGGGCGAGGGGCACCCCCGTGGGCGAGGGGCACCCCCGTGGGGAAGGGGTGTGTCCCCCGGACATCTTCAGCAGCGCAGGGCCGGGGAGGGAGGTGGCCTTGCCGGTGCGGGTCCCCCCAGCGCCGTCCTGTGGGTAGGGGTCCCTGAGGTATCCCTGGGGACAGGGGTCCCCTCGTGCGGCCCCTGCCGCACTCCCGCACGGGGACACGCCGGTGTCACACGAGTGTCACCTCGGGGCACCCCGGTGGGTGGGGATCCCTGGGATGGTCCTGAGGGCAGGGGTCCTTGGGGACGGTCCTTGGGAAGGGGGCCCCTGGGGTGTCAGTGCAAGTCCCTGAGCGTCCCTCTAAGCACAGATCCCCTGGGGCAGCCGCGAAGGTGAGGGTCCCAATGGGGCCCGGTGGGTGAGGGTCCCTGACCCCCCTCCCCCCGTGGGTGGCGGTCCCCCGGGGCACCACTGTAAGTGCAGAACATCCTCAGAGGCTGAGGTCCCCCACGCACCCCACGGGTGGGAAATCCCCAGAACCCCTTTTGGTGAGGATCCCTTGAGGCACCCCCACCCATGGGGGTTCCCTGACTCCNCGAGGGGAAGCCGACAGCGGCGAGCCCGCCCCCACCCCCAGCCGCGTCTCCCGGCCGTTAACACCCGGCGAGCATCCCAAAGCTGCCTTTGAAAAATGCTCCTCCGTGCCTGCCCCTGCGCAGCGCGGCCTCGGCGGGAAGCGGTGCTTCGCGCCCCGTACAGATCCCCCCGTACCCCCCAGCTGCTCAGATTCAGCCCTGGATGCTGGGCAGCGCTACCCCAAGGCAAGAGCTTCATTTTTCCAGGGGCAAAATCCCGACCCTGGCTGAGGTGCAGGGTCCACCGCACCCCCCGCTCAGCTTCTGCCCGAGATAAACACTCGTGGGGTTTGTTAGGGCATCTCTGAACGCCCCATCCCTGCTCCACACAGCACCCTGCACTCCCTGGGGAGCCTCCCCAAGCGCTGTGCACCCTCTGGGGTGCAGCCCAGCTCTGCCCTAAACCAGCCAGGATGGGGCAATCGGGGCTGTGTAGCAAACACGAGCTGTTGTTGCAGAAATAGCTCGTGGCCTGAGCAAGAGCTGTGAGTTGGATGGGTGCCTCCGCCCGTCCTAGGTGGTGTCTCCAGCCAGTCAACTGCCGATGACAAGGGGGGTGTGGGTGGAATAAAGGACCCCAGGAAGGTGAGGGGGAGCTCAGTGCTGAGCCCCACGCTGTAGCGCAGACTCTGCGCTTGGGGAAGGTCCCAGAGCAGTCCTGCCCCTTGGAGGCTGAATTGCAGCCACAGGCGCTGTTTCCCAGGCTCTGGCACATCGCCTGATCCCACACCCTTTGGGAAAGCAAGTTGCACTGTCACAGGTCCCATTCTGTGGCCCCGGGGCACAAGGAATAGGCTGAAGGTGGTGTGGAGCTGCCTTTCTGTGCAGGATGCAGAGCAACACGTGCCCAGAGCTACCGGGAAGGCTGCTCTCCCCACAGACCTCACAGCATCCTTAGCAGAGTTATGACTCAGTCCTGCTGCATGACTGCACATGTCCCTGTGTGGGACGTCAGGCCTTGACCAACAAGTGCTGTTCTCCTTAATGAAGATCATTATTTTGCCTCCAAGCAGTGGTTAATTGCGTAAGGAGAGGCATGCCTTGGGCTGCCCTCGAGGAGCCACACAGCAGCAGGGGAGTGAGGGACGAAGGGAGCATGTCCCCAGCATTGCCCCTGGGGACAGCTCTCAGGATGCCATAAGGATGGGGCACATGATGTGCCCACAAAACTGCTCAGGGCTGAGCACAGAGTAAAACAGCTTTCCCAGAGAGCAGCCTCCTTCAGGGAAGCCCTTCTTCCATGGGTCTCATCACCCCTTGCCTGCTTGCTGTGGCTGGGGACACATCCCTGTGCTCCTACCCTGGGTCTGGCTTGTCCCCAGTCCTCTCCAGGCAGCCTCAGGGTGTTGCACCCAACGGTGGGCATGAACCCTACCACAGCAAGGTGTGCATCCAGCAGTGCATGTGCATCCCATTGCAGGCTGGCTGTATCTCACCAGCTTTGCAGGACAGTGAGCTGGCTGCAGGCTCTGGAGGCAGGTGATGCCAGCCCTTGTTCCGGGATCACTGCCTGGGGGACAACTGCTCAGAGGCAGAAACAGGTTTGGGGTGGAAGCAGGAGGGATATTAACAGACCTCAAAACATCCCCTGGGGCTGTAAGCGGTGGAGGATGCCAGCTTTAGAGCTGAGCCAATGCTGCCCTGGGCCAGGTGCCTGGTCCTGTGCTCACCATCCCCTTGGCATTGCCACAGAGATACACTGGAGGACATAGAGCCGTCAGTGGGCAGGGCCATGCCAGCCGATCTCACTGATGGTCTGCTGTAGTGGCTGGCCTTGAACTAGCTTCCCCCAGGAGAATTATTCAATAAATTTGAATTAAATGCAGGCGGGCAGCTTTCTGAAGCCTCTGAAAGGAAAGCAATGAGCTTAACCAGCCCCCTGGGCCCTGGGTAGGTCTGGCTGGCAGCCAGCTGGAGCCAGGATTCAGCACATCCCTGAGCAGCACAGAGGAAAAGGTCTACTCATCAGCATCTGCACCGTGGCAAATACCCCTAGCCCTTCTAGAGGCCACCAGGGCCTGGGAAAGGGGACACTGGCGAGGTAGCCAGAGGGAACATCACCCCCTGCACTGCACAGCATCCCTGGTGGGACACCAACCCAGCCACCATCTCCTGGGTCACCACCTCACAGGGGCTGCACTGGAGCTGATCCCACCATGCTTTGTGTGGACAAGGGCAGAAGCACCCCAGGGGTTCAGGGGGACATGTCCCTAAATACATGGCTGAGTGCAAGTGGGCACTGGGAAGCAGCAGCAACAGGTCTTCACACCCAAACACCTTTCTGCACCAGGCCCTGGGCTCTGCACACTCCTCCTCCTCTGGCTCTCAGCAGCAGCACTGGCTGTGCTCCAGACCTCTCATGAGGCTGTCAGGCACATTTTGGGTTAAGATGCTAAAAGCCTTGTAGCAAGACGTTACAAAGCAAAGAGCAGTGAGCCCTGGAGAGAGGCAGGAGCCAGAGCCTGAAGCCTCAGCCTCCAAGGGTACAGCAGGACCTGGTGAACCTACACGCTGGCCCAAAGATAAGACACATTCCACCCCCCCAAATTGATGATCTGAAAATTTCTTAGAGAATAAAAGGTTTAGAAGTGGTTATGATGCTTAGCAAAGATTCAGCATCCTCCTTGTTCAAACACCACTTGAATCTGATGTTAAGCACTTTGTACGTACACACACACACCATTTGAATGACAAATATTCTGGTGAGGTTATTTTTAAAGCACCTTCACGTACTGCTTAGCACAGGTGCCATGTTTCCCCCTCCCCACACTGGGGTTTTTGTTGCCAGGGAGGGTCCTGGATACAGACAGGGCTGGGGACATGCAGCTAAGGGTGCAGCCAGCATCCCAGGGGAGGCCATGGGAGCAAGGGGTACAGCGTGTGTGGCCTGCCATGCCATGCTCACACCTGGGGTATTGCTTTGCTCTCCAGCTGCAGTGCATCTGCCTGCAGAGCTGCTCGACATGATGTTGCATCAAGGACGGGCTGCGGCAACCATAGCAACAGGGCTGCCTTGGTTTTCCACCTTTCCCAGCAGAAACAATACTGATTCCTCCCAAATTTGCTGCTGCTTGAAGGATGAACAAATGAAAACACAAACAAAACACCAGACGTGCCCTGGACTCCCCATCCCTGGCCCCAGGCTGCACCCTCTCCTGTGCCAAGCAGCGTCAGGGTTGCTGCAGCACCCACTGGTCCCTTGCCAGATGAGCCTGGCTACGAGCCCCACAGCATCTCTCTGAGCCAGCCCCACCTTCCAGCACTGTGGGCTTTGCAGCTCACACTCTCCCATCATCACTGGTGATGCCCAAGGTTCCTCACTCTGCCCTCAGCACAGGTCCCAGAGTTGTGCAGATCCCCCCTCCAGACTCCCCTCCCCTTAAGGTGTGGTCCAGTGGGGTTCTGGGTGGTTTTGCTGCTGCTCAGTGCTCCCCCCTCTCTGCAGCAGTGCTTCTTATTTGGGCAGCTCTTGCTTTTTGGGTACCGAGCCACCACACTCGGGTCCAGGCTGCGCTCCCCTCGCACAGCTTTCCTCTCCCCCATGCTGAGCAACCTCTCTGCCATGGCAGCAGTGCAGGAGTGTAAGGTCGGGTCCTGAGGGCAACTTACTGAGCCCAACTGTCCCCAACACCAGGGACACTGTGATGGGGCAGGATGGGGATGTTCATAAGAAGTAACAGAGAGCAATTTACTCCACAAGCCATGTTTACCCATTGGACACCAAGGGAAGAGCCACCCAGGACCCCAGCAGGCAGCCTGGAGATGGGGCTGGTCAGGAGGATTTGGGAGAGCAGAGTGGCCCTCCAAGATGCTGAGGGCACCTCCCAGGCTGCCTGCTCACCGACCTCAGCTTCTCAGACCCACTCTGGGACATGGGCAAGGACATCCCCATGGACCGGGTGAGTCCTCCCACCCCCAAAAGCCCAAAGCAAACCAAGGTCATGCGCAAGCTCAGAATTCCGCGATAAACATCCAAACCGTCGTTTTCCGCCCCATTTCCCGCCGGGCTGCGGAGCTGCGGGGCTGTATTGCCATCTGGTGACCGTGAGGGACACTGCAGCTGCTGACAGCCGGGGCTAGCGGTGCCTCGAGGCGGGGGAGCATCTTCCCTCTGCACAGGGGCTCGGATACTGGCTGGGAAACGGGATTTCCCAGTGCTCCGCCGTGCTGACACGGCGTGATACGTGATGTGGTTATGTCTGCATTCACCCAGAAACGTAATGCCAGGCTGCTCCACTCTTCACCCAGTTATTAATTCGCCTTCTGCATCCCCATGCCCGATGGCTTTGGTGCTTTGGTGCCTTTTCCCTGGGAGCAGCAGGGGGCAGAGGCCAAAGCTCTCCAGCAGCATCCTGCTTTGGGCTCTGCCAGCCACATGTTAGCAACACACACACACACAGTCTTCCTTCTCCTCCCCTCTCACCCTGGCAGCGTGGTATGGGAGCTGTGACACTGTGAAGGTGAAGCTGGGATTTGAGGGATGCTAGTTATTCTACCTTTTTTTTTCTCCTGGGTACTCCGCAGAACATTTCAGCAACACAGGCTGGCTTGGGTCAGAAGGGACCTCAAAGTCCACCCAGTCTCACCCCCTGCCTACCCCCCCCCTCCCCAGACATCGTGAGTATAACCCCCAGTCAGGGCAGCCCAAAGGCTGGGCTGAGAGCTCAGGCGTGGGCACTGGTTTATCTCTTCCACAGCCACCAAAGACAGCTGGGGATGTCCAGCCATGGGACTAAGCTGGGGAGGGAGGGACAACTCCATAGTTCAACCAAGGACTGAAAAATCCTCAAGGAAAAGCATGAACAGATTCTTTGCCTTTCTTGAGAAACGATTCCTGCTGTATGGAACGTTTCAGTGTTGGACAGTTACGTTAACGTGCTGGCCACTAATTAACTTCTAACTAGGCTTTAACACACATGCCCAGCTTTAAAAATAGTAAAAAGAACACAAGCAAAGTCTGCAGCCACAGCAGCATTCAGAGCTTGAAGGTTTGACCCTACTCCAAGACCAGCTATATTTGCACTTGCCTTTTAGAGAAGACTTTATAGCCAGGAACAGAGCAGACCAGGCACAGGGAGAAGAACGGATTACAGAAGCCACTAATACTGTTCCTGGGCAAGGCCTCCCAAGAGCAGCTGAAACTGTGTTTTTAGCTTTACAAACAGGCAGCCAACGTTCAGCAGCAGGGTGGAGCCAGGAATCACAAGATAAGGCCAGCCCTCTTGGCAGCTGTGTTCACCCTCCTCCTGCGTTCCCCAGTACACACAGGTGATGCTCTTTAGCAGCTGGGCTGGAGCTGATCGCCTCAACCCCCACCCAAGCAGCTGCTGCCAGGCTCCCTGAGTGCTGTAATGAGCCTGAGTACCCCTGGCCCTCACCTGGGACCTGCTCACACCCTCCACCTGTGGTCCTGCAGGTCTATTTAAAGCTCAGATGCAGACCCTCCCCCCATTCCCAGTTCTTGGCTGTGCCACCTACTAGGCCAGCCCTTCTCCTGTAGCGTCTCAAAGGTGATGCCGTTGGGGATCTTTGCTGCAGTTCTCATCTACTCCTGCTGTTCTCCTAGACAACAGTAAGTGTGAAGCCTGGTGAGATGGCTCTGTGCTCTGCTAGTTGGCTTGTGAATAGCTGTTTTTGTGCGCAGAGGGAATGCTTGCAGCTGCAAAGCACAGCTCTGGGCCCTAAGGGTGTGTGTGCCTGTGCTGCTTCTGTGAGGGGCAGAAAGCTTTAAAGAAGAGTTGTGCTGTAAGGAGCATCCCCTTTAGTGGGAGATGCAGCCCTTGATGGGGAACTTCTAGAGTTGCCATGCTGCTTTTCCCTTGCTGTGCTGGGGCCAGTGTCTGGTGGCTGCTCTTGGGCAGCTTGTCCTTTCTGCTTTGGCTCTGTGTTAGCTTGAGTGGCTGGTGTGAGCTTCCTCTGGGGGAGCTCTGGATGTGACCTCTTGAGGGTTCTGAGTGTGGAAAATGCTGGGAAGTGTTGCTTTTGCAAATTGAAAAAGGGTTCCCAATTAAAATACACAGATCTATTAAACTTATATCCATACACAGGACAATTATATAAGTGGTTGAATTGTGACTTGGGTAATGAGGTGGAATGTGAGAGTTATCTGGCTCCACAAACAGGCTCTGGACTCCTTCAACAGAATTTATGTCCTATTTAAGCCCCACTATTCAGAAAATAAACATTTGTACCGGACAAAAGGAAGATTTATAACTTAGTACCCTGACAGACATGAAAGTGCCTAAGTTGAGCTCGTAAATTTTGAAAGACTTAGTCCATAGAGAAACAGGGAAGAGAAACTTTTACTTCACATGTTCTTAAGATAAATATGGTGCTTAATTAATGTTTAACAGTTATTATTGATTATTGGAAATGTCAAGTATTTGAATGTTTTAATTGTAACTATTGAACTATTGTGCACACGCTTTTCTCTTCCTTCCTCCTTGCTTTGCCTCTATCCTCTGTCCATCACAGAGCACCATCTATAAAATAGCAATGTTGAGCCACAGGATGGTGTGAAGGACTGTGTCCCTCAATGAATGCCTGTACTAGTGGACATATGTCTCAATATTGCTGAAATATGGTACCCTTTTGCTATTATTGCTATTTGTAATAAAGGGAATCTGCTAACAAAATGCTTGTTAAAAAGGGGGGGGCGGTTTACTAACAGGATGATTTGAAATGCCATAGTGGTTATATCAGAAAATGACCTTGCACAGCTCTGACCTACCTAAACAACTCCTAGTTAGTTTTGAGTGAATAATGTTCTTGAGATAATTTAAAGCGGACCCAAGACTGATAAGAAGAAGACATCCCAATGATAATTGTGCCACCTGGAACAATCACAACTACGCATGTGCCAAGGGAAGAAGGTGAAAAGTTCAACCTGATGAAGACTTCGAGTCTTCATCCCCACGACCCCTGACGACCACCACCATGAGACAGTGCGCAGGCGCAGCTGGGAGGAGTTTATGGAAATGACTTCTTGGGACTAATTTTAATACGAAGTGGGATAGGTAATGAATATGTATAGGCGTATGAGGTAACCTACAGGAATATGGTATAAAAATGCTACAAACTCTGACCAAAAGTGTGCCTAGTTTGTTAGGTCACCCGCTCTTGCAAGAACGTATAATAAATTACTGCTTCACTAATGTGTCTACTGTGAGTCCTTTCTTTAGGACCATTGGCATTTCTAACATGAGGAAGCAGCAAATGTCTTTCTGTGCTGTGGATGTCTTTCTGTGCCTGGGGCCTGTAGTGCTGATGTTGGCTGTGTTAATGTGGAGCTGGTTGACTGGGCTGTTGCTGATGATCCAGTTCAGTAAAGAAACTTTGTTCCCTTGTGGGAAGGGACAAGGGCTGGGGATGAAGGCTGCACCTTCCTGTGAGGAAGAGGATGGGGGTATCTGTATGTAAGGAAGATGCCTAGTTATGTGTGAGGAGTAACTCAACAATTTTAAATGAATTTTAAACTTTAAATGCAGAAAGGCCTCTTTGATCATGTGAGGGAGCCTTGTGCTGCTCCATCCCCTCTACCCTAGATGTACCACTTCTTCCTCATCTTTCATAGCTGTTTCATGTGCTGCTTAAAGGCTTCCTCTAATTAGCAGAGTGGAGCTCAGGCTGCAAAACCCAGATGAGAGACAGAGCAGACACCAAGCCCTCAAAGTTTGAGGGGATTTAGTTCAGCTGGTGGGAATGACCCACTTACACAATCTCCCTGATCCCAAGTTTTGAACAGCCTTGGTGTCCAGAACTGATTCAGAGCACCCAATATCAGTAAAATCAAACAAACTCTCATGTAGTGGGTGCTGTGGGAATAAAAAATCATCTTGAATATGGAACAAATACTTAATATAAAGCAGATTCCTGCTTCACTTGTTGTGACGGAAAGACACTGGACCACAGGTTTTTAAAATAAAATTAATAGTAATTTATTTAAAAATTAAACCAAACCAGAATGCAAATCCAGTACTCACTTACGCTGATTACAATCACAACGATCCACAAAATACTCTGCACAAAGATCCTCAAAATACTCTGCTGCCAACACTCGCAGCAGAGCCACAAACCCCAGGGTTACACTCCCCGTAGGCAATTCCACAAAATACTCTCAAAATTCTCTTAAAGATCCTCAAAATACTCTTATTACGACTGCTATAGCTTCCCCAAAACACACGATCACAGTTCACAAGCACACAAAATATTACCCATATGTTAGTCACTCAGAATGACACACTTAAAACATATCAAATAGTCACTTACCCCGTCTCTCAGGTAAGGGTTCCAAATACGTTACCTCAGCCAGCAGCCTGGCTAAGGGGGAAGGGTCTCCTAGAGTTGGAGGTACGGCTCCCAAATATGAGCTCGAATGCCAGGGTTTTTATGTGGTTAATTTTGCTGATGTGTGTGACAGGATGCAGGGCTGGGCCTGACATCTTCGGCCCTATCTCTTGCATATCCCCATTGTCTTGGCCCATTGAAACCAAATGGGGACCCTTAGGGCTTATCAAACAGTTTAAGCAGTGGTTTGATTGGGACTCAGGACATATGTTTGTGGAAGGAAGTCAAGGCTTAGCAAGGTTCCATGCAGGTTTTTCAGGTTCTGTGAAGTGCCTGCTTCAGTAAAGAGCTTATCAGTAGCCCAAGACTGAGCTGTTTTTTACAGCCCCCCGTAGGCCCCCTCTCTGTCTGGGCATTATTAAAACCTGTGTATGTATCTCAGCCTTACACTTGTATCTTAAACCCCAGATTGCCTGTCTCAGCTATACTCATATGTTACTCCTGTAGTGCTATGCTACTCCCATGCTAATGTTATGGGAAACTTTAGGGTGATGTTGGTGACAGGAGGGATGAGGTAAGATGCCTTCAATGCAGTCTGAAGATGGCAAATAAAGTCCCTGTAATGAGTTGGCCAGAGCACAACCACCTTCAGATGGGATTGGAGTTTTGGCTCTGAGCAGCAGTCTTAATTACTGCTCATTAATGGAAAACCTATTTCTGTTTAATTGCTGAGAACTTGTACTTCTGAAATAGAGGGTCTGATCTCTAATCTTGCCTCTGCTATAAAGCTCTAAACCAGCCTTACAGTCCAGGTAGAAATTTCAGTCTCCCACCTGATCACATCAGACTTGAAAATGTGATTGAAGCTTCTCCTTGTTGGGCTTGAAGTTCCAAAGGTCTGGAAGCCAATAGCAAATCCTCTCCATCTCTGCCCCTTAGCCACCTTCCCACAAAACAAAGCATCAGCCAGACTTGATAATACTGTGAGGTGTGCAAGTGCTGGGGAGCTGGTGGGCTGATAACTAGGTTAATAAATGTTGGAGAAAGCCCGTGAGGGTGGGCTCTTGGGATGTTCTGGGAGGTTTAAGCTGGAATCTCACTCCCTGTACAGGCAGGTCAGGCTTTCCTGGGTGGGAGGAGCACAACGTGCTCATGGCTGAGAGGACAATTTGTGCTGGATGTGCTCTGGGACATGAAATGATAGAACCTTACTGCAAGGGCTGTTTTGTTAAAGGCATGGACCAAGCAGCAAGGTGAGCCTTGTTTTCTGCCCTGCTGAGCTCCACAGCACTGGGATCCCACAGAATCACCAGGCTGGAAAAAACTTAGGAACAGCTGGACTTGATTATCTTGTCCTATGAGAAGCCATATCCCTAAGTACCTCATCTACGCTTTTTTAAACACCTAAGTGTGGCCTTAGGTGATGCTTTTCTGGACTTGCAGTGCAAAGTGTTTAGCAAAGAAGGTGAGGATGGATAAAATGCCACCACAAGCTCCTCTGTCTGCTGGCTCCCTTGGAGAGGTCTAAATGGGGGGACAGAGGTGTATGTTCTGCTACTTGTGCCTGATACCAGCTGTGGGACCAGTATGCATGGTGCTTCCCCATCATGAAGACCTTACTTGATCTGCTTGGAAAAATAAGTCAGGCTGGGTGTTAGCTCAGCAGGATACCTGGAAGCTCAGTGGGTGCCTGATGCAGCATGTTTCCAATGAGCTGGTATAAACTGAGCACATTAATAACCCTTTGGTGCTGGTATCAAAAGAAACTAGAAGCATTGAGCTCCTACAGTTGCTGGCCAGAGGCTCAGTTCTAGTTTTGTGTCCATGTGTAGGAGATGCCACCAACCACCTGTGGTGGCTGCTTTGGCAAGCAGGATTCCCCACATGTGGCTGAGGGTGATGTGCTGCTGAGTTGTGTAGGTACAAGGCATTAGCTGAGTGTAGAGCTAATTTGACATGCTTTGTGGCACATGCTTGTTGCAGATAGCAGCTGTCTGGTACTCCTACTGTTTTCTTGCTGCAGTGCTGGCTCAGATAGGTGGTGTTTCGATTAAGGAAGGCAGAGGGAGATGTTTCTACAGGGAAGAGAGTTGGTGTGGATGCCTGTCAGGAAAAGTGGTGCCATTGAAGTGGCCTCAGGTGATCCTTTTCTGGAAGGTGGAAAGCCTTGGGTGGTCTCTATGGCCCATGGTGGGACCCAGCTGGTGGCCAGGAGCACCATTTCCTCTGGTTTTCCCTGCGTCTGGACAAATCATCTGCAGGTGGGTGCCTAAGACAGGAGAAATCATGCTTTTTTTTCCATAAACCTAGGCAGAAAATAAGTAAAAATTAATTGAAATCCATTTTTTGCATTTTTTGTTTGAAGTAATTCCACCCTCCAGTGTGCTTCCTAAGAAAGCTTGGGCATAGGGAAGGGGCCTGAGCCTGGCACAGGCAGGAGCTGTGCCTGTGTCTGCTGAGTCTGGTTTCCCTTGTGCCTGGCATTTGTCAGGCCTCATGTGGGAATCTTATAAATATGGAGGAAATAGCTCAAGCAAGAGCTGGTCCACTTTGATCGTGGTCTCCAAGCTACAGAGCCACAAATACAAACAGTTTTTTGGAGATAATGAAAAATTTCCCTGCATATTATGTTGGAGCTGGGGGAAAGTAGTTGCAGCTGAGGAGTTGAAGGCTTTACACATCTGCAGGATGTGATCACATGAGATTTGGGCTTGCACAGGCTTCTCTCCCTATTGGTAGTGTCCTGGGAGCTGAGCAGGCAGCACTCAAAGCCCTTCTGTGAAGGAGAAATAATCACAGAATCCCAGGGGTTGGAAGGGACCTCCAGAGCTTATTGGGTCCAACCCCCTGCCAAAGCAGGGTCCCTGGGACAGGTCACACAGGTCGGTGTCCAGACGGGGCTGGAATCTCTCTAGAGAAGGAGACTCCACACCCCCTGGGCAGCCTGTCCCAGGGCTCCCTCACCCTCACTGGGGAAAAGTTCTTTCCCATGTTGGTGTGGAACTCCCTGTGCTCCAACTTGCAGCCATTGCCCCTTGTCCTGTCCCCACAGACACTGAAAAGGGGCTGGCCATTTCCCCCTGCACCCCATGCCTAAGATATTTATAAACATTAATAAGGTCCCCCCTTAGAATTGCAAGAGCACACTTCATAGATGGGCTAAATCACAGAATCCCAGACTGGTCTGGGTTGGAAGGGACCCCAAGGATCATAGAGCTCCAACCCCCCTGCCACAGGCAGGGCCACCAACCTCAGGCCTGGATCTACACAAGGTTGCCCAGGGCCCCATCCAACCTGGCCTTGAACACCCTCAGAGATGGGGCACCCACCCCCTCTCTGGGCAGCCTGTTCCAGCCCCTCACCACTCTCTCTGGAAAGAACTTCCCCCTAATATCTCATCTAATCCTACCCTCCTTCAGCTTTAGTCTGTTCCCCCTTGTCCTGCCGTTATTGTTGTGGTGCTTCTGGTCCTGGCCCCCTTCCAGCCCCTTAGAGGGCTCGGCTTTGGCAGTGTGACCCGAGGTGCTCCGCTTCCCCCTGCGAGGACCAGCTCACTGTCCACCCTCCCCCTTCAGTTCCGCCCGGGAGGCAGCACACGCCCGGCCAGCCTCGGCGCGGGTCCTGCTGCGCCCCGGCAGCCGCTCGCCGGGATCTGAAGCTGCCGGAAGAGTAACCGGGGCTTTGGAAGCGGGTTTAATCCAAGCCGGCTGTTCTGCCGGTGGGTTTTTGCGACCTGCCGTGTCCCACGAGGTGGTGCTGTGGGATCGGGGATGCCGCCACCAGGACGCGCTGCGGGGCCCTCCCCGCAGCTCCTGGCCCTGTGTGGAGAGGATTGATCTCTGCCTTCAGCAGAGGAGCGGGGGGCTGCTGGCGCTGGCTTCGCAGAGAGCGACGCTGGCTGCAGCTG
>VZTU01030046.1:331-86827 GCA_013400835.1 Zapornia atra | reverse complement strand
GAAGAAATGTAATATAAATTGTAATACGGGTTTGTTACAAAGTTTTCTCACTGATGCAAAGGTATCTGTACACGTAATGACTCAATTATCCACCATTAGCAAACAGAGGGTCAATTCCAAATTAAAAAAAAAAAATCAGAAGTGAAAGAAAATGGAAGCATGTGTATATGTGACAGAAAATGATGACTGTCAAATTGATTTCAGCCAGAACATTTTTTGACACAAACACGAAACTCAGCATGAATCTGCTACTGTTCTGCAATAAATCATTTTCTACAGTTATCAACGTGTTTAGTCTACACACCAACACACTCACATGCAAACATACAGAATATAATCACACAGAAGATAAGGAAGTTGTTTATTTTCTCTTTTAACCCCATTTTGAGTCTTCCCACTTTCTGCACTGTAGGGATGTATCCTACAGATCTATCATCAGGACTACAGCTACAATAAAAGTTGCAGCTGTCTATGTGACCAACACAAATTCATTTCCAGTTTTGAAAAGGAATGCACAGTTTTGGACATTAATACCAAATACGTGAACACTTTTAATACCTGATGACATAGCTCATGGACAATGACCATGGTGACATCCAGCAGGTATGATATAGAAGAAATGCTTGGATCTAGCAGTATCCTTTGCTCCACAAAAACACTCAGTCCCCAGTTCTCCATAGCAGCATATGGATGTTTAGGCACAGCTAACAGATCTAGGAATAGGAAAAAAACCAAACAAGTTAACTCCTTGCGGGAGCTACAATGCTGAAGTAAGTTGTAAGTAAGGCCATAAATGATCACTAAAAGCATTTAAATAACATACATGTTAAAACAAAACTTAATTTTAGCAACGCTTTTAGGAAACATTAATAAAATAGTACTTTATCTTTTGTCACTATCTGGTCACCAACAATTAGCGTGATACTGGTGTAACACAGTACTTAGTATTTCTAATTAAAGAAGTTCTGTACAAAATCCAATTTATTCTAAGCGACCTTATTATTACTTCTGTGTTTGACACTGCTTTTCATGTTTATTATATGATACCAATATAGTAACACAGAGTTTTACCAGAAGTACGTTTTAGCTTTCACTCAAGTGACTCCTTGAAGAACATCTTGCCCACCGAACTGCATGTAAGGCATTAGCATTAAGGAGGAGGCTGAAGAAACACTGGTTAGTAACAACCAGGAAGATGGAACATTATTCAAATTCACCAGTTTTTACAACACAAGGCATCCTTCAGTGTGCACAGTTGCTAGCTTTCATCCTCTGAGAACAGGATTGCTGACAGCAGGCCGGAACAATGGTGCCAGGAGTGTTTCTTCAGTTTTGTCTTTATTAAGAAGATTTAAAGGAACTAAAATTGACTATCAGTCTGGAAATAAATCTTAAAATTACAGTAAATTAACACAGGGAATAAACCAATACACAGTACCGCTTAATGGAGAAATACCTGAAAGAAGCCAGAAACAACTTACATGTGTGCAAGAATCCCAGTGCAACCTTTGTACAAATCAGCCAGAATTTTGGAAGCTTCCCTGTCACATCAGCATGGTGCTCCCTCCAGCCAAACTAATTAGCCTGACTTCTTAATTAATTAGCGTGGCCGCCACACTCCTCTTGTTTCTCTGTATTACTTCTGGTTCCAAAGCTAGTTTGTTCACCATTAACACAAGTATATCTAGGTGGTACTTCAGTGTGCAGGATGAATGGTCTCTGGGTTGATTTCCTAACCTCAAGAAGAAAAACACTGACTTGCTTATTCTAAATAATACTCTAAATTATATCCAAGCACAGACGTGTCTCCTAAGTTTGTCTGTTTTGGCTTGCTGATACATGTGGTGGAACTGCCTTGGAGAACAACCTGACAGAAGAGCTCTACTTCAGGATTCAGATGAAATACCAGGAATGGGGAACTTCAATATATTCCAACACTCCCAAAAAGAGTCAGCTCCACAAAGCATAAAAATCCCAGCTTTCAAATGGAAGCACAGAGTCTAGCAGCTACTTCCAAATACAAGCAAACTGAAAATATCCAAACTGCAAACACAAACTACAAATGGTAAAGAATAAATATTTTCTGTAAAGGCAGACAGTCGAACAAGAGCCTAATTAAAGAAAATAAAGCAAAAATCCAAAACATGCTGTTCAAGATTAGACATGCGAGTAAATTCAAAATTACATGCTTTCTTTTTCTTCTTCAGTTGAAGCTTGAACTCCACTAATTTTTTAACATACCTACTAGCTTTTGTAAACTAAAATGAAAAATTCCTACCTGCTATACAAAGCAAGCATGCGGATAAAAACAAAGGACACAATCACTGCAATTAATAGCAAATCTTCATTACCATTAAACAGGGATCTCTCTCAGTCTCAGCTCCTTAAAGAAAGCTGTAACTTCCCCTGCAGCAATTAAACTTTCCTCCGAAAGGCATCTTCAGAAGAATATAGAGAGATGGACTCTTATCTTATACCAATTAAGTTTTCAGCAATTACCCTCAAATAAGCAAAGCGACATGGAATTAGAACTAACATGAAAGTGAAATCAGTCCCCTACTCTTCACTGAACCTTTTGCTTTCTCTCTTTTGTGTTCATTTTTTGTTTGGGGTCTTTCTCGCCACTCATAATGGACAGGTTTTGTCAGGGTCAGCCAGAAATAAACTGGAATAGCTCTGTGGAACTGGGAAACCAGGGTGAGGTCTCATACTAAACACATTTACAGGCTAATTATAGACTGTCTTTCAGTATTTCTGTCATCAGTATTGGTCTGCTTGTTTAGACTGATACTTTACAGCACTGACACACCAATAAAACCTTCCGATCTGATGGACGGCTAACTGCCTCGCAGGTAGACAACCGCAGAGGGATATTCTAAATCACTTTAATCCAACACGGCTCCGTTGCTCTGCAAGGCTGGAAACTCCTCTCATGTACCAGCTAAAGCTTAAAGGGCTTTTCTGAGCAGACAAAACAACACGTAATACATAATCGTGTTGTTTTCCAGAATGCTAATCCATGCATGTGACACAAGCATACCAATAATGCTGAATGAATTAAGAAGTGTTACTACAATGTACAAACACAATCCTACCTTTTCCTAATGCAAGGTCTCATGTACTGCACTTTAATGCCAAAGAAGAGACCTCCTTAATCTGCAGTGACTGGCAGAATACACTCTGAACATATTTATAATCACAAAATGAGAAATACTTTGCTTCTCACTGTCTAAACTTTAAATGTCCAGTCTTGGTGTTAATTTAGAAATTAGATCCTTCAGGGGTTGGCTCCGATCGCTACACAAATTTCTCCTACCTTTAAATAAAATTCCAAACACGCCTGGTTTTGTGGCAAAAGACACAATAAACTATATCCTTCTCTGGGGAGTCATAAATGTTGGATTTCAGAGGAACAATGTTTGATGTTCAAGTCTCAACGTGAGCATTTGTATTTCCCTCTGTTTATCACACCATTAGAGCACAGAGCAAGGTATCCCAACCTCCTGGAGGTGACACTGGTTAAGTCTTTAGGATAATTTTTAAGGAGCGAGTCACAAAAGGCGCGGTGACGATGCGCATCTTGACAGAAGTATCATTTCACACATTGCACCGCTCAGAAGTGTTCTGCACTGACTGCAAAATGTGAACCACTGACTATGTAACAGCTTGCGTGCACGCCGCATCCAGTTACTCTGCACACTATTTAATTAGATCCTTTGTAAAGCACTTGTGAATGTTTGATTATGTGGATATTGCTGGGGAAATAGAAATGCATGTTATTGCTTGCAGAGAATAATATCCTCATACATCATAAAACTGTTACTTGAGATTTCCTGATAGAGTGGTGCAGAGAGTCCTGTGCGCTGCTGGAATAATAGAGGGTTTCCACCTCTTGGCCTTCACAGAGACTAAATTCATGACCAAGAAGTAAAAAAACTGCACAGCTAAAATAAAATCACCAGAAAAGCCATCAGGACAAAAACGTGTTGGAACTTCACACTAACATACTATACACAATTATTCGAATACAAGGAAAGTGTTTGGAGGTTTTTTAGATCTATTTCTGCGTGAATCTCATGCAAAACATTTCAAGTTACAAAACCTGTACATACCTCAACAGCTTATTTTATTTCCAAATGTTTAATTAAGGTGTCGTAATTGTGTGAGCTTACATCAAAATATAATTGTCTGGCATTATTAGCAAGTATCATCATAGTGGAAATTAGAAATTAGCAATTTAATACCTACATTGGTCACAAAGAGAATCCCTGAATGGGGATGTTGGGTTTTTATTATTTTTATCTATGAGCTTAATATCTGTGTAATTTGAACAAATGATACTGCTTCTCCTCTCCCCCCTCTCCCCCACTGAGTTATAGTATTTTCTAGACACCCTTAAAACTCATTACATTTCCCAAACCACACAACTGGGAACATCACTCCCACGTTAAATGAGAGTGAGATTAGAACTGGCTAAGATTAAATGCAAAACCAAGATCCAACTCTGTCATGCAGAGTACCCTGACTTTGGGAGTACCTTTCCCACCCCCACCCGCCTTTATCATCCTACTCTTTTATAACCATGAGAGCACCTTTTCACCGTTACCATTCCATTTTGTTTAACCACTTTGGTTTGAAGTATGATGGGGATACTGGTATGGCAAACACGCAGCCTTACTACTACATACATGAGTGCGTGTATAAACACGGTAAGCCAGACATCCACATGCATGAACACACTTCCAAATATTGCATGCTGAGATTTTATATGGTTTATGTGGTGATTGAAATGTAACTGAGGGCTAGATCCTGCAAAACATAGGACAGTAATGAATTTCTAATGCTTAAAGTGGAAGATAAAAAGGATCTACTAGAGGGAGGAGGGAATAAATAAATATGTCTGTGAACAAATTCTGCGAATTTTCTGTTATCTTACATGGTAAGTCTCCTATAAAAATCTGACAGCCCTGAAACACTGCAACCTGTACAGTGAGAAACAAGACTTTTCTGCAAAGCAACTGTACAAGCACATTTTCCTTAGCAAAACCAGGAGACACACAGATATAATCTGTTCAGTCCATGAACTCCATGCTTTTCCCTTATAATCCCTATTGTTATTACAAAAATGACACTACAGAAATAATATGAATCTTCTCACGTACTCCTCACAAAATTGTTTTCATTTATTTCTTCAGAGAAGATTTCCAGTATAGATCTCTTGCTACCAGGTATTTCACTTTTACAAATTAAGAGAAAGCGTGGACTAATATCCGTTTATTTTAGTCTTGATAAATGAAAACCCCAAGTATAGTTTTGCCCTTTTCTAATGCTGCATAATGCAATCGATAGCTTTATTAAATCTCTCTAAAGGTCTTATGCAATTTCCTAAATGAATGTTGTACAAAACCAAGAACTATTTATTAAAAGGGTTTACATTTCTGTCGCTCAGATTCCTTAATCAAAACCATTTATTTTACTAAGAATAAGTAGAAGATGCTTTTCTGCAACAGAACACCATTTAGTGATTTATAGATAAACTACTACAAAAAGTGACAGCTCTGGTTAAAAAACATTAAGATATACAGTAATTACTGTGAGAAATATCCAAATGATCTACTGATAAAGAACTACTGATAACAGTACTTGCAAGAAATACCTAAACTGGCTACTGAAAAACCTTCTTTTCTCCACTGTTTGCTTGGTATATGCCAGAGAAATTTGCACTAGAAAACAGTTTTCGTTGCAGATACTTCCATCCCCTTCTTAAAAAGTTCTTCAGTGTAAAAAACAACAAAAACCCAAACCAGCAAAACAAAAACAACAAAACAAACACAAACAAACCCCACCAAAAAACCAGCATCCTAGGCTTGAAGACAGGAAGGTCTCCAAATACCTGCACCAGCAGAACAAAACACCACGGATGGATTTGAATGTTCATCATGAGACGCTTTGAGATGCCTGAATTTTCAGAAAATACTAATTATATGTTTCCTGAAAACAAAACCATTTCAGTATATCACTTTTGGCACTCAGGACCTAGATTCCCTAAGTGAGCTGTCTTTTTAACCATTACTTTTATTTAAACTACTCCGTAACAGTATCCTGCTATCATTTCTCACTACACGCAAAGCATTCGAACACACAGAAGTCACACACATCCTGGATGACAGCCCCACGGGAACTCTTCGACCAACATTGCTGTTTACCCAAATGCTTAGTCTGGCACCCATCATTTTTTATCTCCAGGACTGCACCACCAAAATCCTTCTGTCAGTATGACACTTAGCAACCCACACGGATGTTAGCCTGCAGAGACAATGCAAAGGTCTAAAACCGTTTGCCATTATTTCAGTCAAATCAAATGGCTTGCTGCAGACCCTGAGGAGGAATCACTGACACACAGCAGTTTATTGCTGGGCTTTTTATTACTTCTTATTGCTGTACCAAGTATTACTTAACATTAACCGACATAAACAATGGATGGATTTCCAGAGTGCTTGATACAAATAGCAGATGTTTAATGCANATGTGGGAGAGAAAGCTGGAGGGGAGTAAAGGCAGAGAATAAGTGGTAACATAGGAAAAACTTTGCTATTTTTTCAAGCAACTGAGCCTTGATGCTGGGTGATGGCTAGTTTACAGTTAAGAAAATAGACCCCGTTGATTTTATTTGACATGCATATTATTAAATTGCTTTCAATTTTCATAAGCCAAATCTATGGATCATTGCTTTGTTATTTTAAAGTATATCAAATGATTCAATGTTAAAATGAAAAACGAATGCAATCGCCCATTGAGGCTGTATTATGTATCATCTTGGTCATATCGATCTCAAAACGAACAATGCCTTTCTTTTAAATAATACCTGGACAGATCATTATAAATTGCTGCACAGTAACAAACAAGGGGGAAAAAAAAGTCTTTCACAAAGTGTCTGTATAAATATAAGCCCTTTTTTCCCAGCCTTCAGTCTAATGCAGGTACTCTGAATTCTCCTTAGACATACCTTGGAACAAAGAGCAACACAGAACAAATGAAGAGACAGTCTGAAATTAACTCGGGCTTCTGTTACACCAACTTACAGGGCTAGTGCTGTTATGTGCATCCCTTACAGGATATACAGAATAGATCAGCAGAGAAAACACATTTCAACTCTCAACACCAGAAGATATGGAGAGAGGAAAAAACAAAAAAGGCTTTTGTTGCCTTCATAAATACTATTTCTAACGTAAATACTAAGAGCACTGACATGATGGAAAATTGCCAAGAGCCATTTTCCTACCACCACAGTTAATAGAGCATGAGGATTCTATGGCTGAAAACAACACACCACTGATTACTGAGCACTTCCAGTATGAATACTGCTGCAAAGAAAATGATCAAGTGCTACTACTGTAGTGCTTCCCATCACTGCAAAACCGAGGTGCAAGTACACAGAAAACTCCAGAAATCCATACCACTTACAAACCGTAACAATGAGGTAAAACAAATCTTTTCATCTGGCATGCATAAAACTGATTTGCGTCACAGTAATAGAGACATGAATGTTTATATTAGTACGCTATACATACCCTAATTTACCTCTTTTATATTTGCCTTAAAGTGAGATTGCATTCAGAGGTGATAGGAACAGTTGAGCAGTGAAAGTAGAAATAGGAATTTTGGGAAGACAGGCAGGTGTTTCACATTACAAGTATCTCAAATAAAGGTATCATAATATTCCACCTGGAGATAAAACTACAATATAGCTAATCATATACACTGCAAGGCAAAGGGTTTTGTGCAGACCATGTCTATTCCTCTTCTCCGCTCCTCCAGAGTAAGATGGAGAAATATGAACAGACTGTCTAGATAGCTCCTGAGTAGGTCTTGCTGCTTTTGCTAAGCCCTGAAAGAAAGTTTGACTCACATTCTTATGCAAATTCTTTAGATAATATTATATTAGGATACATTTTTTATTAATAAAAATATTTGCTCTCCTTTTGTTGATTTTTTAGTTCAAGAATTAAAGAAGTTATGAGAACACTTTTTCTGATAAAAGACAGCTTGTATCTATTCATCATTTTATTTAATACACTAAGAATCAGTAACTTTTTGTGACATCTCAGAAAAGGCCATCACTCTGAATTCCAGAGAAACATGAATAACAGACGACTCATCCTGTTCCTGCGCAAACTCTCGCCTCCCCGTGTGTGCCTGAGGATGTAAGCACTTAAAGGAAGTCTGGCCACAGAATCCATACTCAACCTTACAAGAGGCTCACAGGAACACCCTGATGGATCAGGTGAAAGTCAAAGCTGAACTTCTTGGTGCATTTTATATAGCTTGGAGAGATTGAACCAAGTGAATTTACTCCTTCGTTCTGTTCTGGGTCAACATGGGCAGCGGCTGCCAGCAACGTGCTATGCAGTTACCCATCACGGGTGAAAAATCGCAGTTAAAAAGCAGCCGGGCAAGAGTGTGACAGGGGAAAGAAAAAAAACTCATTCTCTACGCATTCACTCCAGATTTACCACTGTTAAAAGCAGTGTCAGGACCTGAACCTCTATGAAGATTCACTTGCCTGATGCCAGAAAGCTGAGCAGTGGGCTCCGCTCAGCACACATCCTGGTAGACTGAGGCAGGCAGTACTACATCTCTGAATAAAGACCATAATAAAGTCTTTTTTAAGCATCTTCCAGAGTTACTACTGAACCCCTTATCATTATCAGCAGGGGGGAAAAAATAAAATGAAAAAGGAATTAAATAAGCAGGATGGAAAAGTAGAGCAGCTGAAACCTCCACCAGAGCTGAGAATCGCTCTGAGCATGGAAAACAATGGGAAGAGATGGACGTGGTGCTTCGTTCTGCACCTGGAAGCAATAGGTACTAGTGAAGAGAAAGACAACAATTAGAAAGTATCCTTATTTCTGACAGTTATGGCTTCAGATATACTTGAAGTGTTTAGTAGTTTCAATTAACTCAGAGAGTAGAACCCAGTCATGAAAATCTGTTACAAAAATGGAAGACTACTGCAATCTATATAAAAATAAAACTCTACAAAGAAATGCTTTTAGTCTGAAGTTACAAAAGAAAAGTGACACACCAGAGAGAAACTGGTGACTGATAAAAACTGAACTGCACTCCTGAAGTTTGGCAAGGAGCTAACAAGAGCTGAGAACAGAAGAGGTTGTGACAGACCTGGGACAAGCACTTCAGTGAAAGACTACCAGGAGACTCAGAGAAGGAAAAGCAGAGCCTGACAAACAACAGGAGGCATCCAGTCTAGAAGAAAGTTTATAGATACCAGACAGATCTCTGACACAATGAGTAAGATTGATAATCCAATAACCCACCAGAAAAGAAACCTGAAACAGAAAATCATGCAGAGCTCAGAGAATATGCGGAGCTGCACACACAGTGACAGTCTGGACAGGCGAGACTGCTCTTCAGCGTGGGGCAAGAAATATTGGAAAGGTGATGGATTAGATCCCTTCCCTCCACCAACCGAGTGTATGTTGTTGTCAAAGGGGACAATGACAGCAACACCAACTCCTATTAGTATTTCCTGGATACTTGGGTGATACACAAATGCCCTAGGGTATGCAACTGCTACACTTCTACATAAAATATGCCTTGTTAGTTCCCTTAAATCACATTTAAGCCAAATTAAGGTCAAAAATAAGTAACAGATTTTATCAATAACTTTTAAAACAGGCAACACTGTTAACAAACGCTTATGAAAGTTACCATCAAATAGACAAAATCTATGTTTAATGTGTTTACACCGATCCATACTTCCATCCATCTTGAGCTGTCGCTAACAAGCGGGTAATCACAGCTCCAGTCCTTGTGAACACCTTATGTTTCATGTTTTCCCTATCATTGAAAAATTATTCAGAAGTTCTGGTCTGAGAATTCATCTGCAAGAGATTAACTTCTCCCAGAGCACTTCCAGGTGCACTCCTCCATTCCCTCTATCTTCATATTCCTGCACATCCCTTGGTTAAACCACAACAGGCTTTTATCAGTCTCACCTTTGAAACATTCCCAGGATCTAAACATAATCTTTCATCCTGACTCATTCTGTTTCCCCCATTTTTGAGACACAGTCTGTCCGCTTTTCTTGATAGTGCTTGTTCACTTCCTTAGATATGCAAATATCTGTTTGTTAGACTAGAAATTATCTTCCATACTAAACTGGCTGGTAAGCAGCTTCTTACTTCAATGACTTCAACAAGGGGATAAAAACAGTTCTCCCTCCCTTTGGTAGTTCATTTGCATTTTTCAGTGTGTAACGTGACCTCCACGGAAGCTTACATTCTGTACCAATCTTTACTTGCACTATCCAAACATCTAAATAGAATAGAATATATGCTGCTCATTATTGGTGGCTACCTGAGAATGGTAATGCTACCACACCAGTAATGAACCACTCTGGGATAGCAGCGGGCCTGCAGCAGCTGATCCCTATTGCAGCCTCACTGCTCTCCAAGTCAGAGAGCAAAGTAAGGCAACATAAAGAACGTGGGTCTTCCCTTACTTTTGCACGAGCAAGAACCCACATAAAATTGGCACTTTTTTTTTTTAATCACCTACAAGGGGAGATATTTTGAGAGACCACTGATGTAAAATATTTTTCTGTTAGATGAATACACAGAATTATGGTAGATGCCATTTGAAAAGGTTATGCTTTAACCTTGCGACAGCACGGAGAGAGTATCAAGTTTTACACAGTAATACCTCACCTAGGAAGAAACAGGAAGAGAGAGGCAAGAGGCTTTGGACAGCTTTGGAAAGACAAAAAAAAAAAAGCCAAGCTAAATCTAAACAGAAGAAATGAATATCATAAAGGGCGTACAATGCAAGTCATGTACTGGAAGTATGGAGAGCTCTTAATGCAAACCACGAGGACAGCATGCATAGACAACAGAAAAGATACTGAGATTCCTTGGAATAATGGATTATGCAATCAAATTTGTACCAAATACTGTTTTCTTTAATCAGCAACTTCTCTTAAGGACTACTGAGAAATCCCATTTACAGACATCAGAAAAGCCCATGAGAAGGCAACAAGAACTGAGTTAGACAAAGAGATCTCCCTGTAATCCAACAGACAATTCAGAAACAGCATGACAAGAAACAAAGCTAAATTCGTCAAGTATCTTTAACGTGGCATCAGTGAAGTGCTCTAACAGAATCACTGAACAGTTGAGGTTGGAAGGGAGATCATCTTGTCCAACTCCCCTGCTCAAGTAGGGCCACCAAAATACAGTATTTTGTATATTTTTACTAATATATTTATACTAATTTATTCAAATATATTTATATTAATAGATTTTACTAATATATTTGTTGTAAAGCATCTTCTGTTAACATGCATATTTTACTCAGAATGTCATTCTCCAGTAAAGACAGAAATCTTGTAATGTCCCAACAATTTATTTTTTTTTCTGTACTCAACAACCATAAGAACTGCAGAGAAACAAAGAGGGTATTCCTACTTCTTCAAATATTTTGTGTTTCAGAAATTTCAGGGTAATGACTGAAGAGCTAAGAAGGTAGCCTGGAACACCAGAAATGCACTAGCTTGAGCTGAAAAACACTGGATGACTTCTGACGAAATGAAAATTCAGTGCTGATGGAACCAAAAGGTCCCGCCTCAGAGTACCAAGAAGTGCAGTGGGAAAAGCTGAAAGGTATTGCCAGAAGGCTTGAGAGACATAGTTGAAATAGATGAGAAATACAGACAGACAAACTGAGAAACAAGCCAAAGAAATTAAGTTTGTTTGAGACAGCCAGTTAGCAAGGGCCCAGAAGCTGAGGAAATACTGCCGAAGAGACTATGAATACAAATGTGAGAAACATTTTGAGGGGGTGGAGGAAAGAGTGAACAAATGAAAGCAGAAGGAGAATACAAGTTTAATCTTGAATACATGATTTAATTACACTTACTTTAAGACACCTTGTTAGGATACATTTGCAATTCCTCAGGCTCATTGCAACAAGACTTAGCATATTTTCAATACAGAGAACAAAAGGAAACAAAAATAATGTGAAAAAACCCCTATCTTTTCCACTGCTCAAGTACAAAGACTTGGAAGGAGCTGAAGGCTCATGAAGTATTGAAATAACTCACTTCAGCGACTCATGGTTATTAAGTGGAGATGTCCACACTTTAGGCGTTCATGCACTCTGCCCTTCTGAAGAACTTTACATAGCCAGGGAGGCTGCAGAGGTGTCAGGAGCTATGGGAATTAGTAACACCTGGGGAGAGCTATGGGTGGATTACTGAAAGAACAGCTTTACATGGTGAAGTTGTATTTGAGAGCAAATCATATAGACAAAAGGCAGTGACAAAGAGAATTCAATGACCACATGAGCATCAAAGATGCTGAAGGAAAAAGCAGCAGTTAAGTAAGCTGAACTAGCAAAAGAAGCCATAAAAAAGAAATGCGAGTTAAGTGAACATAAAGCAGATAAAAATTCAGTACGACCAATTGCACCTACCAGGTAACAGAAGCTAAGAACCTTCCCCATCAGCACTTTTATTGGCAACAAGAAAGGGATGTAGCAAAAAAAACCCAAACAACCAAAACCCAGATGTAGCACATTCTTCTAAAAAAGCACTACTTGTCCAAGTACAATCTTGTCTATGGTCCATGTTATACTGTGGCATTACAAAGCCATGGAGATAAATGTCTGCTCCCAATACTACTAGCCCACTGAATACATAAACTTTTCCAATTATGCAGCGATCAGAATGGCTTTCCTGAGTAGAATTTCATTCCCTGCATCATAGATTTAAACATTAAAGTTATATTAAAGAACCATAACAAAGTTAGGTTCAGAAACCTCATCTAAACTTGATAACCTATGAATAATTTACATTAAAATAATATAGTTTTCATTTTACAGTGTTTCTATTATGACAACTTTTCTCTTTTAGAGACATAATTTTTCCATACCATCTTGCTTCATTATTATTTACAGAAAAAACAATTTCTGATCATTCCACTTAAAAGGAAAAGAATCCAATTAAAGATTTTGCTGCATCAGTAATGTTTGATGAAGACCATGAAATAGCATGCAGTCTTTTCTTTTCAGAAAATGTAAAAATAACTTGCACAAAATAAGTACTCCAAAGTCTATTAGGAGAAAGAGAATAACCTGCTAGATCTTCAGTATAATGAAAGGCCAAAAAACAACTGGTGTAGGATCAGGATCTAATACTCCTTGAATTTAGAAAGGTTCTTTGTTTTCGCTCCTATTAATGCAGTTCAGACTAGACAGATAACTCAATGTGCACTGTGGAAGTGTTCTTAAAAATCTTAACAATACCATGCAGAGGACCATCAATGTCCTGTAGTGACTTAGTAAGCGAGCACTCAAAGTCATCGAATCATCTGCACTGAAAATATGCAAGATTCACATTGAAGTCTATAAAGCAAGTTCTTTACACTGAAGGCATCATCTTCTGAAAGAGACTATAAAATAGCCTGAATGAACCAGGTTTTTTCATGTAGTTCCTGGTCCCTTTTCAGTGCTGGAACAATGTGTAACAGTATTGGTTCAAATGTAAATCAGATTCAAAATGACTAAGGACTTGCTTAAAGCAAACGATTAAGTATGTGGAAGATCAAAGCCTAGCACTTCACTGACATCTGAGAATGAAATGAGAGACGCAGAGGGGGATGAAGAAAAACAAAGAATTGGGGGATTCTTCCTTGGTGCAAGCATTAAAAATCTACTGGTTTGAATCAAACAATGACAACTGTATTAGTGGAGGAACCGTCTCCTTATCTCATGGCATTACTTAATGAAAGGCACGTTACAGTATTTCTATGAGAGGACAGTTTGCTTTGTTTTTTCACACTATTATTTTGATACTCCCCAAGAAGATATTTTACTCTTAAAGCCAATTTTGTTCTCTCTCATTTAGCAAACATTGATTTTTTTTTACCCCTGTCTGCATTTCAAATAAAGCTAAAACAAGCAAGGCTGGTTTTGTTTAATACCTTCAAAGGTGCTGAACCTCCTCTGGCTATCTGAAATAAAAATCCACAGCTGTGACTACTTCTTTATGGATATTCCAATCCCAATTTTCTTCTTTTTCAAAGCTTCAATAGCTGTTTTAAAGATGTACAATGCATCCTTCTTCAAAGATGACAGGAAAGGTACTGCACTTTGCATTACCATACATGATCTCAGTACATTCCTTGCTGCCTGCTCTGCCTGGGAGTTCAGCTTGATGTCAGCTTGCAGGTATTACAGTAATGACCAAAGATAGTCATCCACAGAGACAAATTACTAGGGACTTCAAAAATACCAGCTACCCTGCCAGCAAGAAAAAAATGAAACACATGTTTATCCAAAGGCACTTTTGTCTCTTGCCACAGCTATGCACAACACAAGGAACTACTATTTCATTTATAAGTGAACTGGTGCCAGTTCTCTTTAACATCTTTATCAATTATCTGGACAAGAGTATAGAGGGCTCCCTCAGTAACTTTGCAGATGACACCAGGATGGGCAGGAGTATTGATCTGCTTGAGAGGGATCAGGACAGGCCAGAGAGACGAGCCAAGGCCAATTCTATGAGGTTCCAGAGGCTCAGTGTTGGGTCCCATACTTGGGTCACACTAACCCCATGCAACACTGCAGGCTTGTGGAAGAGTGGCAGGAAAGCTGCCCAGTGGAAAAGGACCTGGGGGTCAACAGCCAGCTGTAGATTTCAGCATCAGACAAAAGATTAATAATAATTTTTCCACATACATTCTCTCATAATTTCATATTGTTTTGTGTAATAAATGCATGAGTTACCTTCATTTAAAAACAAATGTCCAAACACAATTAATTAATTGCATGCAATCTATAATACAGAAAAATGCATGGATCATATAAAAATATTCTAGCAACTAACAAAGAAAGGAAAAGAACATCCATGATAAAGTTTTCACATAATGTTACTATTTACTTTTTACAGTAGCAATCCCTCTGACACCAGCACAGGCTGTCACTCCTAGGGAATGCACCTCTTAAAGTGCTTTTTTCAGAATCAATGTCCTTTATCAGGATGCAGTCTGAACAAAACAATACTGATTAAATCATAGTTAAGGGAGCATGACTCCAGGCATCTGAATCTCTGTTATGACTTCTCCTCTTGAACTGAAGAAAATCCAAGTTTCACCAGCTATTCTGGCCTCTCACAACTCTCATTGTCAATTCTAGTGTGTCTCTCCCAGCTCGTATTATTTAACTCCTCCCCTCTTCTAGTACTTTAATGATGCTTCCCTCTTCATCAAAATCCTTCATTTCCTTTATGCCCATATCAGACTACTGCCTTTCACAGCCTTAGGTGTAGTCCCATTACCACAATTTACTATGTTCGGATTCGGGAAGAGACTAAAGAGATAAGTGAAGAGAGAACTGAACCTCATATGACCGCACAAGAAAGGAAAGTAGTGGTGTCATCAATCCTCAAGACTCCTTTGGGTGTATGTAATCATAGACACAAAGGAATTGGCTATGTAACAGCTTTAGCAGCCTTTCTTATGCAGCATCAGCAACTGCATCTTTTTGCTGCACTGTTAATGTACCCCACTGACATGCCAGAAACTTTCCTCCAGGTCACACTGGCACAGGTCAGTAGTATTTTTTCTCTCCTCATCTATTGAATGAGCTCTGATCAGCTTACCAGGCTCATATGGGAAATTATATTTAACCCATTTCCAGATACCTCTTGGTCTCCCCTGCTTTCTTTGACACTTTTCAGGCTTTTACTGTTTGTAATGAAGGTTTTATGTACTCTGCAAAAAACTGGGAAGCATTTGGGGGGTTTGCTCTGAACTAAAAGATTATTAAGTAATCATCCGCAACTGAAGGCAACTAGATTCATTTATTTGTATCGTTTCTGGAAGATCTGATAAATTTTCTGTCTCTCTTCCTCCAGCACAAGATACAGATACATATGTGGTCAGATTTGACGTTTAAGGTTGCACACTGATGTTGGAATAAAACTGTGATTACTTGCCACTTCATAGACTTCATATTCTGTTGAGGTCTGCTTTTTTCAGCGAGCTATTCAATTTGCAGGAGCCTGTGTGTTATTTTGGTTGAAGCAGGACCACTGATCCTTCTTCCTCGCAATATAACGTGTCCAAAAGAGTGGTCCTGTTGCAATGTGCTTCCCTTTGACTCCTTATGTGAGGTTTCGATATGAACAGAGCTACTGCTGGTTGAGTAGAAAGGATTAAGCCAGAGCGCTCAGGAAAAATACCAACTTAACACATCCTCGGAGCAGCAGTTGTCTGCCCTGTTCCAGGCTACATCTATCTTCCCTTGGCAGGGAAGCCACCTGATGCAGAGCTGCGTCGCCCAGCCCACATAGGAAATATGTTGGAGGTGATTGAATGGCTCACCCAAATATGCTGAACTGGCAGGCACTGCCATCTCATTGTAATTTTGCATCAATAAATCAACAGTTAAAAGGCATATAATATGAGGTGACTTGAAGTGGCTGTCATTAATTATGTTCTATCTTTTGCTTAGTAACCACCACAACACAGTCTTCAATAAAACTAATCCTAATTACAGTTTGACAAGTTTCCCAAATTATGCTTATGATTTATTTTAGCATGACGGTTTTGGAAACAACAAGAGTTGTTCATTTCCTTTTTATTTCACAAGTACATCAAGCAGAGGTACAGCCACAGATAAACAAGCACATAAACAGTGTCATTTGCACCTCCAGGAACCAGCGAAGCCAGTGGTAGAAGACGCTAGTCTACCATGCAAATATTAAAAATTAAATTCGCAGTAACTGCACTACCAGTTTCAGAAACGGAGAAAAAGATGGCAACTTCCTTCTGAATTCTTGAAACAAATTGATCAAAAACTCTATTCTGTACTTCACTAGCGAGTCTGTAAAAAAGTATTTTGTTTTATATGTTCTAAACCAGTCTCCTACCACTTCCAGTGAGTGTCATGTGTAGTAGCATCCCTTGCAGGATTTGACAAACCATAGTTCATCACAAAATCATTTACAGTTTTATTTTTCCCTTTAATAAACTCTCTGAGAAGAGCATCCTTAATAATATATTTCATACTCTCAAAGTCAAACTAGTTTTGGGCACAAACAGGGAAAGCTAGAAAGAAGGGAGAAAGAGAGCTACAAGTATTTTTTAATTTTAAATTCCATCTTTCAGAATATCACTTCAACGTTGCAAACACGCTTTTCTTTGTTGCTAGCCTCATTTTTGGGAATAAAAAAGGATGTTACTGGGTTTGTACAGGTTACAAAAAAATGTTACAACAGGGGGAAAAAAATCACTCTTCATTGCTGAAAGTTATAACCAAACTTGGAGAGCTGTGTTGATGTACTATAGCTTTATGTACTCTTAAGAATATCTTATCAACTAGTTCTCTAAATTCCTATGAACAGGACTGGAACCTTCATTCTCCAAAGCAGTTTTTCTGAAAAAATGGCAGTCAGAATGAAATAAACCCTTTAAACTCATATGCTCTGAGAAGAATTTCATAGTCACACTTCAAAAATCATGACTATGAAGCTAATGAAGGAAGAGCCACATCTCCTGTATTCTCTGGTCACCCATAGCTGGCACTGGTTCCCGGGAAAGGCAGAATCCTTGAACTGGCTCACACCTGGCCACTATTCTGCTCTCAGCTTTGGTAGAAAATGGTTTAATTATTAAAAAATTACAGATAAAATATTCTCTCTGCCTTCAGTTTGAAGCTTATGCACACCAGCTTTTTCTATACACTTTTGCCTTTAGTTCACATTACTCCTAGTGTGACATATGCTGGATAAAACCATATATATAGTACTGGCTGCATAACTTTTACCCTAAGACTTATTCCTGAAAGGTACCAGTCTCATAAAAATAATAATAAAAAAAAAACCTCTAATGCTCTTACTGCCTTACAAGGAGATTGCAAGAATCTTGCAGGAGCAGGCTTCTTTTCTCAGCAACCCGCTCACACCAGTGCAAAGGCTCTGAGCATGGCTCCCTGCTATGTTTGCATCGATCCTCAGCTGCGACCTGGGACACTGTAGATAATCCCAATTAGAAGGGACTCAGACTCCGGAAGCATTTGCTGAGGAGCCTCTGCTTGATCTTACTCCCAGCAAAAGCAGGCTGGCATACCTCAGGATACAGAGGGAAGCAACAGATGGGAAGGAGGGGAGAAGAAACAGAATCAAAGCTGTTCCACACTATTTGCTCGGAGGCTGCCAAAACAGGCACCGACAGCGAGTAGCCATAGGGAACTGAGGATGAAGTCCTAATTTCTCAGCAGGTGGAAAGCATGGAGATAGCATTTTAAAACAATCCCCTAGGAAACCCTCCATTTTTTACCTTCTCCCCACCTTTCTTCTTTCTTTTGTCTTAAACTGTTCCATCCCCTAACAAACAAAATTGCCAGTGGCTTTCAACTTACAACAACAACCTGGAGGCAACTTATCAGTACTTTGTCAACAACACTAATCTGTGAGCCAAAGAAAAAATACTTCCATTTATTGGAATTTTTTTTTTTTTTTTAAATAGCTGTTTTCTCTGCAAAACAGGCTTAGGAAATGTAAACTGATGCAGTCAGGTCCCTAGGGCCTGCAACAACTTAAAAGAGTTCTGCTTCTGTTCCAGCACTGCAGATCTTTTCTTTGTCTTACTCTGTCCCACTCTCTTACATGTACACGTTGTTATTATGGTTCACTTATGTTTGGCATGTATCTCACAGAAATCACAGGGAGTGATGCTGTATGCTTCAGTGTGCAGACGTCCCCTTAACACGCACATTACCGACCACACAGTAAAGAGTTTCCCTCATCACTGATCACGGGGGGACACTTGTCACAGATCAATGAATCAAAAACTATCCAACATGATTTAAGGGAAAAAGCAGGGCTTTTTTAATGCCCTTGAATTTGGGGGCTGGATACTGTATTGATAGGATACTCCAATACTTACCATTACAAGCAAATTTTCTAAATCCAAGCACCAGTGTGCACAGTTTAAAAGAAAAATGTAAAAAGTATAACGATGATTTAAAGAGAAGAAAGAAGTAGGCACATGTCTACTTTGCACTTCAACCAGCTTTAGAAGTTTCTCCCACACTGTACGGTCTAGTTAGTAAGCCAGTAGTTTTTCTGGCTGAAGATTTTGATTTTCACAAATGGCCTACCTCCTAGCATAGCCTTCACCAGAGAAGATCCCAAATAACAAGATGCATTCTTTCTCCTGTAACCCAAATCTATCACTGGAATCCTTCCCATTCCAGTCTCTTCTCTCATTTCTTCATCTTCTGCCAGAAAACCTCTTATTTGCATACTTCAACCAAGGCAGCAAGAAATCTTGTATCTCAAACAATCACCTTGCCATGACCTTCTTTGGAAGGGCTAACAAGGGAGGTGATACCCAAACAGTGTTACCTGCCTGGGCTTATGAATGAACCCTCGCGTCATTACCCACGCGGTATGAGATTCTTTCCATCCTTGCAGAAACCATTCCACACTCCTATCCTGACAGTGACCGAAACACATTCAACTCTCTTGTTTTACAGAGAAATACACTGGGGATGTGTGACACCCACAAAAAGGCAACACTGACTTTTTACTGAGAACAGCTATGGCGGTAACAATTCTCTTTCGGATGACACTAAGTTTGATAGGAACCAATCTTAATCTTGTCTGGAAGGGTACAGCGATACCCTAACAAATATCTTAAACTGTCTTTGCACCCAGAATTAAAAATCTCAACACCTCATCCCCTTTGGTGATCAGATAAATCCTGTATCTTGCTTTACCCAAATGTTTCTGTGAGCAGCACTGAATGAACAGTAGAACTGGAAATGAACAGTTGTAAAAACCCCACAGCACAAGATCGTCCCTTTTTTCATTTCTAAGACTCTCTCTCCCTTCTGCCTTTCCATCCCTGTCAATCAGTTGCTGTATTGTGTGCTGAAGCAAGAGGGTTTACATCACTTACAAAGTCTCAGATAATCTACTGTAAATGAATGCTTTTATTCACCAGACTCTCTTCCTTTTCACAATACCTGCAAGGTTCTAACCTTGGTGAGAACTGGAAGCACCAAGTTTTACAAATGAATCTGCCTCCCCACCTACAGCGTTGATTTTCTATGACCCAGCTCTGGGAAAGACCTGCCTGTAGTAAAGCTGACCAGAGCCCATATCAGTACATGAAAGAGAAAGCAACTGAATGGATTTGGGGAAGGTGTGGAACTGACATAGTCTGAAAAGGAGAAATAATATATTGCCTAGTGAATATACACTTAAATCAGTATACTAGTATCCCACAAAATAGAAACAACATGACCAATAGTAAGTTACTGTTACTTCTGGACCTGACTTGTGACATCTAATCTAAGTGCCAAAAGTAAGACACTCCAATTTTGTTTGTAGTGTTTTCTAAATAGCTAGTGGTCCTAGGAGGAAATAGGTTATCATGTCATGCCTAAATTGTCACACTTTCCCTTGATTACCACGGGTCATTTTTCTCTGACTTGTTCCTCCCTTTGGCTCCAGGCCCAAGGTCTGGCACTAAGTCAAAAGGTTTCACTTCAAACCAGCGAACTACCACATAAGGTCTCCAGGTTCAGCCTTTCCCCCTTGCACATCTCCTTCCTGCCCGCTCCTTACACATCAACAATAGCTATAGGGTCTAAGTACCTAACAGCTCTTTGTGTACAGACAGCTCACCCACTCCTCTACCAGTCAGGATACATTATGTACGGAAGAAAAATCAAAATTGCATACACAGTACTTTATAAATAGCATGTTTAGAAGAAATGTCTTCATTTAATGAAAAATTAAACATTCAAGGCGACAATGAACTTTGAGAAACATAAAGAATCCTATTGGTCACTGGAACTAGAATTCAGAGTCCTCATGATTCGCTTCTTTCAAGAAATTATGAATCGACATTTTCTGGTAGGAATACCAGAAGCAGAAGACTCTAACCTCATTCAAACTGGTGTTTGATGAGTTGCTGCTATGGCTTTCAGTCAAAGACAAAATGTAATGACCCAGGAGGTCCCTTTCCAGGCTGTCCCCCAACTACATGATGCATTCTCCCACTTGGCCCTAACAAACCCTGTATCTTCTCCTAGTCGGGGTGCTTCCCATAGCAAGTCTATTTCTACAACTGTGAAGATAAGTCTATTTATTTATAGCAAGTGTACAACTAATCTTTCTGGAGCTGTTACCCAACAGCATTTAGAAGAAATCTCAATTTTGGGAAAGAGAAGCAGCCTAGCGGTACTCAGTGATACAGTTTGTGCTTGCTTCTCAGTCACTTATTTGAAGGCTGCCAAAATAACCCAGGTGCCAAGACGAGTTAACTGAAGACATTCTTGGCACTTTTGGAAACTTGACACCAAAAGGACAGTTCTGAATGTTTCCTTCAACACACAGAACAAAAAGTAACAGCTTTGACTCTGGAGAGTCTGATCCATACAGCAAACAGCATTCGTAAGCCACATGTGTGCTGTGGAAGCATACATACATACATACATACATGAGAAGCAGAAAGAAATAGTGCTAAAAAATGTTTTCATCGCTTGACTTTTCCCAGAATTAACATGGGGAAGAAATGCTGTCCCCCCATCCTTAAGAGAGGGTTTGGGATGCCTATGCAAGCACAGAACTGTGATGTTACTAACTAAAGTGTACTCTACTTTTGCCTTTTTAAATTCCTTCCTTTGATGTCTTCTAAAAGGAACAAGCTCCCTAGTGTTCAGAGGGAAGGGATAGATGGGAGGAAGCACTCTCTCACTCAGCATTTCCCCAGATAACACAATCTTTGACCAAATAATCTACTTCCAGAAATACTGGTACACGACTGCATGGGATAACTTAGCAGCAGTAATGCACACATGACATCAGGTTTGTTTCCCACAGTTCTGGGGACACAGAAGGTTACCTGAGGCCACACTGTTGTAGAGTAGTATTACCTTTGTCCTTATTTCCTCAGAACAAGCTGCAGCCAAAACATGCAGATGGTGCTGTGAAAGAACAGTCAGTGATGCTGATCTACCTGAAACAAAGGGAACCTTTGCTGACAGGTTCCTACAGAAATTCAGCCGACTTCCCCTGAACCAGTGAGAAGATTCTTGCCTGTTTGGCACACAACAACTGGAGAACAGCACCCAATCAGCAAAAAGTCTGTCTTGCAGACAATTTTGATGTATGTACTCTACAGTCCATGCTGAAATCTTTAAATCACTTCTCCAGTCCAGAAGAGAATTCAAATCCACAGCTACCATTACAAACTTAAAGCTGGAGTCAGATTTGCAGTCAACTGGGATTCAGTGAAGTGGTTTTTTGCCATGTGCTACATGGACTCTCCATGTTCGACAATTCTGCCTCTAAGAATATTTACAAGTACAATGTAAGTCTCTCAGTAGCCCACCAGGCACCCCATTTTCTCAACACTCACCAGCCTACCTAAAACACACAGTAGACCTATTTCACATGAACAACATGACCAGTTTA
The DNA here is from genome assembly GCA_013400835.1 of Zapornia atra. Lineage (NCBI taxonomy): Eukaryota > Metazoa > Chordata > Aves > Gruiformes > Rallidae > Zapornia > Zapornia atra. The sequence continues at coordinate 64,320 of VZTU01030046.1, read as the reverse complement.
GGAGGCCCATCTACCACAGGGTGGATCTGCTCTCACAAAAGGACATACATTGAGCTATTGCACAGAGAAGCTGCTGTCTTGAGAATCTTGTTCCCTGGTCTGATACAGGAAAACACAATCACTAATTATGTATATAAAGAGACAGCTTCTTTCTGGGGATTTGTGTAGTGTTTCTCTGCAATAAAGAGTGTTTCTAGCCATAGAAGAAAGCAGCAAAGGTCAGACAACATTCTTTGGTTCTGAGCCCAGCTTTAAGAGATGGATTACAGAGTGTGAAGAAATTCTGAATTTATAAAATTGCTTGATGGAAACAGAGTGGAGCTTTTTTCGCACAGAACAGTTGCAAGAAATTGGCTTGCTCCTTCTGCCAGTTCAAAGCTTTGAATCGATGTCTGTGGACACCATTTCAGGTTTTTCCCATTGACTCCACTGGGCACAGAATCACACTTCAAACAGCCTGTATGGCTAAAGCTCTAATTATCGCGCTGCACCTGAAGATTATCCCCTGGGCTTTTCTGTGCGATTATTTCCTCCGGATGCTTTTATTCTACCCTAGAAATCGTTTAACAAAATGGCGTAAATTCTCCACAACACCATAAAAAAAGACAATTTGCTTTCTCAGACAGTAAAAAGTCCATGGCAAACGATTCTCTCTTTTTACATAATTTACTTGGCAAATACTATCTTTTGATGTCAGTGTTCAGGGGGCTGTACTAGCTCTTCAAAGGACCACAGCCATATCCTTCTCAACAACCTTTTTCACTGCTATCTTGTCAACATGAGCTTGAAGAGAAAGATCTCACAGAAAGAGAAGAGGAAGAACATTTCTCAGCCGATTAACAACTTTCCAACAACAATAACAATCTGTCCCTTCACTTCTCTAACTACCTTTACATTATCTCAGACACGCTGAAAAGCGGTGATTCATTGCAGGCTCATTTGCAAATGGAAACTGAAATTTCAATTATTTATGCTTTTGCACAGAAATGGCAAGTGTGCATAGAGAAATATTTGAAAGGTAATAAAGTATCAGTTTGTTGGAAGAAATTTTTAAAAACACAGGAAAAACGTGACTCTGAACAGGGTCTGACAAAGAACTACATGACGTTTATAAATCCAGTTTAGCGAAATGCTGACTTCAGTCTGCTGCTTTTGCATTTTGAGCAAGTGATTCTGGACACTCCTTCATGAAATACTGTCTTATGTTAATATGCAAGAGGTGAGATATTTGCTGAAAAGTGTTTATTTCTGCATGTATCTTTAAAAAAGCAAATGTCTAAGTGTATCTTTAAAAAAATTGAAACATCCAGGGGAATCTTTCTGGGCAGCTTATTTTAACCTGTGTGATTTCAATAGGCTGATTCACAGCAGTAGCCAATGAACAGGTTTAATGGCCCATGTGTGGGGGAAGTGGGAACATGCAGTAATGGGAACAACAGCTTCAAAAGCCAGATTTCTCCTGAAGTCAATATATGGTACAACCAAATCCCAAAATACAGTCTGAGAAGACCTCACAGGGGAGTTTTCCCAGACCTGCAGACTCAAAAAGAGACCATGGATGCAAAAGCTCAACTGAAGAGTTCTTATCGGTCTACAAAGCAAACTGATTTTTCATTTAACTTCAGTTTACGTTTGAGCAGATCTGGTCCTTAAGGCAGTAATTTCAAGGAAATTCAAGTGGTGATGGAAAAACTAGTCTGTTACTCTTGCTACTAGTCTGTTACTCTTGCTACTCTTGCTACTAGTATTTCTATTTCCAGGATGGGAAAATCCTGATGGAGAGTGTGTTGTACAGGGCCATGCTATGTTGAAGTGTTCTCCGTAAGAGCCAGAAATTCCTCAGTCAGGTGTTAGTTGAAAAGGTGGCCCAAACCAGTTGTACCATACACCAAAAACGTTACTACTTCTGGATCTCTAACAGTATGACAAATCAATTAGCAGATCAGCTTTTTATGAACTACACATGGAACTTTAGTATAAAGTTTACTTGTAATGTATGCAAGACATGCAAACCAGGAGTCAGCTAACAATTTTAGAGGAAAAGATTACTGAAAATCCACGTCAGAAATCACAGGTGGAAAGTCAACCCCGTCTGAAGCACCTTCCATTAACTGAAATGCTCTAGAAAACTCTTTTTTTGTAAAGATTATTGAAGGAAATTTGAAAATTGGTTTCTTCTGCAACCAGAGATACCCAGGAAAAGCTATTAAAAACTGTCATAAATATGGGCCATACTTTTACACAGAAAAGTTACTATAGTCAGCTGCAAACCATTATTTATCACCTATTTTGTTTCCTTTCTTATGAATTATAAACCTCAGCAGAGTCAAAGCCAAAAAAGGTACGCATACGCATTTATTCAAAAATGAAAGCAAAAAGGGGTGTTGCATCTATTTCAACTTTTTTATTTCTATTTTCTTAGATTAATTTTCAACATTTCTTCTGTAAGCTCATTGATAAGGACATCTGTTAGCTACCAAGCACTCTGTATATTTAATACTGTTGCAGATAGAAATAACCTGTTGGCACTTCCCAGCTACGTATTTAGAAGTTCAGGGCAATGAAGTGCTTAAGCATGTTAGGTTTAAGTCAGTAAAAATACTCATGCACTTAAATTCAAACACATGAATTGTTGAAATAGCTCCTGAATTGAAATCTCAATTGGCAAATTATTCATTTGAAAGCACAGGGCCTGCACAACTCTTTCTCTTCTGTTATGTTCTTACTGACAAAAGTAGCTATTTTCTATGTCCATTGAGGGTATGCCAACTAACAGGCCTTAAAAAAAAAAAAAAAAACAAAAAAAGTGGATACATTTTAAAACTGCCTTTCTTTCAAAATTGTCTACTGCTATTTGAAAACCAAAAATTGATAGCATTATTTTTAACCGTAAAATACAAGAATGCTTTTCCAATTGTTATTCACCAGAGTTGTTTTTAACATATTTAGATATCACTCTACACTCCAATGTTACTGATTCCAGAAAATCACTTTAGCAACACCATTAATCTTTTTATAAATCAAATTTGCAAGCTGTAAAAACTTACAAAACCTGCAACCCCATAGTCATCACATTTTATGATGTCAAGTATTTCCGGTCACAAATAAATTCTTCCAGCCTGACCTATCACCCTATGAAAATATCTAGGGTATGTAATTTATTCTGACATTTTAGTACAACTTAAGACTTTCTTTTCATAATCTGTTCTCGATATATATTAAATAAACAATATATAGAATCAATATCAGTGCATCCAAAAATATAATTTCATTAAAGCATAAAAAATAGTACAAACTATATTCCATGTGAAGTATACAATTTAGTTTGGGTAACAGTGAGTGCTGACAGATTTTATAGCACTTCAATGCTGACAATCACTTCACATTATTTTGAAGCAATTTTGGATTAATGAGGTTTTAGATGTTGAGGATTCATTTATATACAAACACAATTTACACTATGAAGGAATTTCACAATATGCGAGCATCCGTATTCATTACCTCCCAAAACACACAACTATTTTAAGGCATGATGTGGTGAAGGGTTTCTTTGGTTTGTATTCTGTTCTATTGCAAAAGAAGAATGGAGTTGGCCGGAAGCAGAACATCACCAACTCAATTAAAATACTGTTTAACCAACAGGACAGCTTCCATGCAAATTCTGATCGTGCCTAGCCGTGTTTGATTTATGATAGCCGATGGGATTACAGCATAGCTGTGGCAACCCACAATACACAGAGGTGCTATTAGTAGCCAGGGTACATTAATCAATAGTGATGAGTGTAAAAAAAAAAAACCAAAAAACTCAAGTAGTCAGATCTCAGTATGTTCCGGTTTTGCTCAGTTTTAGTGCACAGTAATGGGAAATTTAAGCACAAATCCATGTGTGCTGATCACACGCTAAATCTTAATCGTACATTCAGCAACGCAGTTGTTCAGAACTCCGTTTTAAAACGCTCAGTGTCTACGTAACTACAGAATATGAATGATTCCCCAATCTCGCCTTCTACAATTGCACAACGTTTTGGCTTTGGATAGTAAATAAAACAGTATAGTAAGAAATTAACTTTTGTTAATTACATCAAGATTTAAAAGCAGCATAAAGGAAGTGAATAAAGCCTGACGCAATTGAATAAAATCTCTTAACTGAAAACATTCTAAATCAGGTTTATGATAATTCAAAGGCTTAAAAGGGACATAACCTTTTTAAGATTAAGCAGACAGGCCATTTTCTTCACGTCAGAAATCATCCTCTTTAAGTTACTGTTTTGGTGCAATCCCAATTAAAACTGAGGACCAAGGACAACCAGCTGGCATTCCAGAAGTCAGAAGGTTCATATTGATTCTCAAAACTGCAACTCATACCAGCCCCTGGCAGCTCTCCAACCACGTGCTGAATTTCAGGTCTAACCAACCACACCTGGGATTGCTAATCGCACTGCTCATCACAGTGCATAAAAACATTAAGGGAAGCTGTCAAGCAAAGACTGATGTAATAGAAAGGTGCTGCATACTCAGGTTTGTCCTTGTTTCAGCTGGGATAGAGTTAGTTTTCTTTACAGTAGCTTGCAGCAATGTGTTTTGGATTTAGGATGAGAAAAACATTGCTGATGCTCCACAATTGTAGTGTTTACACCAAGTTGAGGACTTTTCAGCTTCCCAGGCCCTGCCCAGTGCACAAGGAGCTGGGAGAGCACAGCCAGGACAGCTGGCCCAGACAGGCCAGAGGAATATTCCCTACCATATAGCATCACACTCCATATCTAAGTGGGGAGGGTAGCTGGGAAGCGGGATCACTGCTCAGAAACAGGCTGGGAATCGGATTGTTTTCCTTTCACATGTGGTGAGCAATTGCATTTGTGCATCACTTGTATTATTGCTGTTACTGCTATTCTTTTCCTTTGTTGTCCTAGTAAACTGTCTTTATCTCAATACAGGAGGTGTTTTTTTTTCCATTCTCCTCCCCATGCCCATGAGGGGAGGGGTGAGCAAGTGCCTGCGGGGTGTTTAGTTAATGGCTGGGGTTAAACCATGGCAAGGTTTAAAGATGGAGAGCCGGGTTCAATGTTAGAACAGCTCCAATGGACATAAAAATAACATCAAGAGCAGAGAAAGTAAACAAAAAGGTTATTTATACTCTGTTGAGTTCTACAACTATACTGCCTTCACAATCATGTTGGCAGGGATGCAGAAGTTAAAGCAACAAAGAAATCAGCATTATCCACAGACTCAACTGTTCAGTCTATCTAGCAAACCAAATACTCAAGGTTAGATCCACTAAGTCTGTAACCCAAAATGTCACAAGAAGGGATTTCAGGTGAGAAAAACAAAGAAAAAAAATATTTTTTCCTCTCCATTTTAACTGCTAAAGAAAAATTCTTTTTAAAAGAATATAAATCTTAGTGTGCTACTAAATTTAACCCATCAAAACCTCATTACATTTTGAGTACATAGACTTTAAATTTCAAATGAATCCCAGGCAATAGTTTTAAACAATCAGGTACAGGATTCAGCTCTAGCGCCCTGTTAGGTGAGTCTGAAAACCACAGTACACCACAGAAAAGTATCACGTATAAATGAGAAAACAGCTTCACTCAGAGCTGGTTACTGTCCTGAAGAGGCACACCCAGAAAGGCCAAAAAAAGATGATAGAGGCAATTAGCCGTATGATACTCAGCAATCAGTCTATACAGTCAATCCCTCCCCCTACCCCCCCACACCCCCCCGCCAAGAAAGCAGAAGGGGAAAATATAAAGATTAGATTTTGAAATAACACTCAGCGATTGGAATAAAGAAAAATGTAAGCTCAGGTTCTAGTATTTCTTTATTACAAAATCCAATCTGTGCATCTACCATTCGACTTCCACTACCTCTGCTACAGAAAGACAGAATTTTTACAGGTACGATTTTGTAACACAGATGATACCAAAAATACAACCAATTCACTCTGAAAGAAATGCAGCATGCTCTATTCCTTTGAGAATGTATCCCCTCTTGAGAGACTTGCGAGATGATGAAGAGGATGCCCTTCCTTTACTAGGCCACTCCACCCACCCACCACACCCCTGAAAAGCATCAGTCATGAGACAGGAAGGAAACGCATCCAAACTGAGCACACAATGCAATGCCTCCAGCAGAAGACCAGACACGAAGCTCCTGACAAAATGATTAGAAACTCTGCATACTAAAGGAACCCCACCAATAAATCAAAACTCACTGCCTTCCTACAGCATATACATTTCACTAGGATGCTCAGTTTCAGGAAGAACACGGTCCTAGAGTATTAGGGCAGAGAAAAGATATCTTACTGAAGAGATCCACCCACATGTGGGTGTTTATCTAAATCCAGCTTTATAAAGGCCTACATCAGAGACGAGGCTTTAGCAACTTGAAGAAAGAAAAGTATTATCCTGTATAATGATGACAGATGGATAAATAAATCCAAAAAAGCTTTTAAATATACCTACATGAATGGGTTTGTGTTTTAATACCATGAACCAATACAGACATTACCAGGAATTTTCCATCTTCATGCAAAGCACAAAACACTACAGCATCTGGACTTGTTCATAATCTTCAGGTCAAAGTGCCCCGATCCTGGGTGTGCAGTGAAGCCAAATTCCTAGCTAGGAGCGTTAAAATGAGTTTCAGCAAAGCTCACCAGTCTTACAGATCAAAGAAAATGCTGTCACAAGACTGGTTCTGCATGGAATTACCTTCCAAAATATAAAATAGCTTGCTTGTCAAGTCAAAAGTTTTGATATGGAGAGAGACATTTATATTATCTCCAGTCCTATTATCTCTCTGTGAGAACCCTCTTCCTAAATATGATTATTAAAGTGAAACAATTTTACAGCTTCTGTGTCTGTCAACTTTTACTTACAGGGTTCTTGAATAATGGAAAGAAGCCACTGGTGGTAAGAGTATGAGACAGTTTTTCTCTCTAGGTGAGTTGACTCTGCCACCCATATTTTCCTGAACAGCAGCAACCAGGGGGCTTTCTGATGTTGAGGTCCCTGATAACACAGACACCATGCACATTAAAATCTTTGCATATGGATCTTAATAATTATTTTAGAAGTACACTTAAATTTCCCTTGCTGTACCATCTGTGACCATAATCTTCCTGAGGTTATAGTTTCATGAATACAGGCAAGCAGAGCTGTCTTGAGAAGTTCTCGATTTCACCCACAGCCCAGCTACCAGTCTCCATCTCCACTGCTCAGCAGTGCAGCTAAACTGTAGGACCAGCCTGAAAAACATACCTCTGGAAAGAAGTAGTTAAAAATGATCTCCCCAAAATCAAAGGGAAGAAAATGACTTTACACCGCTGAAGTTAATGTCTTATGAAATTGCATGTGGGATGGAGGCTGCTTGCCCCATCTTTCTTGGGTCCGATGAGAATACTGCAATGAGGATCTGTAAGTGGCGTGGACAGCTAGAGAAAGGTCAGGAGATGTGTGAAATAAGGGAAGTCTAGCCTACAACCAGTAAACAGGGCCTATCTTCTCCAGGGGACCTTCAGATAAAGGCTCAAAAGCAAGTGCATTGCCCCAGTTCTCTAATGATCCACAGACCCAAACTTAGCTGACACCTGGAACTGAGCCTCCTTGTTCCCAGACTCCCACTGCCACAGTGCAAACACTTCTTGGTTCCATGGTCAGACTTGGCCCCATTACATGTGACAGCAGAAAGGTGGGAACTACAGCCTGGGAGAGCCTCCGTAAAAGTCTGTGACACCTGCTGGCCATAATTTTATCCATAGAAAAATAGCTGTATAACCTTAATTAATAGGCTTGAAGTTATGTGCACATAAATTACAGCCAGAATGATACATATATATAGGTTTGCATGTATCTATGTGTACATATGTATGATTGGAAAGACAGATTCATATTAAAGAAGCATTCACAGACAAATACATGTAAAGCTCTGAAAGGCTAGAAGTACTTGTAGGAAGATTTGTTCTTCTTATTTAAAATTTCATTATATTCACTTGTACTGTTTTATTTTTCCACCTCACTATTGCAACATTAAATTATCCTGCAGCTGAGTACTTGGATTTGACAATTTTATATTCCATATCCACACATATCAATGTTACTATATAGCAATAGTATTCTGATTGCAAGTAAACATTTTTTTTCTTTTTTTTCTTTTTTTTTTTTTAGAGAAATACATTAGTAAAGATAAAAGACAGTGAATTCTAGGGCTGGACTTTCATCCAGTTGCCCCCATATGCAATATAAGCATTCGAGAAAGAAGTCTGTTCATCATTAACCCTGAATGACCAAAGGCAATTCCTGAATAGCCCTTGGTATCATCTGACAACATTCTTATCTTTGTGAGGTTTTATTAAAAACTACATTATATCATTCATTGCAGCTTGTACAATTTGGATCCTTTTAATCACTTGGAAACTGTTGTACAGTTTCTACAGAAATACCTGGAGAGCTGGCATGCGGCATAAAACCGCATTTCTAATGCATCTGTTGTTACTGAGTAACAGCCATGCCTCTTCATAAAATTCAATTGTCTGTGATTGCCTTAAGACAGAACCAACACGTAAAACATTTCAAGAATATGGAGAAAAGATGCATTTTATATTAGCGGTGAGAAGACACATAATGCATTTTTCTATGCATCTAAGTTACGGCTGGCAGTCTTGTGAAGATTTATGGATTTCCACCCTAGGAAGAACAACCCTCAGACCAGTATTAAAGTAGGAAATCCTGGAGCCACCTGCATGACCCTCCTATGAGACTAAATCATCAATACTTAATTATGAAACGATGCAAGATCCAACTGCCTTCTGGTTCAATACATACTCAAATTTTATCAGACAAGTGAACATCTTAGATGGGTCTAATCAGCAAAACATCTGTCTGCCTTCACCTCTCAGGCACTCTTGACTTTCAGCTATGCTTTTAAAATAGGACAACAGAACTGTGGTGCTTCTCCAAGATACACAATGTGTAAACAGCCAGGAGTGATTATAAAATCCTTAGGTACTATGACAAAATGTCACACGTAGTTTCATATGAGGAAATCAACCACTGACTTTTCTGATATGAATCCTAAAGCAGTAACAAGCAGGTCAAATGTAAGTGTTCTGTCAAAATACCTGTGGCTTTTACATCATGACTCTCAAAGGAAATATCTCTGTATCTAATGGCATAGTGTTGGTGACAGAGCAAACGCCATGCTGAGTAAAGTACATATAGAAGCTCCCTTGCCACCATCAGCTCCACTGGCAAGTCCCCTATCATTTCAGAGCTGAGGGGTCCATGGCAAAGCCACAGACTTGGCTGTTCTGAAAAGTTTTCCAAACGTTTATCTAAGCCACCCAGAAAGACAGAAATAGCTGCAGAAACTTATGACAAGGGTCTCCAGAATACATCTAAGGTCTTTGCACATCTTTGTGCGTCATTCCCCTTGCCTCCCCCTCTCACTCACCCCCAGAATCAACTGCCCAGTAACACACAACAGGAGAACTATGCTCAGACAAGCCAAAGCTGAACACACCAGGAGAAAAAAGGACTCGATTTCTCTAGACTAAAATATTGCCTGAGTTTAATTTCAGTGAGAAGTAGCATATGACAAGGAACATATTTTTGAGTTGAACAGTGGGAGTTGGTTTAGCTTAATACACTTTCTGAAGTGTGCTATCACTATGACAAATATATATCTTCATGAGGGCAGCTTTGTTAAAAGTGTTACTGACAAGAATCAGAGCGAGTGAAGGAAAATGCAGCCTTCACAGAGCTGATCCTGAATCTGGAAATGCTATGTTTTAAATACACAAGCAGATGGCATTTAAATAAATTAGATGCAAAGAAAAGAAGAATTATACACAGCAAGGGAGAACAGGGAAAGCAAGTTTAGCAGTATCTGCCAGAGATCTCCACAGCATTTTTATTAAGTGATTCTTTTAATGTCCATGTACCATTTAAAGAAGCTTGCCAGCATGCAGGAGGAAAAAAAAAATCTACAGTGACAATTCACTTGTTTTAATGAAAGTTGTTCAGCCATCTTAATATTTTCATCTTTACACTGAAAATCATCGGTTTCCTTAATGCAAAAATGAAGTTGCTCTAGGCATGGTGCTGCAAACGTAGCATAATTCATTGTGTTAGGATATCTTTTCAGTTACAATATCCTTAGTAAAAGCAATAAAAGGTGAGCACATACATCCTTTTGAATTTCAGTAGCTTACAGAAACTAGCTAGTACAGGTGGAAGGTTTATAACTAAGCCAGCAGAATCTAGGCAACAGCAATAGGTTTATTCAGCTCTGCAGTTACATACTTCTTCACGTCTTTTGTATGTACAGAAATCTCTGGCCTATTTAAACCCCACTTTAATGTGCTATAATCTTTTCTCAAGACACTGTCATAATCTCCTGAAAAAACTCCTCATGCTCTTTGATGATATATAAAAATGTATCTTCTTTATGTCTGTATCTGGGGGGAGGGGGGGGCGGGGGGGTAACAGCACAGAAGAAAGATGTGGAAGCTCATTTTATACATCTACATGCAGACTTTAAACTATTTCTAATATTCAAGCTTTATCAGTAAATGATTCCTTTTTTGTAACTCACTGCACCAGCAATGCAAAACTCTTTTGATCTATCAGGAAATAAGGATATTAATTGTGTATTTCTGTGTATACGTGCATGTACTTTCCTTATCTTCTTCCTGGAACAAAAGATCTATAGTAAAGAATGTTCTTGGTAGGGAGAACTAAGCTGTTGTCTTGATCTTGGTGTTAACGGTAACCATGAACAAAGTCAATTTTTTTTAAATATATACAAGTATATTTCAAGACAAACATAGGAAAGTAAAAGTAAATGCAAGTCAGTTTAAGTGAGTCAGTAGACAAAGTGCTTTCTCATCAGTTTTGCCTAGTGAAAATTCTGTTTCTCAAAGTAATGTATTTAGTGCCCTCAAATCAGCATCTAATGGAAAACAAACTTTGTCACAATACCATCTGGAGAGCATAACAAAGTACCCCAAAGAAGCACAATCCTTCTAAAACTGAAAACATGGAGAGTTAACAGGAACACTTCTCCAGTGTTGCAAAGAAAAAAAAACCCACAATGAAAAAAAAAAACCCTTGTTACCCAACTTGCTTTCCAATCTAATTTAAGGTTAGCAACAATACTAATATGAAAAATAATATAACACATTATTAAAAGTCCTAATCAGCATGAAAATTATAGCAGTGTTTTCAAAATTGCTGTAAAAACATTTGCTGACTCTGAAACAAAAAACACAATGCAAGTATTGTTGAAGTATCTTCTTGTTCTTATCTTTTAAACCTTCCTGCATGGCAAGTTGTCATCTCCAGCCATTCAGAGACTCTGAATAAGTGGCAGAAGCTCCGAAACTATAGCCAAGCACCCTAAAACACTTAGCTAAGAACTCTTCCAATATCAGGCCTACCCTAAGAGGAGGTAGGCAGGGAGCCTGGCAAACCCTAACAGCTCTAAGTGCCTGAAGCGCAGAGAAGAGGCAGGAGAAAAGTCTTTTAAGGCTTTCTAGCTCGCCTAAACCAAGAAAATACACTATACTGGTGCTGCTCTGCGAGTTTCAAGCTAAATAAAACTACGCTTCTGAAATAAGTGCCTGAACAGGCTTTGTCATGACATTAGCTCTTCCAGGGTTGGACAGCCAGCGCCTCAGCTACAGGGTTCACAAACGTAGCACGAGGCAGAGCTGAAACTAGTTCAGAACACATTTTTATAGACAGGACTGGAAGAAAGAGGCCACTGAAATCATTTATAGCTCCTATTAGACTCATTTGAACTTGTTTCTGAGTCTGGGCTGAAACTGCATCTTCATCACTTTTCAAATGAAATGCAGCAAACCAAAACCCTTTACCATGATGGTGAATGAAAATACTATAGAAACATAGTGCTGCTGCTCCAGCATGTAAAACTGTTTCAATCAATTAACAATAAAAATTCCTAGTAACGAACAAAATTGACCTGTACTCAACCTGCAAATATAAAAAGTAAGTCTGAGTGTACTATGTTGGTGTTTGACATGGACAGCACTCTAATCTGTCACTTTTTTCTCCTTATCAGCACAGTATCTTGATATTACCGAGCGTAGTGGTTTAATCCAGCAACTAAACACCATTCAGCAGCTCACTCATCCCAGGTGGGGTAGGAGGGAGAATTGGAGGGTAAAAGTGAGAAAACTCACAGCCTGAGATAAGAACAGTTTAATAATTGACATAAAATTTAAAATAAAATAAATACATTTTCATTAAAAGGAAAATAATTTAAAAGGAGAGAGAAATAAAACCCAAGAAAGACAACTGATGCAAATGCAAAAACAGTTTCTCATCATGAACCAACTGATGCTCAACCTGTCCCCAAACAGCGGTCCCCTGCCCAGCTTTCCCCCTAGTCTATAAGCTGAGCACAACACCATATTGAATGGTATGGAATATCCCTTTTGTCAGTTGGGGTCAGCTGTATCAGCTGTGTCCCCTCCCAACTCCTTGTCACCCTCAGCCATCCCACTGGTGGGGTGAGGAGCAGAAAAGGCCTTGGCTCTATGGAAGCCCTGCTCAGCAGTAGCAAAAACATCCCTTTGTTATCAACACTTTTCCCAGCACAAATCCAAACACAGCCCCAAACCAGCTACTGTGAAGAATAGTAACTCTGTGCTAGCCAAAACCAGCACACCGAGCTTCATTCTTCAGGCTGCAAAGCCTCTACTTCACATATAAGTCAGAAAAAAGAGAAGTCACCATAGTATCCTTGGTTTTTTCCCCACACTTGTAACTGCGAAGGTAAATGAAAACCGGAACCTGCATTAATTCAGTTAAAAATTATCTTAATTTAAAATGTCATATCATGATGTATATGAACCAGATACACCCAAAATTACAGAAAATCAAGTAAGCCCTCCATAAACTCTCATATTTACTCAAATGATGTCACTCAGCATGTTACTGTTATTGTTAGCTCTGCCTGTGGATATACCGCTATCTTGAATATGCTGTTTAAACACCACTCACTCTACAAGACTGCATGGGTGGACCATATGTTTCATTAGGTCAACAACAGTAATTTCCCTTTCACATCAAAGGACAATATACTTTAACAGATGGTATAACACCTCTGTACTGTTTCAAATTTAGAGTGTCCAGTTTCTACCGCAGTTCTGAGAGAAATGGTCACTACTTTCTTCTCAGCACTCTAGTTACTTGATATAGGCCAACCATGTCACCTATTTTCATTCAACCTAAACATTACAGGTGCCTTGCCTTTTTAAGAGGCAAAACTTCTTGTTTGCACATCCTACTGAAATCCAATCTTCCTACACACTGGCCAAGGTTTCTCACACACTCCTCTTCATGAACACCATCTAAATCTATTACAGTATCCTCAATAATATAATTTCTCTTTATTCCAAACAGTTCTACATTTGTTTTTCTGCAGCTCTGATCTCCACATGTTAACTTTCATAGTGAGTGACACGAAATCTCTCCCAATCTCCTAACAACACACAGCCCCTATTCCATAATAAAAAACAGTTCCCAATGCCTACACAAACATGAAGTTCATCACAGGGCCAAGCCTTAAGCTTTTTTCCTATGCATCTGTAAGACAAAGCTACAAGTGCTGGTGTAAAAGGTTTCAGCTGCTGGTCAAAGTCTCTGATGAATCCTCTCAACAGCCTGATCTAACAGGTTACTAACAATCTTCAGTAGCCTTTAAAAAAAAAAATGTTCCAAAGGTGCACATGGCCAAGAGGATCCTGGTTCCAACAAGACTAATTTGCAGCACAAAATCAGTTCTACCCTTCAAAAATCTGATATTCATAAGTGAACCTTTCTGGTCAAGAACAGTATGATTAAGCTAACAAAAAGACAATCACTACCAGCCCTGGAAAAGACAATCAGGGATGAGAGCTCTGCTGAAACAGAGTGAAAAGAGCTATAATGACAACTACTTTAGCCGTGGCTATCTAAAAAGTATTTTGGATTCACACACTTTTAGACTTTTAACCATCTCAATCCGGGTAAAAGTTCACACAGCTTCTTGGTTATTTCCCTAATTTCTTTGGAGTTCCTATGTCTGCCTAAGATCTTATTCTATTTTATAAATTCTGCAGAAGAATTCACCTCATCTTTTAGACATCTGAACACCAGAGATCAAATTTAAACCAGACAGATTAGTTTCCTCTCTGTATCTTTAGCAAAGACTCCTTCATCTCTGGTACCTCCTAACTTAAGATAAAATGCATCATTTTCTGAAGGCATATGTTTTCCAAAAGGTAAAGAACTTAAGAGTAGGCACTGCTTTTAGATGGCTAAAATTCAGTGCACCCCCTTCTACACTCACGCCAACTGCTCAAATGACTTACAAGCAACTTAGAAGAACATCTACTTATATTCAGATGAAGGATCCTCACTGTTCTAAAAAGCCCTGACATTTCCATCAAGTCTCCTTCAATCTCAAACCCTGTTACACTTTCATAGCAACAGCACCACCCTCTTTTTTCCTTTTTTTTTTTCTTTTAATTAATCAATTAAAAGCCAAGTTGATTTAGCTGAGTAGCCAGTAGGGATGCAATCAGATTTAGTCAGCCTCTTACTCTGAGCTGGCTGAACTACTACAGGCAACAGTGCTACAATCTGAACATTTTCCTTGTTTGAGATATTTGGATTCTACTCATGTCACAATTAAGAAGGGAGAGAAATTGCTTCATAATGAAAACATTTCACTTTGAAGAAGATTATTTCTACCAGGGCCCATTCACCTTTATCTAAAGCTGCTTTATTTCTGTACGTAACTTTTCCTCTCTTCTGCAAACAGTATCAGACTTCTTGTGCCAAGCCACTACCAAGATCATGTTCCTGTTAATAAACTTCCAAAAACAGTTACAATGCACATTATGAGCTGTATTATACTACTTACTGGAATGAACTGGCATACCATCTAACATAGTATAGAGCAACACAGTAAGAAAAAGTCCAAAGTGAAGATTATTTTTTTTCTTGTTTCTTAACATCATACTAAGGATTGATTTCCTATGAACTATTTTCTACGGACTGATTTTGGTTTGCTTCAGTTTAGTAACTCACAGATCCTTTTCATATTTCAAAGCATTGCTCTGAGAAGAAAACATTGCTTTTTCCTATGGCCGTAGCTGCAGTTTTTCCCTCTGGAGCCCTGACCAGTTGCTGGTTTGAAGTGCACACAGCTGAGAATTTTAAAAAGAAAAAATATCAAGCCCACAACCTCAAAATAGAGACTTCAAAGGTCAGGGTAAAGGTGACATAGTTCATTCTGTGTATGAATGCCCTGTAACAATAAATAGTCCTCTGTGTGCACGGGCATTAGCCTTGTTTCAAGTACCTGGTCAAAGAAAATAGTAGGTTTCAATTCTGCTGCCTTAATATAGGTGATAGCTCCAACTGAGATGCTCAAAGTTATTTAAAAAATCTACGTGGAGCTGTGGATGGCAGGCATGGACCAGCCATGGGCGAAGAGGATCTTATCTGGAGGTCAGCAGAAGCAACAGCTAGTGACCTTCAGGATAACCCAAGGCATCTTAAATGGTACCAGATAATTATGTTTAAGCACATGAATCAAGTGTGTAGTGCCTCTACTCCCAGAGCATCCCCCTGTGCTTCCTTCTTCTCAATGCAGACCATGTAACTAATAACTTGTTCAGACTTAGAATCTAATGTTCCTTTTCCTCTCTCCTAAAGGGTTGTGATGGACTTTCTCTCAGTGGAAGAGACTGGAGATCTTTCAGAAAAGCTGTGTTCAGAGAGACACTGCAGCTATCATGTCATATGAACACTATGAAACTAAAAATCTTGCCATGCTGGACGTCAGATCAGACCAGCATTTCTTCAGTTTTCAGCAACCTCTTAATTACAAGGCCACCAAACTGACAATCCTTTTCAATTACTGTAAAAAAAAAAAAAAGACAAAAAAACCCTTTTTTGTTGTTGGGTTTTTTTTTTTTTTTTTTTTTTTATAGGTGGAGAAAGCAAAATTAGCTGTCTTGCTTGATGTAATACAATAATTCCAGGTTGGAATTGGACGGGTGACAGGAAGAGGCCACCTTGCTGGGGAGAAAGAAAAAGCATGATGGCAGGAATTAACAACACTGTGGTTCATCACAGAAAAAGCAACAGAGACAAGAAGAAGGACAAATGAAGGGGATGTAAGAAAGCAGTAGCAGCATAAAGAATGCTGATGAAGATGATGGAAGATCAAGCATGGCATAAGGCAATATGGCAATGAACAGGTTAGGAGCATGTCAAAAAGTCAAGCTAATAGTAAAGCAATTAAACCAAAACAAGTATTTAATCACTAGTGTTCAGAGCAAGTCACTTGGCCATCCTATAACAGCATTTCATGCTTTTATTCTGGGCCTGCAATGTCTCACTCAGCAATAGGCAGCAGCACTCTCACAACAAAATATTCATGGTCAACAATCAGGGAATGGAGCAGAGGTACATGAGTTTCCTTTAAAAATCAGAACAGTTCCCTGTTAAACTTTTTCTTAACATGGTTATTTTTTGCATCATAAGGAAGAGTTTAAATTCTTCCATGACACACTTTAAAAACTGAATCCTGTTCTCCAAAAATATTCAAAGAGTAAATGTTAATGGTCCAATCTTGTCTTCCATTGTGCAGCACAGACTAAATCCCGTGGAAAATCATTTTCTGAGACTTTGCATTCACAACTTTAGTGTTTTATGCTGCACAATGAAAAAAAAATCATCTAATTTTTGCATGAATCAGGTAACTAGTACCTTTAAGAAAAAATCCCAACACAGTAAATATAACAGATGTAACCCCAAAGTTTGATGTACAGAGAATCTACAGAAAAAAAACCTTCCTAAAGTTGGGAGGGGGGAGAAGAAGAATTCTTTTAAACATATTTTAACACTGTAGTGCTCATAAAAATTGCAGTATTTATAAATTAAATATTGATTCATATCCACTGACCTCAAGCTAAAACATCATGGGCATTTACTTTAACCCAGCCTTTCCGTAACATACACAACCATGTCCCAAGGTGAATTCTTCAGCTGTTCATATTTCTACCTTTCAGGACACTTTCAGTGGGGAATTAAAAGCTTTCTGAGAAGTCCAAGTTCTTCCCAACCCTATTTACAGCTCTTCATAACTAAACTGCCTTAGGTAAGTCTTCCCAAGCCTGCACACTGTGATAGTGGTACAACTGACAAACTACGCTCAGATTTTAAAATTAGGACAGGATAATTTCAGATGGAGGGCACCTAAAATAACCATCTATTCCAACTGTTAAAGCATGTTATTAAGGGCATTGTCCAAAGGCCTCTTATACACCAACAGGCTTGGGGCATCAACCACCTCTCTAGCAAGATGTCCCAGCATCTGAACACCCTCTCTGTACAGAAATGCTTCCTCATGTCCAGTCTGAACATTCCCTGGGGCAGCTTTGAACCATTCTCATGTGTCCTGTCACTGGCTGCCAGGGATATGAGTTCAGCACCTCCCTCTCCACTCCCCCTCCTCAGGAAGCTGCAGAGAGCAGTGAGGTTGCCCCTCAGCCTCCTTTTCTACAAGCAGGCCAAGCCCAAAGTCGTCATCTGCTCCTCACTAGACATACCTGCCAGCCCCTTCACCAGCTTTGTTGTCCTCCTCTGGATGCATCCAAGGACCTTCAGACCCTTCTTAAATTGAGGGATGCAGAACTGGACACAAGGTGAGGCCACACCAACACTAAATGCAGCAGCGCAACATCCTCTTTTGGCCGGCTCATTATGCTGTTTGATGCCCCCATGGTGCAGTTTGCCCTCTGGGCTGCCAGGGCACACTGGTGGCTCACACTGAGCTGCTGCCAGCCAGCACCCCCAGGTCCCTTGCTCCTCTCCAGCCACTACTTCCCCAAGCTCTACTTGTGCCTGGTATTACTCCAACCCAGGTATGAGGCATTTGGACTTGCTAAATTTCATGCTACTGATCACTGTCCAGTGATGCAATCTACCCAGATCCCTCTTCAAGGCCTCTTGTCCCTCAAGAGATGATATTACCTCTCAGTTTGGTATCATCAGCAAACTTGCTAATGGTTAATAAAACATTTTTTCTGTTATCTAGGCAGTTCCAGTGGGAGATTGCCCATGTGAGATTCAGACCATCCCAGGAAGATCTCCTCTCCAGTAAAGATATAAGGAACCTAGGAAAAGCAGCTTGCTAATTTAGACATGCCAGTTGAGTGCCTAAAGTTGAATGAATCCCAGCTAAGTGTCTTTGAGTTAGTGACCCTTGAGACACCCAAATTCATTTATATAACCCATAGTGGTTATGCTAATTACAAGGGTGTCTAAGAACAGTACTCAGAATTTTATAAAATTGAGTTGTAAAATGAGTTTTCAGAGAAGCAGTAAATGCATCCCAATAACACTCTGTTAATCACAGAATCGTAGGGGTTGGAAGGGACCTCAAGAGATCATTGGGCCCAAGCCCCCTGCCAAAGCAGGTTCCTTAGGACATAAAAATTATTAGTTTAAAACCCTACACAACCACCTTCCAGTTCAGAGTACAATATGGGGGAAAAAACCAGACATCTACAAGCTATGTAAAACTTAACTATAGCAATTGGTTGTTCAAATGAGAAAAATCACCAATTCCCATTCATTACCAGAATTCACGTAAATTGGCAAACAAATCTACTATACCAGTGCATTTAGAAGTCAGTAGAGGCCATATAAGACCTACAAAATCTTAGTCACTGGGTGACAGAAATATCCTCCTAGATTGTCCACAGCTCCCAATAGCAACAGAGGCTGCCAAAAAGTCAGGGAAGCCCATAACTGGCACCAGCAACCACAACTATCTGACTACATGTACAAGTACAGTAAAAAAGTCTGGTCAAAAACACTCAAGTAGTCAAGAGCATCAGGAGAAAATAGTTCCTTTAAAGAACACTAGCTGATTTATTGCACACTCAGATGAGGAGTGCTGGTTTCAAATGCCAAGCATCCGCGGAAATGGACCTCAATGACATAAGAAGCGAACACAGGTCCCTCTGATACAGCAACACACCTGGAGCACTTGAGTGTACTCAGCTACTCCTACCATATAGAGAGTTCAAATGGATGATCATATAGATGATGGAAGCGATTTGCCAAGGGTTGCAGGTCCCTTGTCCCCACACACATACCCCAACATACAACACTGACACCAACACGTTGCTCAGCTGCTCATACAGCACCTTCATAGTAAGTTGGTCAATATTTCAACAACAAAATTCTTCTGGAAGGAAAAAAAAAAATTATCCTTTTCAACCAAAATAATTGCATTTGGTTTAGGTCACTCTTGTTAGAACTAGATAATATATGAAACAAAATTTTTCATTTGTTTAAACATCTACCTTTGAAATAGAACATTTTCTACAAACCTGACACTGTCATTACACAGCTTTTTAAAGCACATTCTTCAATTTTCACTCCCACTTGAAGGCATTTCACATTTCATTTATAAATAAAATTAAAAACTCTTAAAATGTCCCACACAGAAAATTCTGATTTTTCTTAAGACCTTAATGATGTACACAATCCTTTGCAGTGGTGACAGCAGTGTATCAGGTGATAATCTCAAGGTTTCAGAGAGCACAGGCATATTTTCTGTAACAACACATCCTGATGTAGACTCCTTCCACTGCTGTAGTTAGTACTGCTATAAATGCAAATCAAATTTTCAAAAATATTTATATCAGAGTTTTGAAATTTTCCTTTCTACATTTACATCAAATAAATTTAAGATTATAGCATAAAAAAACAACTTTACAAACTCTTTCTTAAAGTATTATTACAGAATAACTGAAGTTTTCCATCAGTCTTTAGTTCAACAATTCCTGCTGTTCTCTTCCAAATTGAGTCAAACTGAAACATACTCATTTCCAATGAGTTACTTTTAAAAGATATGCCACTGCATAACGATGCATGTTGAAGGACTGTATGTTGCAATTGTGCAAGATATTCTGAAGCAGTCCCTACTGCCTGCTGCTATCTGGCATCCTCAGTAAACTACCTGAAGCAATGACTGGAGTCCCACTTTGTCTGTCCTTTATATTCAATGAGAAGGTTTTGACTATTGTTTTCCTTCTAAATTTTTGATGCCATAAGTCTACAGCTTCCTTTTTGAAATCATCATTACATACCTGAAGCCAGGTATGAAAGGACACGCACAAAGTCTTATGCATGTGCCACGTTTAACCCACCTGCATATTTCACTGCTTGAAATCCATCACTTAAAGATGGCAAGAAACAAATGCCACAACATGCTTATTAAAAAAATTCAGACAATGCCCTCATCTAGCAACATCAATTACTTTATCTCCTACACTGTTAGCTGTAAGACTAATAGAGCTACTCATCAGGAAAGGGATTCAATGAAACATCTCCTGAGTTCCTAGGAGATTCACCTGTGGTTCCAACTCTAACACTTCTGATCAAATACAAGTCCTCTTCCTGCTGCTGAGCAATAGGCTTTTCTGGATCTTGATCAAACATGCTTCAAAGGAGGGAGGGTGTCTTAATATGGTGTAAAGCATTCAAGTGTGTAGAAGAACAATTGTTGCAGTAAAAGGAAGGAGCAGAATTATTTTTAAAATACTAGAAATTGATAGCTTTTATATTTGGGTAAAATATATTTGCCCACTTGAGCAGCAAAACAAGTTCACAGCAATTATTTCAATAAGCAACAATGTAATTAAGCTTATGTACTAGACATCAGTAATAAACCTCATATATCAGTATAAAAAAAATACCAAATTGCACTGTTACAGGTTCCCAGATTCCACAAATATTTTCAATTCTGTTCCCCATCTAAGGCTGAGGCATCACAATACAAATATTACAGAACAAGCATCTCCCAGTGACTATCTAATGAAAGTAAGGACCACAATAAACTGCATCAAAAAACCTCAACCCACTTAGCAATGAAACGTCTCAAGTCCTCTTCCTAAAGTTCCACTGCCTAATAAATTTAAGTACTGCCTGGAAAGGGGACAATTGGACTTCCCTTCCTCTGGAAGGAAGAGATAATAAATTCCTTACTGATCCTTTTCAACAAACATGCCTTCTTAACCCAAACATTTCTTACCTTAAAATCTAGTATATTTGAGTTTAAAATTTCCTTTAAAAAAGCAGGCTTAATCTCCTGTTCCCGGGTAAACTTAATGTTCTAGAGAAAATCTTACCTAGTTTTGGCAGGGAATATGGCACTTTAAAATATTCTTCATAAAATTCAATGAGTCTCCTTGTAATATTTAGAGCATAGTCCCCCGATCCTCTTCGGATTGCATCAGGCCTGGCATACAACCGTACCTGTTAGAAAACAAAGAGAAAGACTCATCATTTCAGCATCTACATTTTAAAGCTATCCCACCTGCAGAGGTGAACTATTCTAAGGCTGTTGTGAGGTGGGCGGGATTACTCTCCTAAAGACAAATCTGACTGTTGTTCATTTGTCAAAACATGCCGTGGCTGAAAACCAGAACTTCCAAGAAGGTTACAAAAGTTGAGAAGTCACAATCTCCCACTTGCTTGTGTTGCCAAATGAAAGACTTAACACTCCTTGCATCAAAATAAATATTCAAAGAAAAACACTTACATGTGTTTGCTAGAGATACGATGGGAGAGTGGATTAGTATAACGGTTCTCTGCCTACACTGAATGTAGGCAGGATGCAGTGGCTCAGTAGGAGACAAGTTCATGGTTTGTTAAAGGCACATTATATCAAGCCCTGAAAGTATTAGTAGACGGTGGAGGGAAAAAAAATAAATATTGTTCTCTTCTTTTCTCTGGCAGTGACACAGTTACCCTCCATGAGCTATGGAAGACAGCAAAACCAACCATTTATAAGCTCATTCATGTACACAAACCATTAATGTTCCTGAAACCCCCATGTCTGCTTCAGGCCTCTGTTTTTAGAAAGCAGTAAGGTAAAGCTGTTTATGCAGGCCGCAGCCTGCCCTGTTCAGGATGAAACAGCTCACACATCTGACCACGCGGAGCACCCGAGCGAACAGAACGCGCCTTCACAATTCAGAACTGTAGTGACTGGCGTCCCTCTCCAAACACAAGGCAGTGGAAAGCACCACCAAGTTATTCATTGTTCCCTGTCCTCACAGTCCTTAATGCTTCCTTGGTGTGAAGATGACATACAGCTAATGAGAACTGTTAACCAAGAAAGGTGTAGCAAGGAGAGACACTTTTCACTCTCCCTCCTCGTAGCAGTCTGATGGGCATAGCCATGGGGAAGCAGCGCGTGGCTGTGCCAGAAGGTCTCTCCCTCAAGTATGTAATGACCTGATACAAACGAGACTCAACTAAATGTCAGCCCTAATAACAATATCTGACTCGCTAATACTTTCTGTGGTAGGATGAAATCCCAGCCAGGGTTCCAAGGAAAGCAGCAGGGCAGAAATCAGAAAATATCAATGCAAACACGAAGCAGAAATATCAATTTTGAAATGTTTCTAAATGCTCTATTCTGGACCAAGAAAAGCCAATGGGATTTTCAGCTTCAGTGAAAGCATTACCAAGTATTGCTTTACTGCTCTTTTCCTCAACCAGTTCAGTTACCCAAGTGGAAACCAGATATCAGAGCTCAGCACGCTGTACCTGTCAGCTCGGTTCTAACCCACTCTTTGTTTTCAGTATTCAGACACATTATTCCGCTTTGTTGCTACGTCCATCTTTATATTTTTATCTTTGAGTCATATTAGGCTCAGTGCACAATCAACCCTACAAAGTTATCATTTGTAATGTAAAACAGATAATAACGCTGGAGCCTAATGGGACATGTAATAAAGCTGACTTCTCATAATCACCACCTGAAAGAATATAAACCATTATCTGAACACTTCCAAGTCACTATTTTTGTTTATGGCTTCCTTCCAAAGTTAAGTGACATGTACATTAAATGTTCCTTTATCTATTAAACTAAATATATATTTATTTTTTTTTTACAAAATAGATATTAACCACACAGTTCCTAATTCAAACATCTCAGAACCTTTAGTTTACGGAAGGATGGTAAGAATCACAATTAGATTTGTGATGAACACTGTTTTGTATCATTAAACCTTTATACACAATTTTGTATAATTGCTTTACTGGCACAGTTGACTGTATCAGCAAATTAGGAAAAAAAAAGAGTCAGCCAACCAAGTATGCAAAAAATCATTCAATTTGACAGTGGCCGAATGTGTCTGTAGTAAGGAACAGGACAACAGAATGGAAATTAAAAAAAAAAAAAAAGGTACAGAGAAGAAAAATCAAGGTTCAACTTGCTGCATTACACCGTGTGTCTTTTGGCAAATGCAGAAATGGTGTCCAGGGGGGAACCCAGGTACCAAAGCTCAAGAACTGCAATGTTGCTGACTTTCATTTGGCACCTGCCTATCACTGAGTGCAGTTTTATTTTGCCTGTAGAGTTTCCCTGTGTGCCACTCTGCCTGTCTAGAACAGCTCCGGACTGCCAGGGCTGCTTGGCGCACACCAAGGTCACCCTTAGGCTGGAACAGTCAAGAAATTGCTCGTGTCTTTGCCCAGGTCTCCGAGGAGCTCTGAAGCAAAAGGCACTGCCGGAGCATGCCAACCATCCTCAAATGCTGTGACTGCTTCTGTCTGTCATCCAACAACCACCAAACATGAAATGCATGGAGGAACCAGAGAGGCACCATCACAGACTTACCAGTGGCCTCATCAAATTCCCTCTTGCTAAGGAGAGGGCTACTGCAGGGGACGGTCTGCAACATTCTGCCTACCTGGCTGTCCGGTTCAGATGAACACCTACTCAGGTATCATTCACAATACAAGGAGCTTGGTCCAGAGTCCACTCTAAAGGCTAGCACCTATAAACTTGAAATTGAATCATCAAATGTGTTAGGTTGGAAGGGACCTTTAAAGATCATCTAGTCCAACCTCCCTGCAGTAAGCAGGGACATCTTCACTAGATCAGGTTGCTCAGAACCCCATCAAACCTGACCTTGAATATCTCCAGAAATGGGGCCTCTACTACCTATCTGGGCAGCCTGTTCCAGTGTCCTACCATGTAGATCTACCCTTTTCCAGTTTAAAAACATTACCCCTCGTCCTATTGCTACATGTCCTCATGAAGAGTTTGTCCCCAGCTTTCTCATAGGCATTGGAAGCATTGAAAGGCCACTATAAGGTCTCCCCGGGGCTTTCGCTTCTCCAGGCTCAACAAACCCAACTCTCTCAACTTGTCTTCATAGAAGAGGTACTCCAGCCCTTTGATCACTTTTGTAGACCTCCTCTGGATGCACTCCAACAGGTCCAGGTCTTTCTTGTATTGAGGGCTCCAAAGCTGGGCAGAGTACTCCAGATGAGGTCTCACCAAAGAAGAGCAGAGGGCAGAACTGTACTAAGAACTTGATTTCACATTAATTTAAATAACAGAAAGAACTGAAAATCTGCTGGGTCAGACTTAAATATAAATAAAAGTAGTATGTGTTCTCCTACAGAAGATAAATAGGCTTCTAGCTTAGGTGCATAATTCATCACTCACTGCGATGGCAACTACTGCCCTGCGAATATTACTGAAGCTCTTTCTCACTATCTTTGCAAGATTAGGTTATATTATTATTTTCATGTAAGAAAGTGGAGAACAAAGAGAGACTGAGACTAATTCTGATGTAAAGAATACTCAACAGTTTTATTGCACCCACTCAAAGCACTGTTCCCCCATTATATCTTCTTGCAGCAGTGAACACTTCATACAGCTTTAAGCCTGGTCACAGGTGCCTTAGTTTGAGTATTAAGAAAATTAGTAACACACAATTAGTGACAAAATGAGACTCTGTCAGTTTATGTAATTTGCTCAGCATCTCCCAGCAACTCTGGTGGTAGATGCAGGGAGGGAATGCAAAGATGGCCTTCAGCCCCACAGCCACCTGACAACCTGCACCAAGCACCTTCCACATTTGGGAATTAATAAAGTTAGGATTGTTCAGACAACAGGTATACCCACAGAACACTGGTGCTGTCCTTTTGCAGAATAGTTTCCTGCGTGTCTGAATTACAAAAATACCAGAAAAGTATTATGAGGGATCATATTAGTAACATCACTGTCATAATTAATACCTATGAATATAAAAAAGTTTGTATTATCAACCTAAAAACTGTAGTTTTTTCTTAACTCTCAGAATCACAAAATGGTTTGGGTTGGAAGGGACCTCAAAAGATTAGCTAGTTCCAACCCACTGCAATGGGCAGAGACACCCTCCACAAGACCTGGTTGCCCAAAGCCCCATCCAATCCAGTCTTGAGCACTGCCAGGGACAGGGAAGCCATAGCTTCTCCAGGGAACTTGTTCCAGTGCCTCACCGCTCTCATCTTAAAAAATTTCTTCCTAATATTTCATTTAAACCTCCCCTTCTTCAGTTTAAGGCCATTACCCACCGTCCTATGACTACACTCCCTGACAGAGTCCCTCTCCATCTTTCCTGTAAGCCCCTTCAGGTGTGGAAGGCTGCTCTATGGTCTACCTTGAGCCTTCTCTTCTCCAGGCTGAACAACCCCAACTCTCTCAGCCTGTCTCCGTAAGAGAGGTGCTCCAGCCCTCTGATCAACTTCGTGGCCCTCCTCTGGAGGGGATCCAACAGCAACATGTCCTTCTAATGGTGGGGTCCCAGAGCTGGACACAGTACTCCAGGTGGGGTCTCACCTCAGCAGAGGGGCAGAATCACCTCCCTTGACCTGCTGGTCATTCTCCTTTTGTTGCAGCCCAGGATACAGCTGGCTTTGTGAGCTGTGAGCACACATAACTCCTCTGCACCTACATCTGCAACCTTTGCCAGTCTTTCAACAGAAGTTCTGACTACAAAGGAAAAAAAGCCAAACCTCTCATTTCTCTCTACTGGAACCATATGGATTGTCTCTTCTCTACCACAAGCTGAGTAACCAGGTTTGCACCTTCGG
Organism: Zapornia atra; assembly: GCA_013400835.1. Lineage (NCBI taxonomy): Eukaryota > Metazoa > Chordata > Aves > Gruiformes > Rallidae > Zapornia > Zapornia atra. The sequence continues at coordinate 38,341 of VZTU01030046.1, read as the reverse complement.
CCCCACAACCCAGGCTTCCACGTGAATGCTGTTTGTTACACAGCCACTGATAGAGGATATCAGATACACTTAGATAGAAACTATTTATACTCTTTTGTTTACAGCGGAGCAAGAAGTTATTAGATCCTAAACAAAACTGCTGCAATGTATATTTTCTTATTGTTTTCTAAAGTGAGCAAAACCGTGAGTTGTTTCCCCTTGTTTCCTTTCCAGAAGCCCTGGGCTATTTTCATTCTACGTTTAAATAAAACCAAAGCAATAGCCACACTTGGATACCACTACAGAAAAATCATTCTGAAGGATTAGTTTTAAAATAGCAATAAACCAACTCAAGTTCTTAGAATGACTTTGGCAGCATTGTCAGATAAAATACTAAAAATATTCCTGAAACTTGTATGGCAAATACCTTGAACTTGTGATCAATAGTCTACTTCTCTATAGTTAGTCAAAAAGTATTTGCTGTACAGAAAGTGTACTTTCACAAATAATTTGTACACTTTGCAATATTTTCTGTAGTCTCTCCTTATATTTAAGCATTTGTTACATAATCAAATTGATTTTAAAAAATATTTGTAATACCAGGTCACCGGAACAGATGAATATGATTGTAAAATGAGAGCTGCTTCCCATAGTGAGGGGCACTTGTGATACATACTAAGAAATACGCAACAGATTTAGAACAAATCACATCAAACTCAAGTCAGGTCATTAACTATGATGCATGACAAAATCTTCCTGTCCACAGCAGCTCAAGATTATTCATCAAAAGAAAAGTTAGCACTTAAAAAGAAATAAAAAAAGTCAGTCTCATTATTTCAGAGTGTTTGAAAAAAAATGTGAATTAGTAACTATATACACAGTACAATGGGTAAATTCCAACAAGCACAAACTGTAAATAGCAATAAACATCTTAATTTCTGGTGAATAGTAAGTTGACTAAAAATGTTTCCACTGTGCCAAACACTAATGATAACAGCACGTAATAAAAAGAGGGCTGTCTTCAGAAAAAGTAGAACTGCTCTATTTTGACCTTTTAAAATCACGAGGCGGGGGGGAGGGGGGACAGGGGGCACTAAAATTGATATACGTGGGGAGAAAAAAAAGGATGAAAGGGATGAAGAATGCCAAGGAAAAACCCGTGGCCATTTTTTGACATTCTGTGAAATATTTCAAGACAAACTGAGTGCTTTGCTCAGTTCTCCTTTGCAGGCAGGAGAAACATGGAATACATTCCAGACAAAGCCAAAATGTGGAAGTAAAAAGTTCAATTAGACGTGCAAATAATTTTGCAAAGAGACTGCTGTCCAACCTTCTCCCTCTGCAGGAGTTTGCCACAGGTGAGGAAGAGAGAGAACCACCGTATGTTCTCCCTCTGGCCCTAGAGGAAGACACCAATAACTTTACTAGTAGAGGTTCCATAAGCCTGCTGACCTGATTCTCCAGGGAATTAAAGAAGCTGGCAACCTGGCAGCAATCACAATGTTACAGCAGGACTGAAGCATGCCAGACACCAAAGCCCTCCTGGTACTTTGGAATTAAATACCCACTTCCATGTTTTGAAGCCTGTTCTTGAAGACATTATTCTCTAGGCCACCTTCTATTTTATGTGCACCTTCCCTTGGAAACCTTTATTTTTACAGTGTTGTTATCTTTTTAGGGGAGTGTCACCTAGCTGAAGATCAAGACATATTTTTATTCTTTTATTTATTGTAACAGTAAAGTTTGCTGATCACAATAATCTCACGTAATACCCTGCCTTGATTTTGCAAGGCACCTTTTCTTTAAATGTTTAGCCTTTTTTTTCTTCTTCCACGTTTTAAGACCACTCCAAGTGCAATCACTGCCTTCCCTGATGCCTTGGGGGGGAATCACAGCTCACTGGATGAGAAACACTGCTCCAAGGGAATAAAGTGCACCTCTGCTGTAGGAAAGGCAGACTTGTGAGAGCAGATGGCTCATTGGGCTCCAATGACCTAACACAACACCCGCTGACTTCAACTGAATGACTCCTGTCACCTACGGGGGCTTCAAATCAGACTGCCAAAGAAGGCATGACCCATCCAACCCACGGGCAAGGGACACTTCTGCCAAGGCAACCTTCACTAAAAGCATCTGCCATGTCTAGAGCCTGTGTTTTTAGATCACTACTTCAGTAGACTTTACTAGGCACAGGAAAAAACAGAAAGAAAAATAAGTTCTTTATCAGATAGTACTCTGGTCACGACCACTGATAGTTCGGATCATGAGAAGCAGGACCACTGACTGTACCTTAACTTTACATCCCATGTGCTATGAGGGAAAATAGCTCTCTGCTTCTTGAAAGCATCCTGACATAGAATTTGCACAGCAGTAACCACAGCTGTATCTCTGCCACAACAATGGGTACAACAAAGCCAGCTGTGTAGCTGAGGAGAGGGGAAGATGCATCTGTAATCCCTGTCCCTGCTCCATGCTATCCAATTCTGTGGGCTTTACCACACACACAACAACACAAAACCACTTCTGAAGGTAACCCCGTCCACTGAGAGCTTTTTGCCCAGCCCTGAATGCCACCTCATCACACAGGCCTGTTGGATCACAAGACATGTATCTCTTTCCTTTATCTTGACACAATTACAGCTTCTTTGGAACAGGCTGCCCAGAGAGGTTATGGAGTCTCCTTCTCTGGAGACGTTCAAAACCCCCCTGGATGTGTTCCTGTGTGATTTAGTCTAGGTGACCCTGCTCTTGCAGGGGGGTTGGACTAGATGGTCTTTTGAGGTCCCTTCCAACTCCTAACGTTCTGTGATTCTGTGACCTTTCCACACAACCGTAGCTAATGTTCCAAGGATGGCATCTACCTACTGTGCTACTGTCTAGATTTCCCCTCCCACTTTTTTCTACCTTTGGTCCATTTCACTGCATCTACTTAAGTTTGAACAAACTGGGAACAAACAGGTGTAGGTGAATTGAGCAAAAGTCTGACCACAACCTGAGATCTTCTTGTTTTCTCAGGCAAACAGTTGTTAGGTAACCTTGTATCATCAACACAAGAATCCACAATTAAGAACAGTTTCCCCTCCCACCTACTGGAAGTAGAATTAAAAGTAACTTTGTCAGGTGTTTTAAAGCAGCTCAGAGTGCTCTCCCATTATGAAACAGATGTTTCTGCACATCCATTGGTGCCACCCTGGGAATAACACTTGTTCTTTAATCGCTTCCCCAGAACCAGCAGACTCCACATAAAGCACTGTTCTGGGGAGGCCCCTCCAAACTAGCTCCAGCCCAGTAGTCGTACATCTGGGGTCTCACTCATGTTGATTTAAAAAATCTCAGTTCAGGAAAGCATTTGTGCCTATGTTTAATTTTAAGTATGTGTTTAACCTCAGACATGCATTTACATGTTTCAGGAGACCTTAACATGTCAGCAGAGCAGCTGCCTACAAGTTTTATAAATGGGGAGGAAATAGTCTTATGGTCTTTATTTCCAGATCCATAGTACTTCTGCAGCAAGTGACACTCAGCTGAAAAACACATGCATTGCCTCTGTACTTAAAAATCTTCAATTTACTTGATAATCTGAGATCTCTTCCATCTTTCTTCCGCTCACTATTTTAGGCCCAAGCATTGGTTTTATTGTTGTTACAGAGATAAATATACATTCACATTACACATTTAATACAGTAGTCAGATGTCTGAATGCAACAGTCTTGGCTGTGACCTCTGTGGGTCACTTCTACAAACAAGGCACTGCATCTCAGATGAGTTCCTAAATCTGATAAATTGAAAACAAACAACACTTCACTACATACATGAACAAGCTACAAGCCTATTTCCACCAAGAAACCATATGAGTCGCTTCACGTGTGCCAAACCCCACGAGCTTCGTGTGCTCAAAGGCCATGAGTTTTACAAGCGAGTGAGGACACGCTGGTGAGAGGAGGAGAGCAAGAGAGAGGTAGCTGTCGTGAAGTATCAATTCAACTGTAGTGAACATAGTTAAACTTGATAATGGGAAGAAATGACAGGAAAAAAAATGCCTTGTTTCAATCTGCTATTCATTATTCATCACGGACAATACCCAAAAGAGACTGTATGGTAATGAAAAGCGCTTACTGAATACCGAAGGGACAACTCATCTTTATAAGGAGATGACTTTTCTCCAAACTGAGCAGTCACACACAGCACAGCACCGAGGCTTTTTCAGCTATAATTATAACCAAAAATGCTTTTTAAAAATTCCTAAATTTATTTAAAGACAGCTGGAAACTGAGCTCAGTGACCTGATACTTTTTGAGGAAACGTATCAGATTTTTGCTGGAGATCAGATGGAATTTTTTTCAAAGTAAACAAACATTATCTTTGCATCCTCATTCAAAACAGCTTTACCTGGTTTAATAAGCCAGCTAAAACAAGGGAAGACATCACTAAAAATAAAGTTTATATGAAAGAAACGTTGGGATGGAGTTTTACTGGTCAAGAGGTTTCTCAGAAAACCAAATGCAAGCACAGAGGTGCCTGAACGTCATTGCAGGGCAAGGGGAAGAGGCTTCAAACAGACATAACAGATGTTTCTGGATAAAAATTCATAGTGTGTTCCTGAAGGAGAAAGAAGTGAAAGAAACTTCTGGGGTTCCAGCTGACAGTGGGAAAATGAGGAATATTAAACAATGGGATTGCCATGCATTTTCAGAGTTGTGATGGGGGGCAGTTCTGTGCACCTCCTTTCTAAATAAACACGACTGCATGGGAGAAGCATCTAGTTGCTTCATCAATTTCTCATCTGAACAAAACACAAATGCAAGTATTTGCTCTCTGTACCAGATGAAGGTGCAACAGTACATTCCACCAGAAAGCAAAACTGTAGTGCAGACTTGCTACAGTTTCTAACTTGAGAAGAGATCATAAAAGACTTTGGAAAGTTAATGAGCTGCACTCACATATAAATCTGACCAATGCTCAGCTGGCATAAAGTAAAATACTGGCTATGTCACTGACCACAGTGCCATTAAGATTAATTTAGAGCACTCAAGATCTGTATCATCTTGTTGAAATGTCTCAGGGACAGAAAGTGAACATGTTAACAACTAATGTATAGCAAATGTAATTACAGACACCATTTCATAGCCATTTCAGCCAACTAAGACTGCCACAGTCCCACCACCGCACACTCAGTCATTCTTCCTCGGCTCCTCCCTTACATCAGCACTAGACCTCATCTCTACTTAGAAGCAGCTTTCAGCCAGAGGGGTGAGCTAACTCTGCCAGCTGGGTGGGCAGCGTGCAGGCAGCCCAGCTTCCTCACCTGGACACTGCCCTCAACCTAGGAGGAAAAGCTATGTGGAGAAGGCAGCTTCTACATAGTTTAGATTTCCAATGGTTAAAGTTCCTTCCAGTCCTTTTAGAAGGTGTAGCTCTCAGACACAAAGCACAAAGATTTACATTGTTTACCTATTACACATAAAAGTTCTGTATCACCACACCAGTAGCAAAATTATGTGAGAACGGCTTTTTCCTTCAGGAAAAATCTGTAGTTGATGCTTCCCAAAGGGCTAACAGCGTTTTCCATTTCCTTTGGTTGGACTGGATTGGATTGACATTGAAAAGAATTCTCTTATTCAGAATATTTTTCACTGGCTGTTTTATAGGCAAAGCATTCACACCACACATCATTCATAAATAATATTTCACCTATTATTGGATAAAAAACAGAGCTACACAAGTACACAAGTTTAGACAAAGTGCTAATAAGTGACCTTCCACATTCAGCAGCCCTACAGCAAGACCGATTTCAGCTGGCTGGAGACTGCTCTGTCACCAGCACACAGATGTTACCTCAGAGTGATTCCATCTGAAATGATAATCTGCAACTATTGGAGCTGCTGATTTATATTTTGGTATTGTCTACAGACTGTCAATATGACAAAGAGGTTTCCCTGTGCTCAGCTGGCTATATAAATGGGAGCAAGAGCTGACTGTTACTCTCAGATCTCTCAGTCTAAACTGAGACAGGCAAAACGGGGTGGGCTGTGTGTGTAATGAACCATCATTATCTCTATTTTATAATAGATGCAGAAAGATGGCCTTCATATCAACAACAACATCTGAAAAACAGCTGGAAATAGAGATTGAATTTCCTCACTGCCCTAAAGTGATAAATCTTCTTTTAATCATTAAAAGACCCCAAATTGCTATTCCTAAAACACATTTTCTAGAAAACAGCCTCCTCTTAAAATTAAAAAAAAAAAAAAATCCTATGTTGTCTCATGCTTTTCAAAAGAAAGACCTAAACTACTTTCCAAACTGAAGACCAGGATCCTTGAAATTGCTCAACTTCAGAAGACACTGGGACCACCTCAGCTCCCCACATTCACACATTTCTAAGAGTAACTATCCCATTCTGGTAACAGCATCTTTTGTGTGGTGGCTACCATGCTGAGACTATTTCGCTTTGTTTAAAGGGAAATGCTGTTTTGTTATTCACTTAAAAGAAATTACTTTAAGAGATTTCAACAAAGTGGTCACCCAAAAAATAGCCACTAAGTAAGGTAATGTTCTTGTCCAGAGCATAATAAAAACCCGAGAGGAGGTGTAGACAGACTGTGCATGCCAACCCAATGAAGATGACTGCAAGGGCATGTTGGTCCTCCATGTTTCACATATATTCTGCATAGATATAGTGGAAACCACTATATCTGTGGAGATACATTTCACCATACTCACCATACGTTAGCAGTGAATCTTGATTGATATTAGGGGAAAAAAATAAATAAATCTGTGGTAAATAAATGCATAGATTGTAATAGCATCAATAAGCAAAAGGAACACGGGAAATTATCTTGTGAGCTACATGTAAACTTAATAGAACAACTGTTTGCAAGGTAAACAGATTAGCAGTGTAAGACGCTCTGTTTGAAAGTACCCTTTAAAGCTTGCCAGCATAGAGGGAACTCAGCACTTCACAGAAACCCCTGCATTGCTTGCACTGGATACTTTTTGACAAACTGTACCTAGTCCTTTGGAGTGAGAAAAATATGCACGTGGGAAATTTTGTGCTCTGACTGGTACAAAATCCATGACAAAAATAAAAACTGGTTACATCAATAAAAGCAGCAACCATATTAACAGTGAGAGTTCCTTCAGGCTAAAAACTTGTCAGAGCAAAGAGACAAACAATTTGGCCAGTAAAAGAAAAATCCATAAACCTTGAAATAAGGAAACAAGAAATCAAATTTTTCTTATAGACACACACTAAAATCCACTAAAAAAGCTTCATTAAATGCTCTGTTTCTACCTCACAACTAATATTTTAAATGGTTTTTTAAAAGCCTCCCAAACCACAGAACAATATAAAAAGTAAAACAAAAAAAGCTGAAAGTGCTAATAGTATCCAAACACTTTTGCACAACTAACCCTCTGACAAAAACACAGGCAGAATGAGCATTTCAGCTAGAGAAGATAAATTAGGGAAGAGGCAGTTATTTATCAGTAACATCTCCAGCCCATGGCTGGAAGTATGGTGTGCCCAGAAGGGGGCTAGAAATCTCAAATGTAAAACACAAGTATTACTGGGAAAAGAAAAAATCCAAAGGCAAATTCCAATTATAAAGAAAGCAAAATACAAGGGTTGAATCAATTAGAACATTATTTCTATCTCAGTCTTCCTATCTGAGAAAGATCAAGGCCACAACCAGGGAGATCAAAGTGATTAACCACCTAACCAGCAGCCAGCAGAGACACAGATGAGAAGTGGCAGATCATATATACACAAAGAATCTGAACTGGCAAACAGAGGCTTTCTGCACCTGAAGACAGAAGAAGCTGCAAAATTACTGTGACATACACAAGCTTAGACAACAGTGGTAAGACTCTAAGGCATGTTGGTTTTAATCTACAGAAGACATATAACATATAAACAATAACAATTGTTCAAATTAAAATAAAATACGATAAGGTGTTTAACTGCAAGGTTATTAATCAAAATTCCTTCCAATATATGAAATGCTCAAGTGTTTATGAAAGGTTATTTTGTAATGGCTTCAAGTTGGAGCACAGGGAGTTCTGCACCAACATGCAGAAGAACTTTTTCACAGTGAGGATGACAGAGCCCTGGGACAGGCTGCCCAGGGGGGTTGTGGAGTCTCCTTCTCTGGAGATATTCAAAAACCATCTGGACACTGACCTGTGCAATCTGTCCTAGGGAACCTGCTTTGGCAGGGGGGTTGAACCCAATGATCTCTGGACGTCCCTTCCAACCCCTAAAATTCGGGGATTCTGTGATTTTTGCACATTTTATCATTCAAATTACATTCCTCATCTTAAAACCTCCACTACTCAGGACATATTTCCTATTAGGAAGTGAGTTAATCAGTAAAATCCTCTGCGTGCCTATGGAAAAGGCTGTTTGCTAGCACATTCTGATGAGCCACAGCTCAAACACCACATCTGGTTCACATCTGGAGAGCTAGCCAGTCAGCTAACCAGCTGAGATTAAATCTGGATTATCATCACATAGGTTTCTCAAACTAAAACAATTTGGTGAGAGCTCACCTCTTCATTCATACCCATGTGCTAGTTAGCATTAGATTAGAACAGTTTGTTTACAACAGGATCATGTCTAAGATGAAACAGGACTCAAATCCTTTCTTGTAAGTCTGTCATGGAAATTCCTTTCCCAGGAAGCACCAGCACAAAATACAACAGCACGGTCCCATGGATTGAAGGAAGATGGGAAGAAGAGAAATATTTCTGAAACCTGGGCTTCCCAAACTTTTAGATGCTGCAAGGATGTCAGTCATACTGCAGGCAAAAGTGAATACACTCTAAAGGTTTGTCTTAAATAATCAATCAGGTAAACAGAAGCATTTAGGCACAATCATTTGTTTAATTCCAAGCACAATATAACAGACTCCACAGATATATTCCTTTGCTGACAGTGGAGAAGATCACTGCTGTTTGAACAGTCCTTCCTTCCCTTTTCTTATCTGATCAAGAAAGCTATTCCCCTGCTTAGCTTCCAGCTGACATCCATGTCAATATAACAGCTTCATTAGTCCTTGTCGTTTTTAACACTTTCTTAGAGCCTAAGATAAGATTCCTCTCATGAGACGTACCCTGACTGCACAGTGCAAGGTAAACCTTTAAAAACCACAGGCTTTATTTGCTCTCATCATATCTGTACCCACAGCATAAACTGTGTCTACAACCGGAGGATTTGCAGATTAACAAACATTAAGAACAATTACTAGGGGCAATATCAACAGTGCACGGGCAGCAGGAGCATCTGGGCACTTTAGCAAGTACTGACATGAACAAATACAAAATCTTTGGAAGCTTCCATGGGATATAAACAGCGGAAAGGATAAAGAAGGGACTTTATAAAAGCACTTTCTCCAACATTTCAAAGCAAGACATCCAGAAGTATTTTTACCTCAAGTTTCTGGTGCTTGGCTGGTGTTGGCAGGGCAGTGAAAGAGAAGGGCAAACTGCCCAGCCTGACCCTGTCCCATAGTTTGTGTACTCTAATTATTTGCAACAAAGTATCAGTGAGGAGCATCCCTGTGTTTAAAAATTTTACTCCTGCAAAGTCCCACTAGTGCCACAGGGACGGGGGAAGATTATTAAAAAGAGAAAGGCACTGAAGGAGCTAGTCAGAGAAAGTATAAACTAATAACAAGTTGAGAGTCTTCAGATCAGCGTATGAAGTAAAAGAAACCATTACCAGAAGCTTCTAAGAAAAACATTTGTATAAATATCACTGAGTAATATTCTGCTGCCAGTTTTGCCTAAAGCTCTGAACTAGCGTTTGCTACCGCCTTTAAAATATCTACTATGCTTTCCCCATGAGGGTCTTCAAAGCTGCCGTTTCCTATTAAGCAAAGTTTAAAAAAAACCCAAAATTACGAGGCAAAAGGAAAGAAATCCCAGGGAGAAGCATCGCTGCAGGATCCGACGCTCACAGTGCTGATGGACTCCTCCTTAAACTCGAGCCCAAAGCTGAAAATGTTCCCGCGTTCAAGGACCGGTCAGTCTCATCATTAGCATCCCAATGGATTAAGCCTAGGAGAGGCAGCCAACCTCCATCCAGCTGCTGTACTTCAGGGACTCCCAAACACTACCGGGCCAGCTCCTGTTCCCAAGTGCCTCCATGCATCATGCCAGTGAATTCAAAGAGTCTTTGTTACTTTAACAGCTGCCCAGCTGATCATTTTTTTCATGAGCAAGCTGGGCAGCGAAAAAGGTGAGTACTCAGCTTATGGTCAACAGTTACTAGGGTACCTCTTGTCTTTTATTCTAACAAAAGGAAAGGGCCTCTTTGCTTGCAAAAAGAAAAAAAAAAAAAGGAGAGAAAACCTACCAAAAAACAAACTAAGTGCAAGATCAGTGGAGGTCTGTAGATGCTGAGTTCAATCTCAGAAAATGGTAAGCTTTCAGAGAAGAGGGCACATGCAGTCACGAGCAACCTCAGCAGCACAGACCATGCTTGTGAGGAAAGCGCTCCCCTCAAGAGCGGAACACGATGCAGAAAAGCTAGCAACAGCACTGGCATTGCTGCGCCCTACAATCCAGCATCGCTCAGACACACATGTACGGCAGAGGCAGAGCCATGTCTGAGCTAATAAGCCTTGACTTGCAGCACAGTAAATGACCTGGGACACGATGCTCCGCTGACATTGCTATCCCGCTCTCCGTTCCAGAGGCAGCTAAATCAGTGCCAATTAAGGGATCACCATGCTGTACTTGCGTTGTACTCCGCTGAGGATTACTCATATCTCCCTAAAAAGAACAGATGTGCTTCATTCATTTTATGCCAATGCAGGAATGGGGTCATATATAAGCTGTGTGACAGCTGTAAGTCAGCTGAACAGCCATCGCTCCCCACATTCTTCTCCAGCATTTTCTGTATCTGGACACCGTACCACGCGGACCCTTAAGCAGCAGCAAAGGCTGCTCCATTGATCTTCTCTGACTCAAGTTTCACTGCTGCACTTGCATGCTCTGCAAAGCACACTTACATAAGACCCTGAGAAATGGCTCTTGTCTGAACACTGATTTTTACTTTGTCATTACGATTGAGATGGAGAAGGGTTTTTCAGACTCTGAAGCAAAAGATGTTCTAAAAGCTCTAGGGTAGCAGGGAATGGAAAGAAAAAAAAAAAGCAGTTCAACAGGTGGTGGCCTTTAAGCTCTCAGAAACTAAAGCATTTTTATCACAAGCTAGAATGAGCAGGTATTTTGGAAAAAAACTCCAAATCCTAGGTCACCGAGGGCTCGAGAATTACAGAAATAGATCAAGTTACTAGGTCGCTCACATAAGCAAGCCAGTAAGCACAGCAAGGAGAAGATCTGACAGCACTTCACTCCCTTTTGGTCCTGCAGCTTAAAAAGAAAACCGAGCCAAGAAAGCAAATACAAGATTAAGGGTTTGTCTTCATTGAACACTGCGATGTTTGAAGAGCTGATCTGCGATGCATTTACTCCCACGTTACACAGCATGATCACAACGATACAGTCTCTCATTTAAATTAGCGGTGTCTCTACACCTGACCTTGGTGGGTATGTTACCTACCCCTGCTAGTTTATATATGGGTAGTTCTCCTGCATTCATAGAGAGCTATTCAAGGATTTAAAATCTACAACAATCAATATCAACACAAATATGCAGAAAGTACAGGAGCAGAAGGAACAGTATGACCCTGTGAACAATTCTCTCTCATTTAACTCCCATGATGAGAGAGTCAGCAGCAATCTGAGCTCATTCTGTGGACACAGAAACAGGGCTCCCAACAGGTTTGTACATTGTTCTCTTCTAATCTGAAAAGAAGAAAAAAAAAAAAAAAAAGAGCTCTGGTTCAGAAGTTTCCTGCACACTTGTGGATTCTGGGATTCATTTACTAAAATGAAGATGGTGGAGAAGAACAACCCAGAAAATGAACATAATGTCAGCTGTACAAGGTGTTTGGAGGCCATTTGCAGTCATCTGTGAGCCATGATAAACAACCAATAGCACATTAAACTAGTATGAAACGCTATCCAGAGTGCTGAATTTCAACTGGGAGGGAAGGAATTTTATTATTGCTATTATTACGATTATTATATTATTATATTGCAAATAGGTACTGTGGAGACACAGCATCCATGATTACAGAGCCAGTGATTCCACACTCAGCTATTCGAAAAGAAAATTCCAGCTTGCAAACAGTTTGCAGATGTTCAAGACTACATTCATTAAAAAGACATTGGCAGATCCAATCAGGAACAAAATGCAAGTTTGCAAAAGTCTTTCAAAGTCGTTGTGGATTCCTTTGTGTTTTGATTCCAGTACAAGCCTGTTCTAAAATGAATTATGTTTCCATTGTGCAGTTCCCACAAACAGTGCAGCAATTTGCCAACGCATAACAACTTGAAACATTAATATTATTTGAAAAAAAGTACTTTTATTATTTCTTTTGACAGAATTAAATTCGTAAGTTTGTTAAAATTATCTTTATACTACTTTCAATTACAATGTAACTTGGTCGTGTAAACACACACACTACCATCTGTAACCCTTCCCAGTAACTCTCCTTTCACCAGCCCAGGGTTCAGGTGCCTGCATGCCAAGGTCCAGCTCTGGTATTGCCTTGGCCATGTAACTACTGAAGAAGAGCTATGAGAAAGTCTGGAAGCAAATAAATCCATGAGAGTTACAGAAATTACAATTAACAAGACAGCACCATTGCTAGCACAGGGATTCGAGAAGAAAATACCCACACAAAAGCATAAAACCATAAAGAGAGCTTAGCCAGCCCCAGTGGGGATCATCACTTCCAGTCGTCACCACCAGCAGTGCCATCAAAGTTGATAGAAGATGGCAGCTCAGCAACACTGAGGCTCTACTGAAAGGAGCCAAACAGGACAATCCCCCCTCAGAACAACACCTGTCAGGCCATCAAAGGCTGTCAGTAACAGCGAGCACACTGACACTGAGCCTAGGCATCTTGTGTGTGTATGATCAAACAAATAACTGTTCTGCACCCTTAAGGTGAGCATGCAGGATCTTTTTATACCTAGCCCAAACAAACCAAAAAGGAGTTGTAGCAGGACACACCTTGGCAACAACAAAATTCCATTACTGACAAAGCCAATAATCGAACTGCCATGTAAGTCACACTCATTCTTACGCCTTCACAGAATCCAGACATTTATTTCCTCTGCAATCAACTAATAACAAAGTCATTTATCTTTATATGAATACAAGAATAAAATTCAAAAGGCATGTATTTTACTTAAAACACTGCCTGGTGTTAGCCATACTGGGCAATTGTGCATTGCCAAGCACTGATTTGATTTTCATTATACTGCACTGACGGCAAAGTCATTTATCTTTTTTCAGCTCCCAGTCTCCTTTTATCTTTTTCTTATGCTTCTGTATTTTTCCTCTATCCTGCAGTGTGTCTGAATGCTGATGAGCAGAAAATGGTACAAAACCACAGACAGTCTGTTTCAGATTAAAAGTTCAGGTATAGAAGGTCCAACTTTTTCCCATTTTGGAATTTCCATAGAAGCTGTGTATCTGGCATTGTCCACCTATACAAAAATTGGTTAAATACTGCACTAGCTGTCCTTCTATAGACTAGACAGACTTTCAAACAATGGCATGATGTTTCTTTCACAGTTCTAATGTGTTCTCTATTAAGAAGAGAAATTATCTTCCTGTCACTGCAGCCTTGGATGCTTTAACAAAAAATGAAGTGACAAATGTAAGAACAGTTTTCCACATACCAGAGCCACAATTTTTACTTTTTTTTTTCCATTCAACTTGTTTTATTTGTAGATTACTAGCATTCTATAAAAATCAGAAAAATTAAAAATATAAGGAAGAACAAAATCTTCCCAGCGTTCTAGTAATTCACCTTTAACTGTGTTAGCATCTCACCAGGTATGTGCAAACAACTTTTTCAATTCACTACCTCAACTTGCCGCTCTTAGTTTGCTAGCACTGAATTAAATTTGCCTTCACACCACTTCCCACCAAAACCAACCCAAGGTATTTATTGTCCTGACAGACAATACATTCTTTTTAAATAGAGTGTTTCATTTCCTAAGATTTGTTCAAAAAACAAATGCAACAGAACTACAATCAAAACACTATAGCTTATGTATGATGAGTGATATTTCACAAAGCCCACACCTCAAATGTCTTTCAGGTCCTAAAGGTCTTTATGATCAAAGAATCACAGAATTGTAGGGGTTGGAAGGGACCTCGAGAGATCATCTAGTCCAACCCCTCCTGCCAAAGAAGGTTCCTTAGAACAGATCTCACAGGGAGGCGTCCAGATAGGCCTTGAATGTCTCCAGAGATGGAGACTCCACAACCCCCCTGGGCAGCCTGTTCCAGCGCTCTGTCACAGTCACTACGAAAAAGTTCTTCTGCATGTTGGTGCAGAACTTCCTGTGCTCCAACTTGCAGCCATTGCCCCTTGTCCTGTCCCCACAGGCCACTGAAAAGAGGCTGGCTATTTCCCCCTATGTCCCACATTTATAAACATTAATCTGATCCCCTCTTAGTCTTCTTTTCTCAAGGCTGAACAGCCCAGTTCATTCAGCCTTTGATGATGTACATGTCTGCCCACAATATGGTATCTGTACATCTACTCCAGTCAACGGAGGTCTGTTCTACAGAGAACAGATACACCTACATCAGACACACTCAACAGATACATTCAAACCGCTGAAGATGTTGGTCAACTTCAGCATTGCAATTGCTCATGATACTAGACCTCTCACACAGCAGTGACCTGGATCATAATTATCCATGACTTCTAGCAGCAACCTTTATAATCTCCATCCACCTCTTTAGGCATGTCTATTATCACACTGTCAGAATCTTTTTCAGCAAACTTTTCAGTAAAGTTCCATCAAAGTTATCTGCCACTAAACAGAACACACAACTGCCACGTTCTTGCTAGCCATGGACTATTCCTCCACACAGTAGAGGCAAGCAATAAGGAACGTGTCCAGAACTGACATGAACATATCAGCAAAAAAAGTGTGTGGTCTGTACTGAATTATTCAGAACAGTCACATGTACAAAATGCTGCAGGTGAATCTCATGGTACCGAGTGGCTGGTTGGTAAAACGGCAGATGAAATTCAACATCAAGAAGTGCAAATAAATGCAAATAGAAAAAAATAACCCTAACTACACATACACGGTAATAGAGTCTAAATTAGCAACAGCTCACAGGGAAGAATTTGTGGAGTCGCTGTGGACAGCTCTCTGCAAATGTCAGCTCAGTGCTCAGCAGATATTCAATAGGCAAACACAATGTAACAACTGATTAAGGAAAGAATAAAACACAAAACATCATTATGCCACAGAACAAACTCGAGAATATAAACTCTGAGCACTGCAGGCAGTTGTGGCACCGCCCCTCTCTTCACTCAGTGTTTCAGAACGTGCACTGTAAGACTTAAAAGGCACAGAGAAAGGTGATAAGAATAAGAAGAGATGGGAAGTGAATCCCACAGAAGGAAAGATTAAGTACTTCTGAGTTGTGAAGAAGGACGGCTAAACCATCTACGAAATCAGGACCGGTACACAAGAAGCGAATGCAGAACAATCGGCCACTGATCATCACAGCAAAAGAAGAGGGCAGCCAAGGAAAGTGTGGAATAAATGCATTTAAGTAAACAAGACAAGTAAGTAAAATACAGATCTTGTTGCCACCAATTGTCACAGAGAGCAAAGTGCAACAGCTTCCAACATGGATAATGTACATTCACAGAGAGCAGGTCCTTTGGCAGCTATTAAACTAGCGGCCCATGTATAACTCCAGGTCAGGGTCGCTGATAGTTGGAATCTAGGAGTAATACTCCATTGGTTGTCGTCTCTAAATTGGTCTCCATATAGGACACAGTAGAAGTTTCCCTTGTGGCTGTTTTTACCATAAGCACAGCTTATTTTTAAAAGCTAGAAAAATATATTTCAGTGTAATCTAACATGACCTTCAGACCACCTCTGGCTGCCCTCCCTTGCACAGTGCCTCTTCTTAGCAGATAATACAGGCTTTTTTTTTTTCCTCCAACTGTAGGGACCAACACAGCTAGACTCCAATAAACAACATCATAGGTCCTTAATAATCAGGAAGGTGAGGTACAGATAGAGAAATGTTAAAAACATCTCACCCCTCTGAAGGGTCTCACTTGTATTTCAGACATACTGAGTAGCCAACATCATTAGCTTCTTCACCTGAGTAACGGTGAGTGCATTTTGAAAGAGTGATGCTTTCACAAGTCAGGGAGTAGCAAAACAATTTCATAGACAGTTGTACATTATTCTTACTCTTCAGTTACGATGGCATACCACTAAAAAAGACAGTCATCATCCCAAGTTAGATCCACGGACTATCCACACACTGGGTGAAATGGTTTGGTTAAAAGGTCATTAGATTTTCTCCATTAGTTTCCCTTAGGATTATTGCAGTGAACAGGATCACTGTTTAGCCACAGATCACTAGATGTGACAGAAATGATAACGCAAAAGTGCGCGGGTGGAGGAGGAGAACAACTCTATTCAGTAGCAGCCCTCTTCTATACCGTGTTACATACAGTGCTGAACTGCAACCTACAGTTCTGCAGCATTATTTGAACTTGGTCTGCGGAAAGACAAACACAGAAGCCCTCAGACCTGAAAGGCAGCGAGTCTGAAGTGACTTGGTGCCACAAACCAGCCACAGAAGAGGAAAGAAAAGGCTATGAAAACCTATGGCTAAGGGTTGGTAGGTAGAGGGGAGCTTGGCCAAATTCAGGTGACAAGAGCTCAATAAAATAAGGAAAAGCACTTCCTTTTGTACATGTTTATCATACTGTTACAGTAGTTTAACTTCCTGAAACATGCCAGCATCAGTAAGTCTCCTGTGCAATTGAGAGGAAGCATCTTTCAGAGCACAGAGATTCTGCAGGGAATTCAGTTCTTTTCTTTTCCGGACTTCCTCATGTAGGTACTGCAAGGTATCATTGCACTGGTGAGTTCAATTAGGGAATAGACTGTATAATTAAATGTATTTAAATACTTCAAATGCTGCTAAAACACATACATATGTACAAAACAGTACTCAGGATATTTCATCTTAGCCATCAATCCCTGAATAACAGAACTATGAAGCCAGGGAACTCTACACTACCAGCTGCACTATGATTCACTGATGCTTTTTATCCTCACAATACTTCATGGTAATATAATCATTCCTAGTCATGTGTGACTCATCAAAGTATTTTGTAGTAAAGACAAATGTTATAATATGCCCTATTGTAACCATGCAAATTACGAATCTTCATTTCCATACTCAAATTATGCTTTCACTCAACTTTTTCTGCTGCTCAAGCAGCTCTTACATACAAGCTAGTTCAGCATTTCAAAGTTGTTTCATAGCAAGGAGTCCCAAGCTTGCTGACAGGTGGCCTTTCTTCATCCCCTTTGACTCTTTCAAGCCTCTTCATGCATTCCACATCACTGTTTTGAAAAGGTTTGTGACAGGTTCTTAACTCTATGCAACCACAGTATCTTCTCCCTGTGTCTCACATGTTTCCTGTGGCCAGAAGTTAATGTAACTTGACTTGGAAGATAAATTATACGATATTTCCCACGGCAACTCTGAATGACCACTCCTCTGTGGATCACCACATCCCAAGAGATGCAAAGACATAAGGAAAACTTTCAAACCTTCATTTTCTACACCAAGATATCATACTCTCAGTGAGTTCATCTTTGTACTCTCTTGGGGGCTATTAACTTTACCATACTCATTGCTATCCCTGTCCCCTACAAATGCAATATTTTTAAGTAATAGAGTCTATTCTATTTCTTAATTCTCTGCATATTAAAACTTTTTTAAAAGTGATTGTCAGGGTCAATGGGTGACAGCAATGTAATTTCAGAACTGCTCATATTAATTGCCTACATTTCCAGTTCAGACCAAATGGGCTTGGATCAAGAATAAACATTAAACAGCTCACAGGAAAGTAAAGCATAATCTCCTGGAGTTTTTTTTAAACCAAACACAAAAAGGAAACACCACTCCAAATTTGTGGGTAAAAGAGCAGATCAAAGTAAAACATAGTAAGAATGACAGCCTTGTGCAGAATCCTAACTAAATCTCAAACTGAGGAAGGTCTCAGGTTGCAAAGAAACCCCTACAACATACTCCTTCAAAAGAAACAAAGGAAATAGAGAAGGAATTATATACATTCCTTTCCCAACAGGAACTAGAATAACAAGAGTTTTTTAAATTCAAGTACAAAGGCAAACACACATTTTATATGCATCACAGATGCATACTCACTGTGCAAGTAGATGGACGAATATTTGCATGATTACAGCTTGAATATGGGATGATAGGAGGCTTCCAAATAAGGGCAGAATGCAACTACTACCTTTGCTGATGCTTATCACAGAAAAGTGATAGAATAAAAGTACTGTGGACTGAAATATATCAGATATTCCTTGTGATCACTCTGTTCTCTTACCGACTGTAAACATACGGAGTTGCTAAGGAATAAAAAACAAAGGTTAATGAAGACAAGAAAACCAAGTTTGGTCATCCCTCCTTTTCCATCACCTGAATCCAGTTAGCAGAACTTCAGTAAGGTAAGAGAAATATCTTATCTGATGTAGCAGTAGGCAAAAATATAAGTATTTATTTTATGAATCCCTAGGCATTTATACATATGAGTTTAATGAAGCAGTACATGTTAGCACTCATTGATAATCCCACATACAGATATGGGCTTCTATCTAAATTAATCAGGGGCCCTGTTTCTCTGCTGAGATAGAGTTAATTTACACAAGAAACTGCGAGGGGACATAGCAAGGACAGCTGACCCGAACTACCCAAAAGGATAGTCAATACCATGATGTCATGCTCACTATGCAAAGGGAGCTGGCTGGGGAAGAGGAGCTGCTACTTAAAGATGGGCTATGCACTGGGCTCCAAGGGCAAACAAACTGGATTGTGTATTACCTGCTTCATACTTCCTTCTGTACATATAGTTGATGTTATTTTCCTCTTCCTTTGCTGTGCCTGTAAACTATCCTTATCCCAATGCATGAGTTTTTCTTCCAATTCTCCTCCCCATCCCCTCAGGGAATGAGGATGAGTGAGTGGCTGTGTGGTGCTCAGCTGGCAGCTGGAGCTGAACTACAAAAGTACTTTTTCACACACAAGAGGGTGCACAAATGGTTGAGATAAACAACTGATCCAACCAGGGTGTGTTTAAAAAAAACACCCCACACACATTTATTAGTTAGTCACTGATGGCAACCTTGTCTTGTTTGTTCATACAACTGTGTCATGTAAATCCTCACTTGCTGCATGTTTTCCTTGCAGCACTGTTCCTCACCTCTGGGAGAGGGATCAGGATTTTCATTTGGTTCTACTGTAGGATATTGACTTATGACATAACATCAGTGGTCATGAGCTTAGGCTGGCATTTGTCTGTAGCATTGCTGTCACGTCCGTACATCTGATGACATCTCTTGGAATTTATTAATAATCATACCCATCTATGAGGAAGACGGGGGGGATTCTTTCTCTTTCAGCTCCCCTTGTTTCTTTAGGCAGGTTACAGCACTTTTCAAGAATTGTGAATACCTTTGGGATGTTCAAGCCAGCATGTTCCAATTGCTACGACTCCCAAATGTGTTCCAAGTCCTGTTTAGAGTTACAAAACATTGTTTTAAGACTATCACATAGAGATCTGCCCCAAGGCTGGATAGTCAGAAGAGGAGGTGATATGTGCTGAAGAAGCCTCACTGAATAATAAGCTACCAGAAAATTATAATATGCCCTGCTTGTGCTGTGGGAAAGCATCAGAGGTTGAAGGCTGCTATATGGGGTCTATACAAGAAGTCACAGAAGCTGCTGAAGGAGAAGAGGTTAATCAAGCCAGTTTGTGGAACTGAAAGCCATCCAGCTGCCTTTAGACATTGCTGAACAAGAAAAGTGGCCAGTGCTCTACCTCTAAACTGACTCATGGGAGGTGGCAAGTGTCCTGGAGGGTGGGGGGCGGGGCTGCAGCAACAGAAGAACAACTGACAGCATAGAGTCAAACCCATCTGGGCTGCCACACCAGGGCGAGATACTGCTGTCTGGCTGGTTGTAAAAATAGGTCATGTAGATGCCCACACGCTCCAGAGTCCAGCCACTGAGGAACATCCAAACAGCCAATAGCGGATTAGGCTTCTAAGACTGAAGTAGCTCAGGTGGGTTTGGACTGGTAGCATAAGGGCAAATTATTTATAGCTTGCAGGGCCCATGACACCTCAGGCCACCAAGGAAATTATGCAACATATAGATGGGCTTGTTATCAAGTAGCGGACCTGATCACGGATGCTATCATGCAGATTATCCACAAGTGAAACATGAGCTGCAATCAAGCAAGCCAAGCAGTTAAAGCCTCTCTGGTATAGAGGATGATGGCTAGAAGATAAATATAAGACACAGCAGATTGATTACATCACACACTCAAACCGACTAACAAAAGGGCCATCTGCTCACAATGGTGGAAGCAACCACTGAGTGGCTGGAGACCTATCCCGTGTCCCATGCCACTACCTGGATCACTATCCTGAGCCTTGAAAATGAAGTCCTGTGGTAAGATGGCACCCCAGAAAGAATTGGGTCAGACAACAGGACCTATTTCCAGAATAGGTCCAAAATGCTGGGCCAAAAAGCACAGCATTGAGTGGGTGTGTCACATCCCCTGTCACTCACCAGCCTCTGGGAAAATCAAGCAATACAATGGGCTGCTGAAGACTGCACCGAGAGCAATGGGTGGTGATACCCTCCAACTCTGGGATGCACATTTAGCAAAGGCCACCTGCTTAGTTAACTCCAAGGGGTCTACCAAGCAAACTGGCCCTGCCCAAAACTTCCCACACACTATAGACAGAGTCCCCATAGCAAGCATGAAAAAAAGTTTCAGAAGACACTCTGTGTTACCCCTGCTTCAGGCAAAGCAAGTCCATCCACGGGCTTCCTTTTGCTCAAGGTGCAAGGGGTCCGAGGGGGAAGAAGTGAGTGAGCAGCTGCCTGATACTCAGCTGCCAGCTGGGGCTAAACCATGACATCAGGTCAGATGAAAAGCTATCAAACTTTCTCACCAGGTATGAATCAGTCTCCCTTTTTTTCTATGGTATTTAAAGGGTAACAAGGAGCTTCCTCCAAAACAGCATTACCAACTTTTAAACACACAGGAACACTTTTCAGGAAAAACAAAACACAGCACGATGGACTGGTGTTCAACCACGGACTGTGATTTAATTAGCCAGAGAACTGGAGAAGCATAAGAAACACATACGTGGTATGTGAATGATTCAGTAGGTATACTTCTCTCTTTGAAATTAATCCATAGGAATCCACTTCCCCTATTCCTACCCCACCTTTTATTCCCTTCTTTTATTAACTAAGGTACTGCTCACTGTCCTTAGGATACAAACTCTAAGTGAGGTTCCAAGCTGCTGTGACTACCAAACTATCCACTGGTCTCAGAGGGAAGAAGGTGTGGGTACCCCTAGAGGCAACCCCCCAGTGAATGCTAATAATCATCTTTTGCTTCTTATCCCCTCCCCCACTGCAGTCATTTCAAATAAATGAAGTCTTAGCTTTTTCCCCTCTGTCCCACAGCTCTACTGCATGCTGTGAAACAAAACACATCACTAAATATTTTTCAGGATAATCCAGTGGGGGATAACTTTTTTTAAATACACTTTGGGTCATTTACCTTCAAAGAGAAGCATAATCTGCTTTCAAATTATGCTGCTCCAAAGAAGAAGATAACAGACTCTATTCTCATCCCTGGCTGCTCTTGCTATGTCTCAATGGCACACAGCAGCCAGAAAGCTGCCAGGCAGGAGCAGTGGAGGATCTCCAAGAGGTACCGCTCAGTGGAAGCAGGCCAATGCAACTGGTTCTCTGCCACCTGTCCCCACCCCACCACAACAGAGGGATGCCAGGGGACAGGGCCACATGCAGGGCTTGCACAGTTGGGCCACTGCAGCAGCCACTATGAGACAGAATAAAGCCAAGAACGAAACCATCGCCTGCGAGGTGGTCAAGAGTCATCCTGGCTGTTCCACAGCTGCAGAGTTTGCCCTCTGCAAGTGGAATAGCAGGGAAGGACGTGTGAAGCCAGTCTGTGGCAGGCCAGACCCCAGAAAAGCACAGTTACACTGTGACACTGTGTCATTCTGTCATCTGATAAAAATTATCTTCAGAAGAGGTACCTGAAGTGTGAAAGCACCACACTGAAAGAATGAGTCTTGTTAACCCTACAGACACCTTCATAGAAAAATCAAACCCACTAGGTCCTCCACTGGTCTAAATTGGGGTAACATCCCAAACCACAGAACCCTTCCTCTACTACAGGCAGCAAAATATACTGGAACAAAGGCAAAAATAAGATGGCATTTGTGCCACAGAAAAATCTGGCAAGCCTACAAGGTGAATGTTACAGACATTTGACTGTCAGAAAAGGAGGGGTTTGCACTGGCAAGCTATGAATCTCTGAAATAAGTGGTTACTTTCCCCACCACAGGCCATAAAAACTGGCAACAAACACGCTAAATTTCTTGTCTCTGTGTGAAAAAAAAAATATGATTAAAACTTACCTAAACCCTGGAGGAGAGACTGGTCTATAAATAAATAAAAAGCGCACATCACTCTCCTCCCTCACGAATACTGTGTCTGTCACTCAACTAGATGTCAACTAAGCCACCTGCCTCAGTAATCCATTTTCACTGCACAGAGCGCAGGTACTATTGTAGCTATACAGGATAACACTGGTTTGACTGACAGATGTTCAGGCTGGTGCAGGAATGTGTTCACCTTTATGTTGTCCCGGGGTGAGATACCTCCTACAGATTATTTGGCACTTCATTTTTTTGCTTTCATAGCAAGAGCGTGACTCTAATGGAAACATGTTAATAGACTCTCACTACTTCCTTGGATGTCAGGAAGCAGAATTCATGTTGATGCCAAGGACAGAGACCTTAACGAATAAGTTAATGAAGTCAAATGTGACAGCAGAACATAAGAGGCATAAGGAGACATGAAAGAATGTAGTACAGAAAGCAGAGCACAGCTCCAGCATTCACCTTCCCTATGAGTTACATTGTCACAGTACGTACTACTAAGCATATGCTTATTAGTGCATGAGACCCTTTCCTACACCCTCTCCCTCCTTCCCCTGCTCGCAACGGGAGGTGGGGGGGGGAGCGGGGAGGAGTGGGAAGAACTGCTTCTAATTTTCAGAGGACCAGCGGGAACTTCACACCACTCTCCCCTGAGCAAATGGCAGGGAAGGAGTAGAAAGTACTGGGAGTCCCAGACCTGCCTTTCTGGCTGAGGAAAAGAAGAGACCCGTCTGCTTCACCCTCCACAGTGGTGAAGCAATGTTCAAGAAGGCACAGAACTCCAAACCAGACCCTGGCCTGACCTTCTTAGAACAGCAATCACAGGTGCTGCCTCTCTCTCTGCTCCCCATTACTGCAAGCAAGCAAGAAGCCTATAAATAAGCCATAGATTAAGAATTTACGTTTTTGACACTCTTCTTGCTACTCCATACAAAGTTCAGTACATCACTGACACCAGATACTTTCAGGTGATCTTCCTAGGCAAAACCAAAACAAAGCATAGTTCCCAACCTCAAGTCTTTCAACTCAGTATTATTATTTGCAGAGTACAGCTGAGAGTTTGTTAATAAAATAAATATCACATTTAAATACTGCATGTACTACAAGTGCTGATGGAGAGCATTTTTTAAAGGAGTAAGCACAATGCATATACTGTGTTTTTCTAGTGCATTCGACTTGCAAATTCAACCAGAAATCAATAACAATGGATTGCAAGTTTGCAATTTATGTTTTTAACAGATTCCCTGGCATATCCAGTTTAGCATGGATGCTGATCACATAGGTTTTTGTTTGTTTGTAGCATATTTTGTAGTTATAGTATTTAAAAATTAATAAACTAAAAGTCATTTTCAATATACAAACCTGAAACAGAATGGGTAAACAAATATTGATGCAGTGAATCTGAGAAAGCTACGATTCCTTTGGATTACTAATGTAATATATTACAGTTTCCCACTTAACTAAAATGATTCACAATAGAAAACACTAACCCAGATAAAAGGTACTTCCACAACCAGCCTTTTTGTTGTTACCACAGAGAAAAATCAAAGAAAGCACAAACATACCCTTCCTTGTTCATGTGTGTGTGCGTTTCTAGCTCAGCAGAACTGCACACCTCCCTTCACATTCTTCATAACATTCATTCTGGTTTGAGCTGTTTGATGAAAGCTATTTTGGGGAAGGCAAGAGTGGGACATTTATAATTTAAAAAAAAAAAAGAAAAGAAAAGTTTAATAAATATCACCATATCACTAATCAGAGCAGCATTCCAGGACATAACAAACGTGCATTACACCAGGCTTCAGAAACACGCCTGGAGCTTCCTGCATTAGCTGCTATCTGTTTATCAGATACACATGTGGCCTCCCAGTGGCAAGCGATGGGCTAACAAAAGTTACTGTTCATGGACAGGTGAGGTTAGGAAGTAGACCTTAATTCTGGAGCGGGACTCAACTCAGGTTGCAGAAGAAAACTTAATTTTAATTGAAGACTAATTCAACTTTTGATAGCTAAATCATTCTGCTGTAACCAATTTGCTCACCCACAAAGAATTATCTGGTGTATAACTGCTTCAATACTGATTAATAAATAATAACTGATGGAAAGACTTTGCCGGCAGTTAATAACCAGCAGCTGAAGAGAGGGCCTAAGGCAGAGCCTCAGGCCTTTAACCCAAGTAGTCATTAACTGACAGAAAATGCCTGGTGCCAAGGTCATTACTGCTATTACATAAAGATATTAATACATTTTTCAAATACAGAATCATTTTCTAAAAGCTACAGGCTAAACTGCACAGCAAGTGCAGAGTTATTTTAGAGAGAACTGATGGGTTTGGTTTTTTTCTAGTAACTAACAAACGACACAATCCACTGGGGAAAAAGTTATTTTGAATACTTGTTCAACCTGTTTTGGGTTCTTTTTTTAGACTATTAAAGTAAGCTCTTCAGTCTCCTCAGACTGATCACCCCACTGTAGACAAGGGAATGCCCAGCCCAGCTCTCCAGCACCTCAGGAAGGGCTAGAAGCACTACTTCCAGGCATTTTGATTTAAGGGCTAGTACAAAGCCACTGTCCCATGTGCTAGACCTAAACTAAGATGAGATGACGAACATGCACTGATTCTGACCTAGGTCTGCTTATGTGACTCCGCTCACTAGGCCTCCCCAGGCAAAAAGCATTTTTCACCTGTGCAGAATCAAGCAACTATTACCTCAAAAATTGGATTTGTGTAACCTCTCCTTTTTTTTGTGTGACACTGAGCCAAATTGAGTAAGCCCCCCCAAATCCAAGCCTAAGAGAATTCAGTGCCAGAACATTTATGCAAGCTCTCTGCAAGCCGGAGAGCACTACAAAACCAGTAATTCTCTTATTCTGGCTCTTATTACAGCTCCTCCTTATTAGTTAGGACAAGATTTAACTGTACTGTAAGGTATTGAATTAAGGATTTTTACTAACCAGGAGCTTGTGATCTCTAATTACATCTTAGATAAAGTAATAACAAAACAGCAGCAGTGCAATAAAGGTTGGCTTTATTGTGGTAGGACTCTTCTCCTAAGATCTATCTTAGCCTCAAGGTCTTTCTCTGTATCATGACAAATTACTTGGCACTGATGACTCTACAGTAACATTTGATGTAACTAAACCAAGACATAGTTTGCTTTAGAGCTCTCTTCTTCATGTAAGCTGCATGGATTCAGCCGGACAGTGGAGGTCTTACGCTGAGCAGCTGACCAAGCTGTGGTCAGGCCCACACACTGCCAGTTCTGCAACATATGCTGCAACAATTTAGGAATAGGAGCGGGAGTAGCTAAAGTAAAACTATGCAGAATTCTTCTTTCAGCACTGCCTTCCATCGGCATGCCTTCTCCCACTTACCACCACCCAGCCAGATAGCCACTTCCTTTCTCTGCCGCTCACTCCCATCTGCTCTGGTGCTGCCTCCACTTGCTCTTCCTACCCCTGCGCCCACAAATGCCTCCTGACTCCACTCCCCTCCACACATTTTGGGTTGTTTTTTTTTCTTTTTAGCAGATACTCCCCCTGACAAGGGCCAAACACTTTAAAGCTGCCAGTTGGCACTATATTTCCATACCTATCTCCACACCCCTTCCAGAGCAAAAAAAGAACAGTAGATGATGAACCTCCCCAAAACATCTCTTTCCAGCAACACATTCATTGCCACTGATCTACTCTTCATCCCCAAGTGCTCACTCCTTCCACTAACTGAAAAGATAAAGAATTAGCAGAAAGAAAAAGAATTAAAAGAATTTACGAGACAGCAAGAAGGCACACAGGATATAGTGAGTTTCCATGTCCAACCGACAACAGAATGAGAAACGGAGAGTTTAGAGAAGTACAGCAAAAATAAATACAGACAGGGGAAAAAATAATGATAGCCTGGTGGATTGAAAGCAGAAATAGAGACAGCAATGAAGGAGAGAGACACAGATATAATGTGACTGACATTACAATCCAGCAAGCAATATTTTGATTTTCAGAATTACTGACCAACTTCCAAAATGGGTATGATTAGGAAACACAAGTGGATGTACGCAGGTATATGAAGGTAAGTGGAGTTTTCTGGCTTGCTGTACTTCAAAGATGACAATACAGAGATACCATGATTTTCACCAACTACTGCTGGGAAAAGTGCTAGAGCCACAAAAAAAGTCAGCTAAGCCTGCTTGTAAAGGCTTCCCCCCTCCCTCAATACAGCATCACCTCAAGCAGCACTCTGCTAGAACTATACTACTCCCTAGCCCACAGCAGCATAGATGACTGCACCACAGTCCCTTCCACAACAATGGACCCCCTGCCCAATGGCAGTTGCAGCAATTTCCTGTAATCGGAGGTGAATCTGAATGACAAATTATGTATCTGTAATGCATACAAAAAGTTGACTTTACTTTTAAATTACCTGCTCTGGAAGGGATCCTGATCACACCCATCTGGACTAAAGCGTTATGCTAATGATTCATATCCACTGAGCTGCACTCCTAGAAAACCACTGCTTGTCTTAATCCCCCTTTCCAAATTAATTTCAGTGTATGAAATACAGACCATCTTCATGTCTGCAAGAATTATATAGGATATATCTAAATTACTATTTTCGTTGGCTACCTAAGCTTTCCAAAAGTCAGTTTCTAGTTAAAACTTAATATATATTTGAATCTCATGCTTAGACTAAAATTAATTTTAAGGTCAATGTCATTCTTCGACAGAACTGAACAGAGAACAGTTAATCATTTTTGAGGAACAAATCTGCTTTTACTCTCACTGTTCCTCCTATTCCTTGGGGAGTTTATCCACTCTTGACCATAGCACTTTAAGACTGGTCAGCTAGAAGAGCGGGGAGTTTTTAATCATTAGTGTGCTGTCAAAAATTTGCAAGGACAATCAGCACCCCTCTGAATGGTTTGTGAATCAAAACCAGGTTTGTGAAAATGCCAAAACAAAAGGAAAAGTCTATGCAATCTGAAGTGGTTTAGGTATCTATTATATGTCTACAAAATCAATAAAATATACATTCACATTAACTCAAGAATGATTCCCTAGTGCAAGAAATTGGCTATTAAGATGCTTCAGAATGAAAGTTCAATTAATTCTCCTGAACGTTCATACACTTTTAGAAGCAAACTTACTCTTATCATACATTTACATCCATTGCCACGGATATAGGAGCAACTAAATTTTAGTGAAAAAGTGGCTTCAGAGGAAACTAAAAAGTTTAGAATTACACATGCCGGGAGCCAGGTAATTTCAAATTCACCCAGTAGTGTCCATGAACTCCTGGCATCATAATACAAAAGACTCAAAAAGATTGATTACCTCGGCAATTCATCTGAATGAACACAGCCCTGACCTGTTTACCATGAGTTCATACCTTAAGAAACACTCTTTCAACAAAACTGAACAACAATTAAAGACGATCAGATCACAAACAGACTGAAAACCAGCAAGGTGTATGTGGTGGTTCAGCCCCAAGCAATGGCTAAGCACCATGTGCTACTCGCTCACTTCCTGCAGAGAAACAGACAGAGCCTCCATGGATTGGGATAAGGACAGGTTACTGACAAAGCACCGTGAAAGGGGAACAGTAACAGCCCATCCCAAATTACACTCACACCTGGTTATAGCACAGAGTACCTGACCAACCCAATGATAACAAAGTGCTGCACCACACAGGGACCAATCCAACACGCCAGCCACACTCAGACTGCTCTAGAGGCACCCAGGAGCACCCCTCCCCAGCCAGCCCCTTTTCTGGGGAAGTGATGTCAGGTGGTATTGGAACAGCCCAGGCTGACGCAGCTCACCTGTGCTGGCTGCTTGGGGACGCTAACTCTGGCCTGGCCAATACTAGGACAATACATTTAACCAATAACTCAGTGTAAAGTATTTTGGTATTCCTGGACATTAATGTACTTCTGTGATACGGACATTATAAAAAACCAGACCTAAAGCTTCACAATAGACAAAAAAAATCTGGGATAAAAGGCTATCTCTATCTATGTTGGTTTTTGATCTTAGAAAGATTTTTACTTTACTGATTTGCATAACTGTTGGCAAAGTTCTGTATAGCAGTACAGTCAAGCCAGTGTAGTGCAAGTATGTATGTCCTACACATGCTAGACCAATAGATTCTAAATACCAAGCTCCAGTAGCCACAGTTTGCTGGAAAAAAAAAAATCTCTTTGGATTCTTGTTAAACCTGGAGTCTTGAGAACAGTTTTGCCAAACATGAGAACAGCAGAAAGTTATCAGTTATTGTCTATAAGACACAAATATGCCTCTGTCTTCAGGTTATCAAACTTACTCAAACAGCAAAAGTCTATGGCATATAAGTTCTGAGTAACACTAAAAGAAAATGATGTTCTCCTTGAGTTAAAGAGGAAGTAGACTGTATCTTTCAAATTGATGGTCCAGGTCCATCCCACACGTTTCATGTATTTGCTTATATTGATGTTAGAAGGTACTGCTTGCAGCTGTTCCTCTGGTGAATCCACGACATTTCAAAGTGAGATAACAGGGTGGTATTATATATAACAAGCTTGCAAGTGCTACACTGCATTAAAGCACAAAGAACACAAGACCTATGTACCAAAGAATACGCCAAAAATTTCCATCATTTTAGAGCTAAAGGAGAACCTCAAGTTACCAGTATTTTCTAAAGCTGAAAAATAACAGACTGTTCTTAGCTTAAGACCAAGTGCCTCAGCAGAAGTACATCAACTCTTACCTGGATAGAAGTCTGTTTCAGTACTGGTTTACAGGGAAGTAAGAAATGGCCTGGTATCTCAGCCTGTTCTAAGCCAGTGAACATTCACATGACTATTACAACAGCTAAAGGCAACCAATTCCTCATCCCAACAGCAATCCTTCTTGTCCAGATAATTAATCTGCCGGTAGCAACACTAAGAACAAGAAATTCACCTCTCCCTCCTTACATCTTTGCCCTTGTGAGGTCCTTTTGTAAAGTAACTCAATTCACTGAGCTGACAGAGAAACAACCTGGCCAAAAAAAACACCAAGAAACCACCCAACCAAAAAAACAAACCCAAGCAAGCAGAGAAAAAAACCTAGCATCAAACCCAAAGGCTTTCAGTCATCACAAGTAGCCATAGGGACAGCAAGCATGGCCTCAGTAGTTCTCACATCCCCACACTTTTAACTTAAAGTGTTTCAGAGAACCACTTCCTACTCCTCTCCAGTGGAGCCTGAGGTTAGTTTCATTGTTGGGTGACCATGGTATAAAAAGGCTGTAATGGAGTGAAAGACCCCCAGTGTCCTACCCAGTGACAAAAACCAAGACATACTTTCTGATCACTTCAATATGGCCTAAATAAGGGATGCCAATGCAGAAAGATCTCCTGCCTCTACCCCCCCTTATCTTCAGCACAGACTTGAATCTGTACAAGGGCTCTGGCAGTCACACAAAAAGCTGGACCAGAAAACTGATTTGCTTGAAACTTTACCATATATTTATTTGTTTTTTCATGTCCATTTTTAGCCAGATACGCAAGTGTTGCAGTTTTGTGTAGCTGTGCTGCCGAGATGGCGTCTGCAAGCAGCAGCTAGAAGCTCTCTGCAGGCCCCAGAGGGGCAGGGAAGAATGAGGCACTCCATGTGCTGGAGAGATTCCCCTGCAGCCCATGGATAAGGATGGGGAGCAGGACATCTATGGCCTGTGAAGAGATTGATTCACACCTCAGCAGGTTTGCCGGGAGACTTGTGACTCTCAGGGGGGACCAGGCCGAAGCAGTCTGGGCCCAAAGGTCAGCACCCCATGGAAGGGAGCCCTGCTGAGGCACGTGGTGAGGAGATGACCCCGACAGAGAGGACTCACGCTGGAGAAGTTTGTTGAGGACTGTCTCCTGCAGGTGGCACCCCACGGTACCACAGCGGAAGGGGGTGTGTGTAATGCTGCCCCACCCCAGCTAAGAAAGAGGACAACTTGGGAGAAACTAACTGAAAATCCCTATTCCCCGTGCCATGATGGGGGGGAAGAATGGAGCGAATTTATGATTAAAGTCTGTGAAGAAGGGAGGGGTGGGGGGAAGTAGAAGTGTTAAGAAGTGGAGAAAGTAGCTTGTAAGGAACTGACCAGAACCACACTTCCCATTCCCTGCCCCTCCTCACGCCATGTTGGGAGGAGAAGAAGAGAAGAAGGGAGTAAAATTGTGAATGAAGTTTTAGTTTGCTAAGAAGTGAAGGGTGGGGGGAAGGCACTTTAAGATGTGGCCACACTTTTCATTACCCAACTCTGGTTCACTGGGTGTGGAGTTGCAGTGTAATAGATCACTTTCCTTTATTCTGTGTTGAGTCTGTTTTGCCCATTGCGCTAATTGGAAAGTGATCCTTCTGTCCTTATCTTGAATCCTAAGCCTCCCAATATATATTTTCTCCCCTTTTCGGCTGAAAAGGGGACTGAGTGAGCGGCTTTGGCGGGCATTTGGCCTCTAGCCAGGGCCAAACCACCACAGCAAGTGTACCAAGCTGAGGGCTGACACGAGGAAAGCAAAGAAAACCTTTGGCTTAGAAAAGGTCAGTCCACAGCCGCTCAATGCTTAGGCCAGCTAGAAGTGGTTACAAAGATGTTTCCTGACCTGATCTGCCATGAAGGGAAGCCTGCAGTCCTTCCTCGTGCCCCCAGGCTACAGCACAGCTACAGAGCATTTGCACAAGTAAAATCTAAACAGCTTAAACTGCCACCTAGCCCTCTGCTTCCAAAACTAACTGTTTTGTTATTCACAGTAACTAAGAAGGAAGGATTTCTCTGTACTTTCACCTGAAAAATCAAGATGACAGCACTGTGAAATACTCTATTAAGCTGACAGCGTTTCTCATGTATGTTTTGGCTTGTTATACAGTTCTGAGCTTGATATTTGTAAACAAAAACAAAACTGACATAAATAAAGGATTTTCTCTCTTTTTTTTCATGGCGTAACTCCTTGAATCCTGCCATAATTGGAAACAACAGCCCCAGAAAGTTAGTGCTTCCATCAACCTGGACCTTCACAGGAAGCTACTAGAGGCTGTAAAGTCCCGCTCCTGAGCAAGGGATCTAAGATAGAAATTACTTCATCAGCCTCCTGAGCTGACACAACACTTAACAGACATGCCAGCACTGAAGGAAGGAGACCGGAAACCCTGCCAGTACTACTACTTTCTTTTAAAAAACAGTCCCACAAACACTGGTATAGAAAAAGTTACTGGAAAAACAAGACAAAACTTCCCAAGAAAATCAAGGGAAGTAAACCAGCCTATGTAGAAGCTTAGACTGTCATCAGACAGTGATGCATCCTAAGCTAAAGTGTTAAAAAAGTATCAAACAAAAAACATTCAACAAACCTTCAGAAAAGATCCCAAACAATACACACTATTCTTAAATAAACTGGAAAATTTGGGGAGAGCTAACTAATAAAACTTGATGTTACAATCCCTTACAAAAAGTGAGAGTTTTCAAAATAGCAGAAGTATTTGATACATTAGAAATACTTACAACTACTCCACTCTTGGTGACAGTTTCCCGGAATGTAAAATTGCACACTGCCCAAGCTAGGTAGTATGTGGACATGAGAGGGGTCTGTGAAAAGTGATCTGTAACCCATCCATCTTCTTCAAAAACAGAAGTTTCAACTGGCATGTTGGACAAAGATAAGTAAGTTGCTTGATGCCTGATGCTGATTTTAAAAGTGGCCTTGTAGATGGGCTCATCAAAGCAAGGGAAGGCTTTTCTGGCATGAGTAGGAGAAAACTGCGTAACACCGAGAAACCTAGAAGAGAAGCAAACAAGAAAACAAAGTGATTACTAACTGCACACAGCACTTGATTCGCAGATGTACCAAGTAAGACGGTTACCATGGGTTGGAGGGGATGGACACACAATGACAAACAAACAGTAGAAGGCACACAGTGCATTCAGCACTGCTTTATCACTTCCTTACTAACTGTACTGTAATGCATTTGATATAATGATCTACAAGGTTCCTACAAATTTGCAGGCACCACACTGATGGTAAATACATAATCCTTTGCCTTCTATCAAACTTTAGGTTCTAACAGCAATTTCGTTCATCAATATGTGGAAAAAAAGTTAGTCAATATTGGTGATATGATGTAAAACAAGTAATTACAGTCCTCAGCTTAAGCCAGGGAGGGGAGCCTTCAGGGAGCTGACTTTGTCCTGAGACACTGACAGGGTACTTTGCTTTTGTCTGGACATGAGAACTTCAAGTCACATAGTGCACTCAAGAGGGTCATTGTTTTCCACTGCTGATTACTTCTACAGGGGTTGCGTGCACGGCTGAGACACATTACGACACAGCACAGCTGTGACTGTGCAAGTCCAAAAATCATTCTGTGAGCTCTGCAGAATTACAAATATAAGCAAATGATTAAAGAAGCAGAGAACAGTTCACCGTTCTTCTACACGTGCTTTGCTTTTCTGGTGTATTTTACAGAGAACAAATCGATATTCTCAGTAAATGGGTCAAATTATGACAAGATCTCTGAAGGAGGAAAAGATATTTATTATGTCACTATGGAGAATAGGAAGGCTTTAATTTGACAATAAAATCCATAACTTTTCTTTGAAACTAAAGAGATTTTAATCCAGAAAGAGAATAGGAACCTTCCTGAGCAGAGATGTATATTTACACATTCGGAAAAAAAGTGTGGGATGATCTCTTTGCAGAAACAAGGAGATACACATAAAAGTTTGAATTGTGGAGTTTGATGAGAATATTTTCTGGAGCTACACAGGACAAGAAAATTACTATAAGCCAACTACGTAACTGGAAAGGTAGCACATACCTACACTTTTTGAGAGGTTATTGACTCATGCCTCCCTCACTTTTCAAGGTTCCATCAGTGGAAATAACCATGCAATTTTAGATACCAGGTAACATCTATCAGAATTTTTGAAGTTAAGTAATAACCTGTTACTCCTCTGGGGAAAGAGGATAGATGAACAGATTTTATACAATGAAAATGATGGCACCTGTCTGTAAGCATTATTCCGCAATGCGATACTCTCTAATGCCAAAGGAAAACCAAACAGGAAGACCGTAACGAAAATAAAGTATCTAATTAACTTTTTCTAAAACTTCTTGGGTTTTATATATATTTTTGAGTTTTATTTAAAAAAAAAAGAAATAAACCATAGAATCATAGAATCTCCTGAGTTGGAAGGGACATGTAAGGATCATCAAGTCCAACTCCTGGCTCCACACAGGGACAGACAAGTGAGAGCATGACACGGAGTGCATCCTCCAGATGCTTCTTGAACTCAGCCAAGCTCGGTGCTGTGACCACTTCCCTGGGGAGCCTGTTCCAGTGAGTGACCACCCTCTCAGGAAAGAGCCTCTTCCTAACATCCAACCTAGACTCCCTTGAAACAGCTTCACGCCGTTCCCCGTGGTTCTGTTACTGGTCACCAAAGAAAGGAGATCTGTGCCTGCCCTCTTCACTCCCCCTCATCAGGAAGCCATGGACCGCGATGAGGTCTCCCCTCAGCCTCCTCTTCTCCAGGCTGAACAAACCAAGGGATTTTAGCCTCTCCTCATAAGTCTTCCCCTCCAGACCCTTCACCATCCTCATTGCCCTCCTCTGGACACTCTCCAATAGCTTCATGTGCATCTTGTACTGTGGCCTGATTAGACCTAGATACACATTTTCTGGTGAAATTATCACTCCTTTCAAATAAGGTTATTTAAAAAAAAAAAAACAGCTCAAAAATTATTTCCACCACTGGAGCAGTTACCATTGGTTCTTTCTCTAAAATGAAAAGCCTTATGTGGCTAGTAATTATTGAAGGAATTCAGCATATTGCATTTTTCTTGTCTCATTATGCAACATGAGTTACTAAAATCATAATTCTGCATGAGGTTGCTAAATATAAGGTAAAAAGTTGGTGCCAGGTATTCCATTGTTAATCCAATGAAATTGCATATTATCGGTGGATCTGCACTAGTGCAAAAAAAAGCCAAATCAGCCAATTATATGAAGCAAAGCAACTTAATTTATATGCAAAGTATTTCAAGTGGACCTGATTCTGCATTCTAGGCACACCCTGAAGAGCCACAGCCATCAACGGAAGCTTCAAGTGAGCATGGAAAACTGTACTGGACTGTTATTAATAAAGCAAGAATGATGAACTTTCCTCTGCAATTAACAATTTTAATGAGCTCAGACACACATGAAAATGCATACTTAGGGAATACTGTGTATGTTCTGATACTCTCTAAATAAGGGAGCATCTTTTTCCCCCGCTTCCTGAAGGTCCTATCAGTAGACCTTTTGATACTTGTTATGTTTTAGGCCATTGAAACAATCCCTTCCCCAAACTAACAGAAGCTGATGTGCTCTGCATCTTCTGTATTCTCACAGACAGATAGATGTATCCACACACACGTAAACGGGCAAACACTGGGCAGTCAATATTTCATACTAAAAATACATCAACTACCAATAACAGTGATATTTATAACATGTGCATTACTATCAAACATCAATTTACTTGCTGTACCATATAGCAGCACAAACAAAAAGTTAAAAACTGTTTCCCGAAGACTAAGCCCTTACATGCTTAAAAAAGGAAACCCCAAAACTGTCTGGGTTTATCTATTTCTCTCTGAGTTAGGAGGCAATAGGAAGAAAAAGTATAGCATGCCAAGAGTGAAGAGCGGGCTGGGGATTTCATCCGTCACTCCACACACCTCTTTGGGCACTGACATTTTTATCTCTGATTCCCCAAAATATCACCATAAAAAGTTGTACTTCTGGGAATGACAGCCTTGCAGCCTGTCTTCTCAGCATACCCACGGTAGTAATTTGCAGGTGTTTTAATTCCACCTCAGCTATTAAAGGAAGACATGTGTTTCCTCAACAACCTATCTATTTTGACATCTTAGTTGTTACAAGATGGAAGAACATGTCTGTTTGTTTTGTCTGCGTGATGTAAGGGATTTTTTTTTCCTTTTCATTTATGCTAAAGTTTTATGTTCATTTAAATTATGTGTGCATATTCTTATGGTACTTTACAGTAGCTCTGTATTAAATGTTTGTTGATTACTGCCAGTAGATTCTGGCACATAATGCAAAGTAAATTTGAAGCACATCACTTGCATTTTACATTTCAATTAAAGCAGGGAGGACTTCACTAAGAAAATAAATGCATTTACGTGGCTATCAACATTTCAGGCTGCTTGAAGATTTTCACCTGTGAAGACCACAGGCAATGAACTAACTTTACGAAGAAAAAAAATTAAGTGAAGGCATTACTATGTTTGTGAAGCCTCACAGTTAGCCAGTTATTCACTCCCCATGTATAACAAAAGTGAAAAATGATGGCTTAGACCCTTTTATAGCAACCGCTGCTCCAACGATACTGCTGTATTTTAATCGAATATAAAGATGTCAAAAAGCTAAAGTCCTGCTGGAACATCAAGGTCTCTCAGAGCGTGACAGAAGCCTGTCTATCTATCACAGAAGCCATCTATGTTTAAAGACTACAAATGGTTATATGTATTGCATTTTTTAAAATGGGTTATTAATCAAAATGCAAATTGCTACACTGCAAGAGCACACTCAGAACAAACAAGTTCCCCCGTTCAGAATGTGCGTTATTTACTTTATACTGCAGCGAGTCGTTAAGCCTGTGACAGTTGAAAAGGAAAAACAGTACTTCTATTAAACACCTGAAACCATAACTGCACACTGATTAGAGTTTTTAAAACAACATTTTTACTGAAAGAAGCGAGTTGATGTAAAGAAAAAAGTGCCCACCAAGTTCAATAGAACACTGCTACCTTACACAAGGTAAGAATCTCACCCAAGACAGCTATATTCAAGTGTATTAAAAACAAAACAACTTGCGTCTGTTACACAAAAGGTACTCGGAAACACACTTTACAGCTGCCTTCCACTCCATCTCTTAAGCTATCTCGATGATTCAAAAAGCAAGTAGGCCTGTTGTTGTTGTTTTAAATCATAACTGGGGAATTGGTATTGAAGTGTAGTACAGTAACTTTGGAGAAATGTCACTGTCACACCTATTTGACAGTTCAATTATTCCTATACAAGGTCTAAATGCACAAGCATAAAAACTGCTTAAATACTTTCTTGGGTTTGTAAAGTTAATTATACCCCCTGCTGTTGACTATTTTGTTTTCTGATCTGCCCATTTCCAAATGAGGTCTGTAAAGCACTCCCGATTACCCCAGTCATTCACTCACATCTTTTCCTACAACCATGCTTCTTCGGATTTCCATTTTACTTCACTGGGGTGACAAACGGCACAAACTTAACTTCAACCCTGCCTGTGCTCCTAATGTAGGGCTGTTCAAAACTTGTCAGTAATCGCAGTAATGAAAATATGTTTTGATATAAGGGCTGTCGATGTAATTGAGTCAGTGAGCACTCTTCTCCTGACTTACTATTTTTTCCCGGTTCCAACTACAAACTCTTTGCTTCGCGGTATAAAACAGGAAGATTGAGGAAGAGAAAAAACCTGTCACTGCACAGATGTTCTGAGACAGGGCAGCTTATAAAGAAACTCATACTAAAATGATAAACCATGCCAGAACTACAAAGAATCCTATCCCATCTATCTTTTTTTTTTTCTATTTTTATTACAAAGCTTGACTGTGGTGAAAAAAAAAACCCTACTTAAAAAAAAGAAAGAAAAAAAGCAGCCTATGTAACTTTCTGAGCAGTCCCTCCACAGTGACCTCACCTCCCGTAACAACGGCCTTGACTGGGATTCGAGGGCTACAATAATACAGATCAAGGTGGAATCTTGCTCTGCAAAGCAACAGCGAACACTGGCCAGGTTGGCCCGAGCACCGGGTGTAAACCTGCGGCGGTTCAGCTGCAGCGGGCGGCGTGACCGCGTATTCGCCTTGCGGGAAGTCACATCCCACCGCCTTTTTCTTCAAGTGATGAAATAAAAAGCCGAAGGAGGGGATAAGTTCCCTTCCCTTACGCGCTGCTACTGGTAACCTGGCGAGGCTCTGCCACACGAGGGCACGGGGCAGCCGGGCGAAGAAGCGGTGTTAATTAACCATTACCTAGCGCGGTGTTCATTAACCAGCCCCCGCTCCGGGACTGCCCCGGCAGGGACCGAGTAGGCGGTGCGCTTTACTCCTGCCACCCCGGGAAGTTCACTCGTTACCACCGTCCCGTTCCAAGCCGCGCCGGGCCACCTCCTGACGGGTGGCTACAACCCGCAGCCCTTCCCACCCGAGGCGAGACGGTGCGCTGCGCTCCGCTCACCTGACGGCGGCCCCGGCTGACCCCGACACAACCCGAGCCTGAAACCGCCCCGCAGCCCTGCCCGACCGAGGCAGCTCCGCC
>VZTU01030045.1:22456-40193 GCA_013400835.1 Zapornia atra | reverse complement strand
CTGAGGAAAAATATTTATTGATGTACTTTAAATTTAAAAAAAAAGTGCTATTTAAAAATAATTGTTTAACCTCACCTCGCAATATTTACTGCTCTTCCAAATGATTTGGGTGCTATAAGTACTCTTCAGACTGATGGCAAAGCACCTAATTAGATTTTTGGTGGCACAAAGAATCACAAGGTTGGAAAACACGTTTAAGATCATCTAGTCCAACTGTTCTTTTAAACACACCCAGGGATGGTGACTCAACAATCTCCCTGGGGAGCCTGTTCCACATCCCAACACACAGAAAGCATAAGTTAAAAATTTTCCAAGAGAAAGAGTCTTGTAAGTGAACTTCAGTCAGATCACTGAAAGAGACTAAGCAAACAGCCACTGGGAAACTCCAGGCTGGGGAGGAAGGAAAAAACCATTTTATGTATGATCACAGCTAAACATGCATATGTAGGACAGTTAAAGAGTGAATACTTTAATTATCAGATTAGGCATTCAGAAATAGGAGGTGTTAGATTAGGAGAATGGAGACTAGAACAGGGAGCATTAAAAAAGAAACATAGTAACAAAGGTAAAGGAAATACAGTAAAGAGTAAACCAGCAAAATAGCATACGAGACAATAAATAGTTCTAAATTCATTCTCATAATCTGATAGCATTATTTTTTATTTTATGTTTATATGTTTACCTAGTCTGGTTAGTCACATTCTAGTTGGGGTTTTTTTGGGGGGAGTTATTTTTTTTTATTCTTTTCTTTTTCTATTCCTTCCCTTCCCATGGGAAAATTTCTTGTTGTCAAACAAGCATATGAACAAAATCTGATGTGGCTGTAAACTTAACTTGATGGAACAAGAAAGAAAAAGTGCATTTTCCTTACAGGTTTTCAAATAGTTTGTCAAAACTTGGAAGCATGGACTAGCCAAATCTGATTTATTTTTAATAGAGACTATCACTTTATATGGAGGAAAGTCAAGGTGAAGCAGTTTAGCACTTATTTTTTTGTACTGTGCTTTTCAGTTCCCAGGTTAAATTGCATTTGGAGGTACCATATTGTCACGCTGCATAGTACTGTCACCATACATACACAGGCTGTGACAACCCATAATACAGATTCTCATCCTAGCACTAGTACATGAGAAGGGATGACAAAGAATGGACAAGAAGGAGAAAAACCAAATAGAGGGTAATGCTTCCCACTCAGGAGCAAGTTCCAATAACTTAACACATCAATCTAACAACTGCAACATTAAGAACGATGAATTGGGAAAACAAATTGATTTTTTTCCTTGTGTCCGTATTAATGTAAACCATGATTCAGGCAGCTTTTGAATAATTACTTTTAAAATAAATTATTTCTAAGGGCTTATTACGATTCCATCATTCCAAAAAGCTCCGAAGACCATCAATATTGCATGACCTTGACAGTGACTCATAGGATGCTCATACATATGTTTTCATTAGTTAATCGAGCTTATAACCAGGGGGAAAATTTTAAAATTTCATGATAACTACATTACAGGAAAGTCAAGGGAAATTAGAAAGTTGAATGCCTATGAATCCAAACATTATCAGAAAGACTGGGTTTTTGCTTACAAAAAAAAAATTGATAAGCTTAAAAAAAATAAAACAAGGAGAAATATTTTACCTTGAAGAGTTCTTACTGTAGTAGAGTCAGAAAGCCTGAAGATAAAGCATGCAAGAATTGCAAGGGGAGTTTTATGGATTGTGCTGTGTAGAGGTAGAAAGACATCATAATCTCTGAATAAGGTCAAACCAGGATATTTCTGTGACGTGAAAAATTATGCCCGGGTAATCTCTTGAATGCTTCCAATGAGTCAATAAAACAGTTTCACAGGGACAGAAGAGAGGCAATTAAACTAAAATCACAGCCTTAGGGAGTCTTTAATAGATCAGATTAATCACAGGAGTACCAACTATTGAAATAGCTGAGAAGAATTATTTATCAACTCCAAGACTTTCACATATACAGAAATTATGATTGGGAGCACACCTGATGTTACTCCAGCTTTAACAACAGTTAAGTTAAAACATCCTATGTTGCAGTGGCAAGAGGCTAAAGTGAGGTTTTGGGGTTATTTCCTTGTTAAAAACGGCAGGCACAAAGCCTTTGTTGTCAAGCAGAATTTTCTTTAATGTATGTTTTACATTTTGGAAGTTACTGCACTACTTTGGAATCAACAATAACAAATCAGTTTTTGATTAATAAATGTCACAATAGGATAATTGCTTGATAAATCAATGTATTAAAATTTTTTCATATCACAAATTAACACAATACATTCTAAATCAAACCTGGAGCTGACATAGGACTGAAGTTATGCAATTTATCAGAAAACTGAAATATGTTTTTTCCTTTAATCTAAAATCCCAGATGGCATTGTAGCCAGAACAGTAATCCTGGCCTAAGTGGTAAAGGACACAAACAGCCCTTCTGTTTCTTTTGTTCAAGAGAGGTTTCCCAGAACAAGCAGTGAAATCAATTTAGCTGGTCTTAAAGCACCAAAAATAGATATTCCAGCTCAGCAGTTGGCACCTTCTCATCGAATTTCAGCTCAGAAGTAAGTATTCTCTTCTTGCTTCTCCTTGTACACTGTTAAACTAAGTACATATAAGGACCTCGCCTGAGATGACAAACCACTCTTGCAATCCAACATGTCAGAGTCCAGTAAATCTTCTTTAACCTTGATGGCAATTACTGACTTGCAGATATCAGTTGTGAGCTTTCAGAGAAGTATTCAAGATACAGCATACATTGTTGGTTGTGACACAGAAGACACCTTTTCCCATTAAATAACCCAACCTGAAACCCTAAATGAACTACATGAAACTACAGGGTGGACCCCTGCCCTGAGACACGCGAGTTACAGGAGTTCTGTATTTACATCAAGGGTTAACCAGGTATCATCACGATTTATTTCTTCTTAGTACCGTCTTGAATGTCGCAATAAATGCAGGCAATTGAGGGCTGCCTTGTTGTTTTGGGTTTTTTTTTTAAGAGAATTTATATATATCTATACACACACAGGGAAACAGCCACAGAAAGTCATCTACATTTAAGTTGGCTGCAACATCAAATTTTTTATCCTGGGTAAGTATCTCAGTTTCACTGGGGTCTTGACTTCTACCGTCCATTGCTAGGAAAAGCAGTATTTCAGTAAGTAGACTGTGTCCTAAAATGTAATTTCCTTAAGTTCATGTTCTCAGCTTTTTACAGAAA
Source organism: Zapornia atra (assembly GCA_013400835.1). Lineage (NCBI taxonomy): Eukaryota > Metazoa > Chordata > Aves > Gruiformes > Rallidae > Zapornia > Zapornia atra. The sequence continues at coordinate 36,961 of VZTU01030045.1, read as the reverse complement.
GGATTCCTTGGTCTCACGAATATTAGCAGCAAAAGTGGGTAACTCAAAGGTTTACAGGGACTATTGCCGGGAAAAATGGTATATCCTTTGGCAAGAGGACGAAGGAGGGAGGTGGGCATGATTTCTGGTCCAAAGAGCTTACAATTTAGATGTTATAGCTTGACCTACCAAAACCATTTCAGTCATGCAGCTGTATGATGCACAGCAATGACAAAGTGCTGCTAAACCAGCCACAGCGAGGCAGCTGCAGAGCTTCAGTTCTGCTAGAGCAGGCAATCCCAGTCACAGTTCACTTCCCAAGTGAAACAGTATAAAACCAATTTTTCCAGCACAACAGATTCCATGGTAATGCCTTCTGGCATCACAGTAGGTCAAACTCACCTACCCCTAACTCTGCCAGAAATAACCCAGTAATATCAGTTGCGGTGAGAAAGGTACGCAGATTGAAAAGGAAACCCAATTCATAGAAGACAAAAGGAAACAGTGAAAGGATTCTAAAAGCAGAATTATACAGTAGAGGTCACATCAGACTTCCTACCCAGTCACGCAAACGTTATGCAGCCATGACACAAAAGATGAGCCTTCCTTCCTAGGGTACCTCTGAAGATGTTTTGCAGAGCATCTTCAAAGCAGTATTTATAAAATCCAGTAAAATAAGACATACATAAGACTCTAGGAATTGTTTTCCTATTTCATTTTTCAAAAGAGGTTGCTGTATATATATAGTTCTTTTAGCTACTGTGTGCTTGCAGTCTGGAATTCTTATGACTTTGTAAGAAAACAAACAAAATCCATCCTAGACATTTTCTCAGAACATGAAATAGATTAATTTCTTTCTGATCTGAAAAACCATCTAAGCTATAGAAAACTTTCAGAGACTCAAAAGGCAGTATTTGAAAATGTTGGCTTTTCTTTAAAATCTTGTTAGCTAAAAAAAACCCAACAAACCCACAACTGTCAGAACAAAGACTTCTAAGCATGGTTTTAAAGGAATAATGTCTTTGGCATTTTGTAACCCCCTGGTGAGCAAGCTTAGTTTTCAATGTTGTTAACAGATTGTTCATGCATCCTTCAAAGGAGTAATATGTGCCTAAAACCTAGATTTCATTATAGTGATTACAATACTTGTCAGAGCAAAGAACCATTTTTAGTAGAGCTTAACAGAAATTGATAGTGGATTTACACTCCCGGTGGCTGTAGAAGGAAGGCTCTGTTAAAAAGTACTTATTAGAATACATCTGAAGTGTGGCACTTCTAAGATATTTTCTAAATGAACGTACTTCCCACTGGAAAACAGGTTGGATTGGAAACATAAGATTCACTGGTAGCCATGTTTAGTTTTTTTTTTTTAAAACTATAAAGTTTTTTATAAAACTATAAATATGACAAAACATAAAAAGCCAGAGTGCCAACAAAAAGTTTAATGTGGAGCTCTGTCAAGTAAAACATCTGCAACTTATATTTGACAAGCATGTAGAAATATTTTAAATTAAAGCCAGTCCTATTTTCAGTATACATCATGAATGGTGAACCCTATGGAATTAATGATGAAGCTTTGTGTGCTAAACGGGTATGAAGTTCAAAACAAAAAGGAAGTTGTACCTCTTTACACATTAGTTATGTTGTGGAACTCCCTGTCAAGAGACACAGATTAAAAAGTTAAGACAAGGAACAGAAGAAAAAAAAAATCCCTCTAGAATTATTAGATGTTGAGAGTTGGTTATCTTCTGACTTCAGAAGTTCCCAAGATACACATTATTTGAGACTGCAATACTGAGAGAGTGCCAGTAACATGATTTTTTTGTTCCTTCAGACCTTCCTTAAGCATTGTCAAGGTCATTCACAAAGACTGTATTCAAAGTGAGAAGACTCATTAACCTCCATAGTACCCCCTATATTCCTAAATCAAAGCAAAGTTAAAACCAGGACACAAAGACATATTCAACCATCCACTTCTACTACTTATGTGTTCACAATATGGATTTCTTTAATGTTTATCACCTCAGAGTGGAAAAACTGTGACTTATAATAGGTTGCCTCAAGAAATAAGCAAGCATAACACTGAGAGATTATATTAAATTACGAATTTGAGGATTTTTGCCAGAAATTTCAACTCTTCATCCTACTGCAGAGTATAGTAATGTGTGTCAGAAAACCAATGCAACTACTTTCAAAAGAGTCTATGTTTCCAAATAGCTTGATGAAAGGCAGCACAAGCAGTAGTAACCTGCATAATCTAGGTAAATCCTGAACTGCTGACAATTTAGAGAGGTTGTATTTTTAAAAATTTATTTTCTATCAATTATTTTCTTTGAAAGTTTGGCTCTACAAATTTATTACTTGTGCTAAATCTACTGAAATGAAGCGGCATCTCATTTATCACTGCTTCGGAACTCTTGATAGTGTAAGTACATTTATAACATCACATTATGTATCATATACAAGGAGCTGAGAAATATTTTTTATTTAAGGACAGTATTAATAAAAAAGCAATAGGAAGCATGTTTCTTTTGTAGTCCCTATAATAAATAGCTTTTTTGTTCACATTGCTAGTACAGAATAATTAATAAAGTAATTTCAGAGATACTTGCAATTCTAATTTCAAGAAGCAGGAAAGATACATCTACGTAACCTGAGAAAACTAGTATCTACTTGTGGAAAAGACAGGTAACATTTATGATTAGGTAATATTTATAACCTCAGTCTAACCTTTTTAAAAGCTTCCTTGTGCTTCCCACCAAATTTGCATTTTTTTGACAATGTCTTTACTAGCTCCAAATTTCTTACAGAGCAGAACAGTAGGAAAAAAAACCAAACCAGTTTCCACTTAGTTTTTGACTTCATCTTTCTAACCTGTTTTTCTCTCTTTGTTTTGACTTTTGAAAAGAAAAAAAAAAAAATATTCTGAAGGGCTAAGCAACTTTCAAAATACAAAAGACTCTCTCCTTATACTCAGGAATAGATGTGTTAAGTCAAAACCAAGATAGAACAAAAAGAAACTAGTGATCTATAGGATAGCGTTGAGACTGCCTAGCTTAGTTGTCATGACAAATTTGACATCTAAATTCAAGACACTAATTAAAGCCTCTACATTGCAAAACAGCTGATTAAGTGGTTCACTGCTGCAAAGAGGGTAATGCCATTCCTCCCACTCTTCTCACCCTCTGACCCTCCCTGTTCTCTCTTATTAGCTCTGGTACTTGCCTGATTGCACAGTCAACTATCAAAAGGGAGGGGAATCACTTTGGATAGTGAGGTGGTTTTCTGCAGGTTACTGAACTGAATGGGTTTAGCACATGAACAAGTAAGGAACAGAACAAGTGGTGGGATTACAGGGCCTGAAACAGATAGGAAAGGAGATACTGGTGAAAGGTGAACAGACAGATCAGGACATTATCCATAGGGCCTGAATATTCTCGCTCTTTGCAGCACAAGAAAGCCATTATTGCAATGTTTAAGTCTGGCACTGATTCAGGTAAATAGAATTCGTTCTATGTTATCTGTAATACATTATGTAATATGCATTCCCCTCTCTGCTAAAGTAATAAAATGCTGATTATGAAAAAACTGACTTTTTTGGCTGTATGTTTAAAAATATTCCACTAAAGTGTCTAGCATTTTACATAAGTTTGAGCAGCAGCTTCAATAGAGACACCAAGGCTTGAGTTCAGATAGAAGGCCTTACAAAAGCATTTGACTGACAGTTTTGCAACATAAGGTGTTGTGAGTCAGTACTCTGACAGTTCACTGACTCACTGCTCTGCTGAGCACAAAACCTCAAATGATGTAAGCATGTCTAGTAAGTGCTGTGGGATAGGAAATGCCCCTTTACAGAGCCTTACAGTGAGTGTATCACTCCAAGGAAAGCCTGTCCTCAGTGTCACTTTGTTTTCTCCTTGATTGACAGAAATAGAGAATTGGTTTTGTTGTGAAAGACCTTTAAGCTCATCAAGTCCAACCATTCACCTAACACTGCCAAATCCAACACTAAACCATGTCGCTAAGTACCACATCAACACGGCTTCTTTTAAATAGCTCCAGAGATGGTGACTCAAACACTTCTCTGGGCAGTCTGTTCCAGTGGTTGACAATACTTTCAGTGAAGAATTTTTTCCTAACATCCACTCTAAACCTCCTCTACAATTAAGACCATTTCCTCTTGTCCTATTGCCTCCCATTACTTGGGAGAAGAAACCAACACTCATCTGGCTACAACCTCCTTTCAGGTAGTTGAGAGATAAGGTCTCCCCTCAACCTCCTTTTCTCCAGACTAAGCAACCCCAATTCCCTCATCCACTCTTCACAAGACTCATGCTCTAACCTCTTCACCAGCTTTGCTGACCTTCTCTGGACACACTCCAGCACCTCAATGTCTTTCTTGTGGTGAGGGGCCCAAAACTGAACACGATACTTCATGTGCGGCCTCACCAGGGCCAAGTACAGGGGGATGATCACTCCTCTAGTCCAGCTTGCAACCCTATTTCTGATACAAGCCAGGACGCTGTTGGCCTTCCTGGCCACCTCAGCACACTGCTGGCTCACATTCTGCTGGTTATTAATGAACATCCCCAGGTCCTTTTCTACAAAGTGACTTGTGGCTTGAAACCTGCCAAGAAAATCTAAATAATCCCCTGAAAACAAGCGCAATAAAACCAAGCCTTTATTCTATGATATGCTGACATATATTCTTACTGGAATTGCTTGCAAATACATACAAGGTAACAGCTATCAAGATCAGTAATAAAGTAATGGTTAGTTTTTAAACCTCATGGATTTATTACTAATATTTGGGATTATTTTAAGAGAAAAGAAACTTAATAAGCTTATTTATAATCTTTGATCTATAACGAAGGACTGGCCTTAGGGAGAAGATACACGGGAACAGTATTCAAGTGTTTGCAATTATATTACAAAAATTAACAATTATGAGGTTTCCATATAAAAGGCAGTACAAGAGGCAATCAGCTTGCCTTTCAATAAAGAAGACTTAGATTAGGTACTGGGAACCCACCAGAGTGTAAACTATTAATCTAGCAAAAAGAAAACACATACTCCAGGAAATATGTTGAATTGTGAGCATGGAAGAGTCTAAACCCCAAAATATTATTGTTGGTACTCATCTGTGTAGGTACTGCCCATTAGCCTTGAAAATAGAGTCCTATATGATGGCCTTGATGCTGACTCCAGCCAAACATTTCTGATGGCCTATTTAGGCCAGTTATACCTGAGAGTTACTGAAAGAAAGTTGGAAGAATTGAGAGTGACAGGGTAAAAATCACATCTGTTTCATATAGAAAACTGTACATTTTGCAAAGAAGAGAAGTATATATTGTTCTTTACACTAAAGAAGTTGCAATCCTTAGCTGGGTAGTAAAAGAGAAAGTCTAGATTCTCTAGTTTTATGTCAGAATCTAAGCTATTTCTCCAGTATGAGAGAAATATATTATAACACATTCTATTTTCCAATAGATATTATGTCTTTGCTCTCTTCGAGAGACTCAGTGAGCCATAACCATATTTAATTATTCTTTATTGTGCTGCTTTTTACAGCCTGCTATTCTTTTCCATTCTATTTCAGTGGCAAAGTAGACTTCAAATTAAATTTGATGAAAAAACCCTCCAAATCTGTAACTATACATATATTTGTTCATCATAATAATATATTGATGTATGTATATGTATATACTCATTCTGCAGTCATGCTGACAGCAAGTAAGTTTCAGCTATGAAAACTAGCTTAAAATAGAGTAACAGTTTTATGATGGCCAATTAAGCAGCAGCTTGTTTTCTCCAGAGATATCCTTCTCACCCTGGGAGAGAATAAGAAGTCACAAAACCATAGAATCATCGGATATACGGAGTTGGAAGGGACTCACAAGGATCATCAAGTCCAACTCCTTGCTCCACACATAAGTGAGCTCTTCCATCATAGCTACAGGCTTTGCATTTGGGAATGATGCATGTATGCAATAAAAGTCATTAAGTCAAATATCAGACAAAAAAAGGAATCATTAAGGTATTACACTCTCAAGTCTAGTGAAAGTTTGCATCTTGTTATCAGTTTTGCGTTATTTCTGTAAAACTCCATAAAAACTTTGTAGATTTCTATTTCTTTCATCCAAAGCCAGTGTGTAATTATCTATTAAAGGTAAAGTAACAATTAAGAAATTTTAAGATCTCTGCAACCATAACAGATACTAATTTCTACTATTTATTTCCATGTTCTCAAAGTTTAAAATCTTATGTTGCTTCTGTAGACAACAATTTTTAATGAATGATGGATATGTGCGTATTTGACCAAAAGATGTGAAATCTGAAGAGCAAGATTATTCTTAGCCCTCTGTTGTTGTCGTCCAAGATTAAGTAGATTTATTCAGAAGAAAGGCACAGCTGTAGCTCATACCAGCTGAGCCAGGGAGCCCATAAGTGCACCAACACTCTTCCCTCATGTCTACCAGCAGGTATGTACCCTTGGCAACATTATTTTTCCAAGCCGTATGTAGCAGGATTGCTGTTTGATTTTTAGCCTGAGGACACTACATAGCTCTAAAACTAACATTAAGTTGTAACATTGCATGATTTTTCCCTCACTATTAGGGAATTTTTATTCATTTTCTAACCAACTAACAACAAAATCAATTGTAAAAGAGATGACAGAGGAGGTCCATGCCTGAGCACAGGATTACAGAACCACAATGCCCTGCACTGATGTGCACAATAAGATTTTTGAACTTCTGGTATGACAATGAACTAGTACAAATTAATACCTCAGTTTGAGTTGTCTGATCCTATATAATTTAGTGTATTCTGTAATACACTAACTTTTTTTTTGTTGTTATGAATGCATCACTGGCAGTTTTCAGAGAGCTAGATGCACCTCGCCACTAGGGAAAAATCTTTTTATGGGATTCAAAAACTCCGCATGGGAGAAATAGCATAGCATATGACGTGTTAGCAACATCCCTAACATCACAAATAGTCTACTTGTTTGTTAAGAATAACAGTTTCTTTGTTCCTCCCAAACCAGTTTTTCAGAAGCAAAAGCTTTTTGAAGTATAACTACAGACCCAAAATTAGGCATTCTGAGGCTGCTGCTGTAATAGGGCATCCATCTCAGAAACACTGCCAACTCTGCAGTATCTTCTTTACAGTCAACCCTGCTCAAATTCTTGACAGGAATAGGAGAAAAAACCCACAAACACTTTCTTTAGCCCTTTGATCTGATAACTCTTCTAGCAAAGCAAGCTTTAACTCTTCATTAGGTATAAGTTTTCCAAGAAAAATCCACTTTTGTATACAGGATTTAAACAACGTGAACATAAATTACATCATTGCTGGCACACGAGAAATTCCTATAATCCAATATATAATTACGTCCCCCAGCTGACCAGTCACATGTGAACCTTATAATACTGATAATACCATGAAATGTATTTAAAATGCTTCTGAAACACATTTACTTAATATACCTTTTAGCTGGCAATTACAACATGCCAAGAGGATGCACAGTTCCAGATAACATCTCAACCAAAGATGATAAGCTATGAACAGGTTATGTCTTTTTAGTTAAGTATAAATTTACATACTAACCAAAGCAATACAGCCAATTTAAACAGATATTATAGTGTCTGAAGAAGACTTATTCTATTCGAATTCAATCATTTTTTAGCAGATTTAATCAGACCAGCCTGAGCAAGTAAACACATTTTCTGATACTTTAACACATTGAAGCAGCACATCTGAACTTAATGTACTATTGAAGAGATTTAATTTGTCACCTCCAGAACTAATAAACAGTACAGAAGCTTCCCTACAAGAGTCAGGTAAAGATGCAGATTCCTGGAGTATTTGCAGATCACATATACACAGCGGCAGGACCATAAATTATTCCTCCTCCATCCTGCAGCTCCATCATCAATATACTGTACAGCCTTGCTTCTTACCTGCTGGCTTTGCTTCCATTTCGCCAAACAGTTTCTCTGGCACAATAACCCAGCCTATTGACCTAGATTAAACTTCTGAGAATATTTCTTTTAAAACTCAAGTCCTGAAACCGGTGTTTCTCTTCTATTCAGCATCTGCTGCATTTTGAGACCAGGGGAAGATTTTTAAGCCTTTACATAGAAAAATCAGTTGCTTTCATATTCACCAGTATACCTCACACAAAGCCAGAGAATCACATTGAACATTGAGACAGGTACACTATGTTGACTCAAGCTTTACCTGAACTATCCATCACCAACCACTGAGGAAAAAAATATTTCCAACTCAAAGCACTAGAGGGATCCCATACCAACAGCTACAGCCTGAAGACCTGAACCACATGCACATAAACTCAGTTAAAAGGTAACACAGAGATCACTTTTTTCTTTCCTACAGGAGATTTATCTCATCCCACCCCACTCTCACCTAAAGCATAGCAGCTAAGTAACTAGATTTGAGAGATCTAGAGTCTCATATTTTTCTCTGTCAGTGAAAATTCAGGCCTTTTCTAACCATTTTTCAGGTAACTGACCACCACCCATGCTGCTCAGCCAGCCTCTAATCCAACCACCGCAACAACCACAAACTGACAAATCCAGCAGTTTCACTCACCTCTGATACTGAAGGACTCTTTCCTTTCTCACTGGAACAAATTCTCCACTTCTGGATGCTGTGCTGAATCTAACCTGAACTACAAAAAACACTAAACTCACTGAAAACAATAGACCAAAACCCTTTAAACTCCAACTACAACCCAAGTGTAGCTCAGAAGAAAAAATTAGGAAGAAGGTGTCCCCACTCTGCCCACTAACACACCTGTTGGTTCTCCACATTGTCTGAAAATATTTTCTCTGAGCAACACTTAATATATTTTCCATGACACTACCACTCACAAAACAAGACTCATTAGGTTACAAGATTAAAAGTGGGGAGGAAAAAAAAATCTTTTCATTCTTTTACTGTGGGGACTTTCTTGTAGCATTGCTATTCTTAAATGTCTTTGCAATTGCTTTCAGCACTTTTTTTCCCCAGAAATAAACATCAGTCTAATAGATTTCCATTGATTTCTCTGACTTTACTAAATAATTATTTTGGCTAATGATGGGTTTTTTTGTAACTTTTATGTGTCACAGCTTAGCAGAATTAATTACAGTTTACTCCCCCTTAGAAAAATATCCTTAGATTAGAAACGTCTATAAGCTTTTTGAAGTCTTCTCTGAAATTTTCCATATTTGTTCTCCCCTATCCTATCTGAAAGACATAAATTGCCTTTAAAAGTATCACTGTTTTAATGTTTTTTATCTTTTTCACAGAAATTTCAATTATAATTCTGTGGTTCAACACATTATAGGCCACCCAATTACATCCAACGAATTATTAAACTTAAAATTCCCATTTGCTTTTTTCTAGAAAAGAATACATTATTGATTGAAAAAATTAAATCTGGCAACATTTCCCTTTTTGAAATTTAATTAGAGCAAATGATGGGTTTCTTCTCATCTTGCTTTACACTGAAAGCTTCCCCATATTGCTAATAATTTCTGTTACCCCTCACTGACTTTTTCTTTTCCTGCTATAAGCTCACAGTTTTACTATTTTTATTCAGTATCTTCTTATAACATTCTAACAAAGCCATATGAAAACCATGCCTGTACTCGAGGGAACAAGTAACTTCAGATTCTCATTATCCTCCCTTCAACCAATATTTACAAGATGAAGAAAGAACTTCTAAAATGAAATTCTACTACAATTTAGTTTCAATCACATTTTATTTGTAGAATTAAAGTTTATTAAAGAAGCATAGATTTGCCTCTGCTTAAAAGTGACCTTCAAGTGCAAGATTTAATAGGCTAAAGATTAAAGTAAATCACAGTGGTTTGCTCATTGTTCTGTGTTATGAAGAGCTGCAAGGAGGAACTAAAACATGAAATAAAAACAGAAGTCAAAGTTAGTTTGAGCAGGCAGATTAAGAAGAAGTAAGAACATTAGAAAGCGTAAGTTATAAACCATTGAAAAAGAAAATAATTATAGTATTCTTTTTTGTGTTGCTCATCGGGTATATGCGAAATGTAACCTATAAAGAACAGTACTTATAGAGGATCTCATGGAGAGTGGAAAAATGCCAAACATTTTACTTACAGTATTATACCTATATTTACTATGAAATATATAATAATTAAGAAACATATAATCTACCATTAATTATAGCAAACAATTACATAAATACAAGGTAATAAAGATATTAATTATATATTAAGCAACTTGCTGCAGCAACTAGATGCATAATATTATTGTGGTTATCCTCACAGTTTTATCTTCATTACTATCTTTCAAAAATATGTCAATATTGGAGAAACTATGTTATATTGTACTTAGAGGTACTGTTATTATGTAATTTTAAATAAAACAAACAAACCAAGAATAAACTTACAAAAAAAAAAAATAATTCCAAGTTCAATCATATCAATCCTTGACCCAAAATAATAGAATTTGTGACTCAAAAGTCTTCATAGACTTTATCAGAACCTAGATTTGGCTATCACTTTTTTTTTAAAACCAGGCGCACTATTCAGAGCTCAAGAAACTTCCAGGTCAAGGGGAAAAAAAAAAAAAGGTATGAAAATCTCATTAGAGAAGTCTGTGAGTTGTTCAATTGCTTCAGAATATCTGTAAGCAGAGAGCAAGCATACACCTTCTTATTGCAACTTGATACTTCGGTTACTGGATAAACCTCAAAAGTGTCCTGCTAGGTGAAAAAGGAAACAAAGGAAAAACCAGGGTTGTCTGGGGCAGTCAGGGAATCGACCCTGTATGTGGAGAAGGTTCATTTTAGAATAAAATAGAATCACAGAATTATTTAGTTTGGAAAGGACCCTTACGATCAAGTCCAACCATAAACCTAACACTGCCAAGTCCACCACTAAATCATGTCCCTAAGCACCATATCAACACAGCTTCTAAACCTATCCAAGGATGGTGATTCAACCACTACCCTGGCAAGACTGTTCCAGTGGTTGACAACCCTTTCGGTGAAGAATTTTTTCCTAATATCCAATCTAAAACTACCTGGGAAAACTTGAGGCTATTTCCTTTTGTCCAATCACTTGTTACTTGGGAGAAGACATTGACATTTGCCTCACTACAACCTCCCTTCAGGTAGCTGTAGAGACTGATAAGGACTCCCCTCAGCCTCCTTTTTTGCAGGCTAAAACAACCCCAATTCCCTCAACTGCTCATCATTAAGACTTGTGATCTAGACTCTTTAACTTTGTTCCCTTCTTTGGACATACTCCAGTCTTTCTTGTGGTGAGTGGCCCAAAACTGAACACAGTACTTGAGGTGCAGCCTCACCAGTCCTGACTACAGGGAGACAACCACTGCCTTAGTCCCGCTGGCCACACTATTTCTGATATAAGCCAAGATGCTGTTGGCTCACAAATTGGATGTAACAACATTTACAACACTCTGGGCCCAACCATACAGCCAGTTTTTTTACCCAGCAAGAGTACATCCATTCAAGCCATGAGCACTTGTTTTCTTGAAGAGAATGCTGTGGGAAACAGTATCATAGCCTGGTAGACAACATCCAAAACCCCTCCCTCATCCACCAAGCAAATAACCTTGTCATAGAAGGAGATCAGGTTAATCAGCAGGACTTGCCTTTCATAAACCCATGCTGATTGTGTCTGACCACCTGGTTGACCTGTATGTGCCCCATGATGGCCCTCAAAATTATCTGCTCCATAACCTTCCCCCTGCACCAAGGTCAGACTACCAGGACTGTAGTGCTTTGGATCCTCCTTTTAGCCCTTCCTGTAGATGGACATCACATTTACTAACCTCCAGTCAACCGGGACTGCCCTCAGCCAAATTTGACTGTTGACAAATGATGGAAAGTGACTTGGTGAGCACTTCTGCCAGCTCCTTCAGTACATTTGGTGGATCCCATCTGGCCCCACAGACTTATGTGTGTAGCAGGTTGCTAAGCATTTCCCCGTGGATTATGGTGGCTTCATTCTGCTTGCTATCCCTGTCCTTGAGTTCAGGGGGCTGGGTACCCAGAGAACAGCTGGTCTTATGACTAGAGAGGCAAAGAAGACATTAAGTACCTCCACTTCTTCCTCATCCTTTGTCACTATGTTTCCCCCTCCATTCAATAAAGGAGGGAGGTTCTCCTTAGTCCTCCTTTTGTTGCTAGTGCATTTATAGAATCATTTTTATTGCCTTTTATTGTAGCAGCTGGACTAAGTTCTAGTTGGGCCTTGGCCCTTCTAATTTTCCCTGCATAACGTCACAACATCCTTGAAGTTGGAGTTGCCTGCCCCTTCTTCCAAAGGTTATAAAATGTCCCTTTTTTACTGAGTTCCATCTTATAGGTCCTATTCCATATTTTATTTCATCAATACTGTGTAACCTATGCCACACAACATGCTGTGGCAATCTTTGCTTACACCTGCTGCTTTCTCCCTGCCTATCATCTCCTCAACAGATTAATTTGGTCAAAATAATAAGCAACAAAAAATAATTGAAAAATTTGCTCCATCTGAAAAGTAGGTTTGGATTTTCAAAGCAGCATGAAGCAGACACTAGTGAGGTCTCTGTAAGACAATTATCAGGCAGGGGATGTACAGGGTAACAAGGTCTGCAGATTGAACCTGTCCACAACAGTCAACTGAAGAGTAGCTCAGATATCCTGGAAAAGCAGAAACTGAAATGAAACAGGCAATGTTTAAACAATCCCTGAGAAACAAGAAAATCAAGAAATGAGGTAAAAATATGTGCTTTCATGTGTAATCATCCCTTCATCTTTTTATTTGTATCCCCTCATGTTTTTACTTGTATAACCCTGTGTGCATAAAAACGCTTACATGCAGAATCTTGCAGTAGCAGCTAGGCACAAACATGGGCATTGTAATTTAATCTTTCCTTTTAAATTAATTTTATTTTTATATTCTGTATTAATGATTTTGAAATCAATGAGGGATCAAGAAAGTAATGTCAAAACTACATAGAAAGCAAATTTTCCGAAAGATCTTGAAGAATAATATTTTCCCATTAATTCTCTGTGTTTAGGGCTATCTGCTCCCATTCCCTCATTCATTCTCTATCTGGTGGCCCATCATATTCTTCCCCCTTTATCTGAATTTATTTTTCACATGCTTGTTCAGATTTTTTCTGCTTTAAATTCTATACAGCCAAGTCTTGAAGCACAATGTTCCACCTCAAAATACAATTAATTAAATAAAAGAAAATCCACTGTCAGGATCAACATGATATTTGCATGTACCCTGTGTCTCCTTTTCTACAGTTTGCCCTTGCTGCTCGTAAAGGTAGTAATCTCCTCCTGTCAGGGACTGTATCTTGCTCTGTTAGTGTATTCTGCCTAGCAAAGAAAGAATCTAATATTGGTTCAATACAAAAATTGCTGTGACTATAATTATGGAAATGACAGTAGTATCTTTATATTTAATAAAATAAGATCAATGAACAACTGATTCATTAAATGGTTATTACATTTTTTTAATAAACCTCCAAACAGTTAAATAATTCAAGGGTGAGAATTATAATTTAGTCAGGATTAAACCTGTTCCATTCCTAATTTGAGTGCATTGCAGTAAAGTAATTTGTTAAAAGAATATTACTTGGGTTGCAGTATCATACAGTCATGTCATGAAATGCCAGAACTAAATTTCCCATCAAATTCTAAGCCAGCTACTTTGGGCATGTGAATACTGATACGATCTTTAATTACATGATTTCATTATTTTCCTTCAAGAGCTTTTTTCATTACATTTACAGAAAAGATGGTATTCACTTAATGAAGAGCTATTTAATATTTTCTTTCCCCCTGTTTATCCAGTCTGTGATCTCACAACTAATTTGTTGCACACTATTCAAGACCTGCTCTGAAGGAAGAGAGTAATACTTTCCTCATTAGCTTTTTTATAAAGCTCATCATTACAGGATCTCGATCCTTCACAAACGTGACCAAATTTAGTTTTGTAAAATCTGTGACACTTTTCTTTCTAGTTTGCAATAGAAACAAGGGGAACTAAATCCAAGGGGAACTAAATCCCCCCAAAAGGAGAGAGCTAGTGCAATTTTCAGTGAATTTAGCATATGAGAAATACATAATGCTTGCTCTCCAGCTTTGCCCACACTTGGTGTAACCTAAATTCCAATACCATTTCTAGTTTGGACCTCAGAGTCTCCTGTTCACCTGTATTCCAGCTGTAACACAGTGGTGCATGTGCATTTTTTTTTGTTTGGTTTTTGGTTTTGGGGTGGCTTTTTTAAAATTTTTAGGATTAGCCATAAAGCTTGAGAACAAATAATGGTTGTTATCCTCACTATTCCAGAGTCTGACTGAACAAACAAACATGGAAGAGCTACAGAGCCAGAAAACATAATGTAAATCTCTAACAGTGTTGTTACGATACTCTAGAAGAGGAAAAATAGGACCTCATCCTTCCTACGCAGAACCTGTAAAATTGTACAGGTAGCAGAAAAATCCCCCACAAA
>VZTU01030045.1:10465-22423 GCA_013400835.1 Zapornia atra | reverse complement strand
AAAAAAAAAAAAGCAGTACTAGAATTTTTTTAAAACCTATGTTATTATGCCTTTATATATGTCACAAGAATGGTGAAATTCTGACTTCACGTCAGTGGAAAAACCCTCCTAATGAACTTTGCAGGGCTAAAATTTTACTGTAAGAATTAAAATATAGACATCGTCTAATGAAAGCAGAAAAACTTCACAGCAGTTTTTAAGATTGAGAACATAAGCATCTACTAAGAATAACAGTGACTTAAAGATAATTCTGGCTATGCAATAAATCTTTGTGACTTTCAAATAGACAAGTAAGAAATTAAACCAAAAGTATCTAAAATTTAAAGGTTCTATAAATAGATGTAGTTAAAAGGAGGCATACTTTGCCATTATTAATTTCATTTTAGTACAATTTTTCCCATAAATATATGTTCATGCTAATCATACACATTATCCACCCCTCATGCCAGTTTAGAATCGTGTTTTGCCAAGGTCCTTATAAAGTGTATCATTGCTGCTCTCTGCTGGTCAAAGGAATTATTCCTTTATTTAAAATTAAATGAAATTCTGAAAAGTTTGTAGGAAGTACAGTAAATATCACATGAATAGGACAATCTTTCAGGGCATTTAAATAACCTTCGCAGTCATCACAATGTATGTCTATATTCTTGAAACCATCAAAATTAGTAACAAATACTGGAATTATGCAAATGCATCTAACATCACTTTTGTTTGTAGTACTTGAATTTTGAAATCAAAATCAAAGCAGAGCCTAAAATTCCTCAGAAAACAATAACTATGAAAATGTAATGCTAAGAGGTTCACCAGACACAATGAGACAGTGCAATGTTAGAAATTAAGATAATTTCACAGATCAAAGACTGTAATTTCCATCTCCATGGTATTCCTCACAGTGAGTAGTAACAGCATGTATTAGAACAAGTAGATCGTATTTTATTACTTGCAATTTGTGAGTGGACACTGTTGTCTGAAATTACACTGGTGTCAAAGAGGATTTACTTAATTTTTATATTTATATTTAAAAAACAACCATTACTAATTTTATTTTTGGCTTCTATGTGGTTTCTGCTATAAGATTTTATGGGATAACTGACTTGCATTTCAGAGTTCTGGGGTTTTTTTACATAGGTCACCAAGTAACACTGTAACATTTCCTTTTCACTCTGCAATGTAACGTGGCCCAGTTCTAAACTCAGAACTATAAAAGTCCAGAAATACAGAATTTAAAGTTGTATGACATAGTTCTGCAGGAGTGTGAAAAAACCAAGGGGAACTGTCAGACTGATTCTTGATGGATAAACTATATATCACAGAAAGACTAAATTTAGAGGAGAAAAGTGAGGGGCATAGTGCAGTTGGAGAGAAGCCTGAGAAACAATACATTTGAACATAATGGAAGGCAAAGCAAGAAGGTCAAGGAATGCAATGGGATAGAGGGTTTGCAGTGCAAGAGGTAGATACAGAGAAAAAAACATTTAAGTAGTTAAAATGGAGAACAATATCGTTTCTGTTGTGCCGTGATCTCACTTCAAGGAGATTTGCACAAGACTGAAATATTAATGTTTTCTGAAATAGAAAGGCATTGTATCCAGACTAGATCAACTACCTAGTTATTAAGGAGGATAGATAGACAAAGGAAGTTACAACAATTATGAGTCAGAGTCTGAACAAAACCTCCAATTGCATGGACTATTCAAAAGGGGTAGTTTAAGATACAGTCATTAAGGAACAAGAGCAAGTTTTGTTTTCATTCAGGTTTTCTAACTTCAATTTAAAGGATCTAATTGAATCTGTATATTACAGATTATGGTAACTGCATTATGACAACTGGTACAAACTTTAATATATCTTATTTGTAATATTCCTAATGTTAGTATTCAGACCTTCATAAGTATGAACTCCCTGGCAAAAGAACCCTCTGAGACATGATGGCTTATACGTGAATATCCCTTCTCCTCAAGTATACCTGTGCATGCTTGTTAACCTTGGGAGTTGATGCCCATTTAATAAAATCTATTACCTAGCATGTACCTAACACTTGAGCAGATGTCTGATCAGCATCGTCTTCTCAAAACCTGCTTTCACTCTTTACCTCAGGTAAAGAGGGAAGGATTTATGGGGTTTTTTGGGGTTTTTTTTCTCTTTTTTTGTGAAGAACATAATAATCTAGTTACCTACCATTTCCAGTTTCAAGAATCTTTAAGATCTTACTGGACTTATCATTTTCTACATGAATTCTTATAGAAATAGAAGACTCACTTTCTGGAGCAGTGAGTAGAGTAGTCCTCAATTAAGTGGTCCCACTGGGTAACTATTGCTCAGTATGAATTGAGATTTCAAAAGTGGCTCCAAGATACACAACATCAAATTACCATATTGTGAAAATAATGTTCTCTTTTCATAAGGAAGTATTTTACAGTAGACTAAGCTTATTTTAAAATTTGCTCAACTATGAGATGAAAATCATACCCAATCAGCATATAAAAAAGTAAGATTCTTTCCACAAGTCATATCAAATAATATATCTGTATCTAGAAAGAAAAACAACTCAGGTTTTTTGGCTAATCAATTTATTTAGGAAAGTACAGAAATATGAATAATTTATTTGTTTTGATTGCAAATTCATGTTTTTCTCAAAGAAAAATCTCAGCACTTGTACATGGACATATTTAGCCATAGTTTGCGATTACAAAAATTCAATTGGCTATGAGCATAGCACGTTAAAATGAATTGCTGGTTTAAGAATATATTCCCAAATGGCTTGGAGAGCTTTACTTGAGGTCAATGTACTTCACTTTATGACAACATAAATAAGATGCGGAAAAACATTTTGTGATTTCTGTGACTGCTTTCTAAAACTCTACTGTGTATTAAGTAGCTTACAAAATATACTGAAGCAACAGTATATATATTGTTACAAAAAGAAGGCTCTGGGATTTTATGTACAAATATATCTGCATAATATTTAACCTTATTTATTGAAAAACATCATTGATGGCTAAAAATTGTACATTATTAGAAAAAATGCAAAATTATATTTTACTTCTTTTCCTTTATTTTCATTTTTATGTTCTCACTGCAATTTATTTAAAATTATTTTAAAATTTTTAGTATTAAAATTTAAGCAAACATCCATACACCAACCTTTTTTTATGCAACCGTGAGATTTCAAAATCAAGGCTCATGTGTGCTTAAATTTTGTGGCCAATTTAAATTTCTCACTACAAAGAGTTAGGACCTCCAATTATAAAAAATAACTAGAGCACTAATCACCTTTATCAAAACCACAAAGATTTGTCCCATCCCTGTTTAGCAAAAATGTTTTTTCAACTGGTTCCCAGAAAATTTCAGATACTTTTCTCCTGGCCCAATGTAATGTAGCCAAAAACCATTTTTCACATCAGGTGAAGAAAAAGAAAGTAATTCTAAACCAAGTCAACATGTAGAGCTTATTTGTAACTCAAGCCCTCTGCTTTCCTTCTCTGAGTATAGCTTCTTACAGGGCCATATTTTTGGTGGTTTTGTAGTGGGTGATTGAGATATTATAAGAAACTCTGAGCAACTAATTCAGGCTGGTACATGAAATTCAGAGAATTTCTGTATTCTACTGCATTCTTTGTGAATGCACCTTTTTACTGGATTCTCAAACACAGCAGCGGCAAGTCTGCCTCAACCCTGCTTCACCATTTCTGCCTCAACATGGCCAGGGGGACTGATTTTCCTCTCCACAGCTTTTCAGGCAGTGGATTTCTTTATCACCATGTGCTTATTCAAAGCAACAGCACAAGGGCAGGCATCTGGATATGGTAGAAGCAGTAGACTATGGTGTACTAAAAAAGGATAGTATACACCTTACAATGTACTTTTTGTCTGTTCACCAGCAGAGAGTGAAGAAATCAAGATTCCCCAAAAATGTTTCTAAAGATATTACTAATCTGGGACCCATGATCTGGTACGCATGTCCAAAGAGATGGTATCCCTCTCTAGAACCTCACAGCTGAAAGCAACCAAAGATGGGTTCATTCAGCTACCTTTCATACTTTCAGCTACCTTTATAATCTACCTACATATAAAGTTAACTAATAAACACATTATGATATTGCCTCACCAATCTTTAATCCTTGTGACATTCTACCTTTCATCTCAAGCTGATAAACCATTTGGTTTCACTGAAATATGAGCTCAGCATGAAATGGGAGGAGGCATGAATTGTACTGCTCTGGGTTAGACTCAGTGGTTTTAAATGAGTACCCCAGGAGACATAATGAAAGAACTCGAATGCTTTTCCCATTATCATTTTGTGTAATGATTTTTGTTGTGACTGATTAGCTCCATCTTAGAAAGAGATATGGAAACCATTTCAAATTTCTGTGTGGAGAGAATGAATGTTGGGACCAGACAAATGTAACTAAAGGAAGCTGTCATGCTGTTAACTGTTATTTGTCATGTGTGTTCAGGGTGTCTGTGGGATAAAAGCACAAACTTCACATTGGAAATTCAGTTCCTACAAATGTTAAAAAAATGAACACTTCCTGGGAGGTCTAGGGGAAACAGGGAGGAACAGGAGCTGTGGCTCCAACACGGATCCTTAACACCTTCAAGATCCTGCCTGTTCCTTCACAATTAGGACATGCTGACCAGCGAAGCTGGTGAAGGGTTTAGAGTGCAAATCATGTAATGAGCAGCTGAGAGAACTGGGCTTGTTTAGCCTGGAGAAAAGGAGGCTGAGGGGAGTCCTTATCTCTCTATAACTACCTGAATGGAGCTTGTAGCCAGGCGGATGCTGGTTTCTTCTCCCAAGTAAGGAGAGGAAATCGTGACAGAGGAGGTTTAGATTGGAAAAATTTCTTCACTGAAAGGGTTGTCAAGCTGCCCAGGGAAGTGGCTGAGTCACCATCCCTGAAGATGTATAAATGTGGTGCTTAGGAATAGTGCTTAGTGGTTGACTTGGCAGTGTTAGAGTAAGGGTTGGACTTGATGATCTTAAAGGTCTTTCACAACAAAACCAATTCTGTGAATGAAGGGGAAAGCAAAGTGACACTAAGGACTTTCCTTGGGCCTTTCTAGGAGCCAAGGACTTGTCCAGGGTGATGCATTTGCTGTATCACTGCATAAAGGGGGCACCATCAAGCTGGTCTAGACACAGCCTGAAACTTCTGAACTGTTTTACTGTATATTGCTATTATTCACAGGACATGTTACCTTGACTAACTTAACAGCCTAACAATTTAGTAAGTTAAATATTAAGTGTTCTGCTTAAAGAAACCAAAGAGGAAAAAGTAGAAAAGCTCACAATATATAATGTGAGCCCTATAATAGGGTAGCAGATACATAGCAGTATGTCACTCAAGTTATGTTCCCACAGGGTAAAGTTTATGTTATTTTATAAGCTAGCACTGCGGGAATTAAAAAAAAAAAGTTAAAAAAGAAAAAAAAAGCCATTTTATTCACATCTGCATTTGTTTCTGGCTTCTTATCTGCAAGATAATAAACAGAAACACAATTGTGCCACTACCGCAGGCCCAGGCTGAAAAGCCTGGAAGCACTCTAATGCCCTGCAACTCTACAGCAAATTTTCTTTAAAAGGTCATATCAAAAGTGAAGAAATTACATGCTGCAAATTTGCTCTCCACCTCTGCCCTCACTACAATGCAGACATTACAATTTTTCTGACATCTCCCATCTTTCAAGACTAGCTGGATTTAACACTTTCAAAAATTTTAACTTGAGCTAAGAGCCGGAGCTTTCCTCTACTTTAAGTTTGAAGACATACCAGCAGGGTTCTTTGCTTAATATCTTGTTAAACATGGACTTCTACCACTGCTAGTAAGAAAAACACATTTAGAAACAGTAGTTCTTTGTCCACTGCATTATTGAAGCTAAGACAGCACAAGTCACACATCATTCCTTCCATTAAGGAAAAACCTTTAGACAGTGGCATATAACAGCAGTTCTTCATTCTGCTGGTGATGAGTGAACCACCAGAGAAGCCCTGATGACTGACAGAAGACACTTTCCCCACTGACAGAAAAAGTCTAAGAAACAAAAAGTCAGCTGAGAAATTTAAGTACATTGCAGTCAGTGAGTTATCTTGATGAACTAAAAATTCACTGGAAGTGGGTTGAGTTTTACCAAGAGGAGCAGTATGAGGTCCAGTGCTCAGAAACTGTTATGACAGCTGTATGTATATTCACCTGAAAAGCCATAAAAATATATTCGTGTAAACGTAATCTAGAGATGGATTATATTAATGTCAGTACCTACAGAGGACTTGAATTATGTGCATTTATACCAATATGAAAAGAAATGCTTAAAACAAATTTGCCACTGAACTGACCATTTATTTATTACTGATGTTTTTCATAGTGGGCTTTCTGAGACCCAGTGAAGCAAAACATTTTTCCTTTATCTGTTATCTGAGACTTCTCAGCATACCACAGATAATAAGGAGATTATTTGTATTGTTTCTTGCTAGTATTATGCTTACCTCCATTTGTTTCCCTGATTTTAGCATCTTTGATTGTGTTTCTTTAAAGCAAAAACATGAGAGAGAAAAGAAAAAAAACCAGAAAAGTAAAGAATTAAGGAGATAGCTGGCTTAAATAACTTCTAGAAAGCTATGATGCTTCTGGCAGAGTTTGGGGGTTGCTCCAGCTCACTTGTGATGGGATGAAATGAAGCTGTGCATTCACACATTATATGATGTAGGTCCCAGCTGGTGTTAATGGAAGAGCTAAAGCTGCCTTATCCCTCTCTGGCTCAATAAATCAGTGCTTGTGTAAGCCCAATAAAAAGGAGAAAGATATTTTTCAGGCAGCAGGCATAGTTACACAGCAGGTTTGCCAACTCTTCAAGTCTAAAAGTTATAAACAATGAGAAACTCATCCCTGATAGCATTTGTTTTAACCCTTTTTATCTGATTATATAACAATACAGCATTTAAAACACATGTCCTCTAGTCCTTTACTTTCCTAGCATTCATGTTAGTGCATACGCTTGTAAACTGAGCAAGCTGTGTTTTAAAAAGTAGTCTTCTGCAGTTAGGTTCTCAAAATTCTGCTTTAAAAATGAAAGTCTATGAAAACATGGATAATCACTTCCAGCCCATTCTCCAGTGCACCATGTGATTTGAAATAAAAAGAAAAACTGGTGCCTCATCCATTTAAAAACAGACCTGCTTTTATATAATTAGGTGTAAGTATTTATTATTTTGGTTTGAGCATATGCTTTCAGCATGGATTACTTTTTATCTCTCTTTCTTTTAATTTTTCAAGCAGTAACTTCAGTAGTTTTGCTGAGCCTGGGAGCTCAGCATCTAAAATTGAACACTTGAAACCAACATGATTCACGAGCAATACTAAAATTGTTATGTCAAAAACCGAGTCCTGAGCTTATTTCACAAATAGATAAAAATTAGGCTATTTCCTCAGACAGTGGTATACACAGAGCAACAGTAAAAGTGTTCAGCCTTAATTTCCATCCAGTTCTTCACTTCTGTGCTGAAGATGACAAAATTTGTGATTAGGGATAGGTGCCCATTTAAAGTTGGATTCATAATGCCCATTACTTTTGCATGGGGAATTGCACATATTTTATGTATTTTTGCTCAAATGTTTTTAAAATTAAGGATTACAACAAACCAGCTACACTAGCAAGCCTCTCTTTTGTTGCTGTTAGCATCATAAATTTATGTGCTCTAAGAGGCATTTAGTAGCCAAACACTGGTGGTCAAGGGCTTGCTCTTACTGCTTGTAGCTGCCTCAGCCCTCCTTGCAGAAGAATCTGACCCTTGCTGCCCACACAGCCTGTACCAATCCCATCCCCGGGATGGGAGCCAGGCTGCAGGACAGCCCAGCCACACCCAAACAGAGCTCAGTCAACCTCTCCTCAGATCTAAGAGCTGGGAAGCATCCTTTAAGTGAAAACAAGGATATTGGTTTTATGTAAATCCTTTGCATTGCTTTCATCTGAACAAAGCCAGAGCAGGAGCAGATAGGCTTGCTATGATGTAAAACAGTGAGAGAGCAGAGGTTCTCTCCTTCAAGCTAGGTGAAGGGTTCATTTTCATTCAAAATCCTATTGTGGTGCTTTAGTTGTTTTTCAAATCACCCATGAAGGTCAGCAGAAAAAGTGAACTACCATAACTAAATATAAAATCTTTTCAAAATTAGTACCTACTAAACTACATAGTGTGAGGTATATCACTTTCTGTAATAATCCCTGGCTTCATATGTTTAGCTTAAGGCAATATGAACATTTTCTTGTGGTTCAGCTTCCTCTCTGCAAGATGGCAAACAGTAACTCATATATTTTGTTAAAGCTCCAAGGGACAGCTCTGCCAAGACCACTAGAAAACATAGTTTATGTGTTTGTTTATATGTTATCTATAAACGTTGTCTATATTGCAGCATTTCCAGTGTCATAAATTAATGATTCTATATTAAAATCATGTTCTGCCAGATCTTGAAAGTTGGTTTTTTTTTAATTAGAAGACAAATCTAAGAACAGCCTAAAACTTCTGACTATGAACACATGGCTATACAGAGAAAACAGACCCATTACTTGCTAGCTGACTTCCCCTGCCTCCACAAGATGCAAACAAATGGCCATGGTTACGAAATCTTCACCCTACTAAAGAGTGGTTTGAATAAATATACAGCCTAATGAATAAATATTTTACTGCTCTAATTGCACAGAAATTAGTTTCATTTAAACAATGTGGCTTGACATTCCTGGGAGTAATGTTTTCATAAAATCAAACTTAAACAGAAAACCAGAAATGTCAGTAACATTTTGCTCTCTGTCAAAACAATGAAATTGTATGAAAAGAGGTAACAATTTATTATCAATCAGTGCTTTCAAGTCAACTTCAGGAAGGAAGTACACTACAGAAAAGTGAGATTACAAAATCACTGAAGAGTTTAAAAGGATTTGAGGACTAATGTTTTAGAGAAATTACTCTGTGAGCCTTTTAATTGCTAAGGAAACCCTACACTTATTGAAGGCTATTGACTTCAAGGTCAGCTTTAACTGAATTGTGTACCTGTCTTGTAATCAGTGATGAACTATGCACTTTTCTTGCCATGAACTCTTTCTGAGAACTGTGACAAAAGTGATTCCTCATCCAGGCTCCCCGTATCCTATATGAATACTTAACATACTTGTTATTCTGCTGTTCGGCAGTAGGGCTGAATATCAGAAGGACATTCCCCAGAGAGAATGGGCACAACTTGGAAACGCACATATCATTCTAATACAACAGAAAAAGATGTTGCCTCCAGGAGAGAGAAACCAAATAATTTCCTTTACAATCTTTGTTAAAGGTGAATTTGGTATTTGAGTACATGAGCGATTTTTCTTATTCAGAGATATTTTCTCATTATTTTGTTTGGCAATATTAGGCAGGTCCAAACAGCGGAATCTAAAAATAAAACAAAAGGAATATACTCTTTTTTTTCTAGAAAGTGTAGATAAACCTTTTAAACTCAGAAGCTCAATGCCTTTTAGCAAAGGGATACTTATTTATACTAATTTCCACCCACACTAATTGTGTGCAAATTAAAACTGTATTTTTTTTCTGTTTTTTTCTACTAAATGCAGCTTAATTTTCAATTTTTCATATCAGACCCATGAATGAAAAACAAAAAATATTGGGAAAGACAAAGTTGGGGTTTTGTCAGCAGAAAATCTTCCGTAGACAGAAAAAAAGTTAAATATTGGCACGTAAGAGAATTATGGTTTATGAATGTAACAAAATATACAGTCGTTAAATCTACAAAGATTGCCAGTGTAAGTCATCCCTGTGGGCATTCCTTTTTTTGTCATTTAGTACACCCAGAAGCAAAACTGCTCTACAGGGAACATTACAAAACAAGTAGAAAGGCTTAATATAAAGAAAAATTTATGATACAGTATGCTGATATGGGAGTAGAACATTAAGATGTTACTTGTTCTTCAGTTTAATTTTAGGAGATTGTATAACTGTGACTTCAAATCAGTTCTACCTGGCTTTGTCAGGTAAAGGAAAAACTGCTCTTTTTTTCTTTTTTTTCCAAGTGAAATTAATTTTCAATATTCTGAGTTGACAGACTTTTTTATTAATTCTTCACTCAACCCCCTCTATTTCTCAGCTTCAGTAGGGATCAGGGACTATATTACAAGAAAAGTGGGCCCTGTTAAAGATGGACCAGGTTAGGATTAAGTGCTTAGGCTGACTGAAGCATTTTACATCTGTATAGAACACAGTGCAGTCAGAGTCATGGTCTGAGCGGACTTGTTTCCCTGTTAAATATCTCATTTTTCTTGTCCAATGTCATTCGAGGAATGACAGGTCACCAATCGTGAACTTGGTATTTGATTTCAAGCACAGAAGCAGATGAACATCAGAAAGACAGTTCTGGATACTGAAAAGTTTCCAGTTAATTGCCACAGATGACTTGTGCTTCACAAGAAAAAATCTTGATTCAGACACACAAATAGAAATGTGGAAAGTGTATGAAAAGTACACATATCTACCATATCATTCGCCTTTCTAACAGTTTCCAGAAAAGGAAATAAGCTTAGTAGATCAATTTTTCAAATTCTTCATTTATTTTGATTCCATTGATCTTTTATTTCATATCCTTACACATAGTATTAACATGAAAAAGAATTTTAATATACTTCCTAGATAGAGAGTGTAGGCAGTAAATGCTACAGTTACCATGATACCCATTGTGGAACTGTGGTTAATGAAAGTACAAAATATGTTCACAGAATTATATAAAACATAGCTGAAAGATACTTTGATGGGTCAGAGAGTCTTTCTCTTAATGAAGAAAAAAAAATCAACTCACACTTTGTTATTTACTCATAAATATTTGTCTAAGTTTTTTTTCTCTTTAAAATCCTCTTTAAGCACCAGGGTGGTTTGTCTATGTGCAAGACATGAGTTGATGTTTCTATTAAGCTTTTATAAGGTTTTAGCTGGAATTCAAATAAAGTTATGGACAACTCAGAGAAAGAATGGAAGACAGAAAAAAGATTTAAGACTAGAAGAAGATTTAAGGACTAGGATGCTTGACTTAGCAGGAAAGACTAAACATACTGGGGTTATTTAACTTAGAAAAGAGATTGAAGGGACAATGGGTGGGTATGATTAAAGTTTGGCCACATAAACCAGAGTACGCTTTAAATCCAGTGCACCTAGGAAAGGAAATAAATTTCCTTTGAATGAGGCAAGAACAGTTGGCAACTTTTACAGCAAACAGGATGGACTAAAAGACTTCTTGATGTTCCCTCCCTTTCTGTTTTTTTAAGTATTTATCCTTTTGCTAAGAAGTTGCTTCTAATATCTAACTTAAGGCTAATATTTAACTTAAATCAATCTTTATCATATTTTCTACTCCATCCTGACATTAAGAACAATTTGTCTTTTTCCAATTTTCAGCGGTACTTCACTTGTTTGAAACTCTTACTCCTCCTCAGCCTGGTTTCAATTTTTCCTAATGGTGCCTAAATCTAAAAAAAATTAAAAATATTATGGCTACTTTCCCACCACTTATTTTTGCCATTCCCTTTATTTTCACCCTTCCCTTTATTCCCTAATGTAACCTGTTCTATTACATGCTGTTACTGCATTGTTAGTACAATTGCAACTAGGGTCACAGTTGTATAAGACTAGTTATTAAGTCTTGTAATCAGTAGTCGATTACATGAACATGTAAATGAATATTTAAGAATTGTCTACAGGAATCTGCAAAAGAAGGAAAGAAGGATGCTAGTGAAAACTTGTATGTCCATACTTGCCTTAAAAAATTGCTATGGCTGTCACTGTCATGGATCTTTAGATTAACTGATGAATAAAGACCATACTTAGATGGTTTTTTCTACAATGATACACTAGTGCAATCAAATTCTTTTAGAATTCCTTTTCCTAACTGCTTGCTAGTAGATCTATTAGACAGCTTCAAAGGCCTT
>VZTU01030045.1:0-10414 GCA_013400835.1 Zapornia atra | reverse complement strand
TGTGTGTGGTGCAGCTGGAATCATCATCAAGGAAGATTGCTCTGAAATTACAAAACAATGTAATACCAAGTATCTAATGATTTCACCAGCAGCACGTTTTGAATGGTGGTTTCTTTAAGTAATTTTATATGCAGCTGGATAAAGGCTACTGAAGAAATCACAGAAGCCATCCCTAGTCATGTAGATTACTAAATTCTGACAGATGTAATCATTCAGTGTTGGTGGTTCTCTTCTCAGGCTAAGCTAATTACTGCTACGGTTCTCCTGCTGCCAGAGTACACGCAAATATTCCAGCACAGCACAACTGTATCCTGTGTATTGCAGATATAATAGCTTATTCAAAAGTATATTGGCTATGTTTAATAGTATAAAAAGCCTTATGATACTAAGCAGAACTTCATGAAACCTGCAGGAGGAAAATGTCTAAATATCTTTATGTTTTTTTCCCCATGCCCTTTTTCCCACTTTGGATTCAGGTTGGTTTTGACAGTAATTAACAGAAAACTGTGTAAAGAGCAGTGTATGCAGAATAGTGTTCCCATGTAGCAAATTTGGCAGCACTAAGAAGTAAAATGAGAAAGTCAGGTAGAATGATGGGACTGAAATTTCTTTATCAAAGAAATGCAAGAGAAACAGGTAATTTCCAAACCAAGAAAACAGCCAAGAAACAAAACAAGGTGAACAATCCCAGGGATTAGTAAGAACATTTCTATCACAGTTTCTAACTACTACATATGGACTACTTTGTACCAACGTACAACTTTATTTCAAGTAATGACCAGATTTTTCAAGTGTCCTTTTCTCTTGTGCCATCAGCATCAGCATTTACTCCCAAAGTAGAAGTTTCATGCCCCCATAGATCAAGATAACCACACCTGTACATACAAATGTGTGATGTGCAGTGTAGTGTAGAGACACTACAGAAAGCATCTTTAACAGAGGGGTTAAAAGATTTTTAAATTGGCTGAAAAATGAAGTGTGTCCTGGGAAGTGGTATATTTAATATATATTTAAGCATTTTTAAAATGTTAAAATCTCCTCTATTTAGGATATCTTTCTGGTTTCTCTGGCTACTTTTCTTGAGCAATAGGTGCCTGGAAGATTTAAGAGAGACCCTTAATGCTACAAATTGAACTTTGTGGAACCGGATCAATTTGTCAATACTCTTATTTTGTCCTGCTGAGCCTTTAGGCAAGGAAATGATGCTTAAAATACCAGTTCTCAGAAACAGCATCCCTGAGGCAAGTTGTTGACACACATTAAAAATGTTTCAAAACCACAAAGACAATGCATGTCAGATAATGGCAGAGTGGGAATCAAATGCTGGAGGATTGAAACATCATGACCAGAAACTATCCAACCATCCACTGTGACAATACCTGCTGCAGCCTCAGTTTTTACATGAATTATAATATATCTAGAAAGCATGAAGTACAAGAGAGATTAGGGTAATTTTGCCAAAAAGCATTAGTTGCTAAAACAGTTCCTTTTGAAATCAAAACCCTTTAAAGTTTTGTGATATTCAGATGGTCAGGTGGCATAAATCAGTGCAGCTTTATCTAACCCATGGTGGAACAACTCACTTGCGGCATTTTGACAGAGGAGCTCCCACCAATATGCTGAAAACATGACATTTAAGGCCAATGTTGTAAAGGGGAACTCATGATGCAGTGCTCATGAGTTAAACCCAACTCAATATTGGCTTCAACAAGTCCATTTACAAAATTCTGGTGTTTGTGGGAACGCCCCTCATCCTGCAGAGCAGATCTAAGCAATGTTTAAATGCAGATGCACACAAAAATATGCTAGTTTTTTTTACTTATGTCACAATTCATAAATCTTCATGTTAGAAACAGATTTAAGTATTGATTCTTCCTCCATTAAGCTAAATGGAAATTTATTGATGACTAAGACTGTTTATAAAATCAGAAGGCTGGTTTCTAAGTATTATCTTCATTTGTGGAACTTGATTCATAGTATTTCTCTGGATTCAAAGTATTGTATTTCTTTATGTTTTCTGTGTTCAAATTAAAATTAATAGTTCAGCTTCAACTTCACAAGACTGTTGTAAAGAATAACTAATATCCATGAAGTAAACTGACACAATCTTTATCAATCTCCAGTTGTAAAATTGATCTTTGTGGTAGTCCTGAAACCTTGTGAGGAGATCCACTTTTAGATGTCAGCAAGAAGTGCTGAAGAAAGATCATGTACTTCAATATTACTTCCAAGTTGCCTCAGAAGTCAATGACTTTGGACGCTCTGAATTAGTCTTCCATAAGATATACAAGCACAGGGAAAGTTCTAGATTGGTATAAGCTATCATGACTTCTCACATGTCACATGGAAGGAAAACAAAAGCAAAGCTGGTAATATTTATCTTTCCTGCATTGAAAAGTCACATCCTCACAAAGCTGAAGGCAATAATGCTCCTAAACAGTTAAGAGAAGAAATGAATTAAAAAGTGATAGTGATGCTGGGAACTGAAAATATACATCTCAGTGCCAGACAAGCCACAGTTTCACAATTGTGAAAGGATGTCACAGAAACAATTTGCACAAATGGGAAAGCAAAGCAATGCTGCATACACAGCAGAGGAAGCATAAACTGGAAGATGAGGATGCTGACATTGGTAACACAACCTTGAAGCTATGCTAAGCGAGATCTGCACCCAGAATTGTTAAAGGAATCACTGTCAAAGGCTGATTTCCAACTGTAGTCCAAATTGCAAGCACTGAATTGTCAGTTGGCAAGCACGCAGGTGGAAAAAATACAGGGTCAGCACTGTAAATGACAGCTGAACAGTGCATCAGGCTGAAATAGTTCTAAGCTGGTTTGCTACTGCTTGGTCCCTTCTACTCATTACAAGAGTCCTTCTTACTTGCTTTACTAATTTTCTTCGAAAGCTACTCCCGGTATATCCAAGGCTAAGAATTCATCTTGTCCCTCAGACAAGAATCAGTGCCCAAAATAAGTTGCCTGAGCAAATAGAAAGGATTTTATTTTTTGTAATCATTACTTGACTTTCTATAATAGTGTTGTAAGTTTTATAAGAGTTAAGTCACACTATGAAGTCCTTCAAGGCTTTTTTGTCATGCTCATAATGTGGACAAAAATAGTGGAACAAATTCCCTTAGTATAAATTCTTTTGTCACTCCCTACTTTAAAAATGCTTTCACTATGTAGGAACGGTGCCTTGTCCCACAGGTTTTGTCCCTCTCCTTTTCCAAATCTTTCTTCTCCTCTTTCAGCTTCTCGGTTTTCTACAGCTGCTTTTTACTTTAACTTAACAGCAAAAAAAGCTTTCCCTGTGTTGCTTTTCCCCCCGTGTTGCAGAGAAAGGACAAGATAGAACAAACAAGGTACAACAAGGGAAATTCTGATCACATGTAAGGAAACAAATGTCCACTATGAGGCTGGTCAGTCACAGAGACAGACTGCCCAGAGGGGTCTGGAGACACTCAGACCTTGACTGAAAAAGGCCCTGGCCAACATTGTGTAAGAAGCTGGCCCATTTTTGAGCAGCAGGTTGGATAAGGTGACTCCCAGAGGCTCCTTCCAACCAAAACTGTCATATGATTCTTTGATTGTACAAAATGTCAGTCTAGCTACAGCACCATTTTTCTAGGGCAAAAGGTTATATAAAAATTCAATAGGTTTTTTCATATGATATATTGGTTTTAGTTGAATGACAGTTGCGCCTTCTGTGTAAAAATTCTTATGCAAATTATCATTTAGGGAAGCTTTTAATTCATCTGGGAAAGAGCTTCTTTTCTAAAGCTGTAGGTCAGAAAGTTCTGCTCCCAAAGCATTGCACATGTGGTCAGCTCTTGCAATATTCAAAGAAATGTGATCGCTTTCAGCACATGTTTTTATTATTCACATTGCCTTCACCCAGAGTGTATATATATAAATAAACAGAAGAAGCCAAGGTCTGGTCAGGGCAAGCAAAAGATCTGATGAAAACAAGAACCAGTCAATGAATTAAAAAAATCTGAAAGAGCATCCTGCCGCAATACATTCATTCATAATGGGAAGAGGAAAAGAACATCTGGTAACTGCAGCGCATTTCTAATTAAAGCCTTTGGATAGTTCAATTGGCAGCTGAAGTGGGCCCTGACTTCATAGGGACCACAAGAAGGTGCAGCAGTGTAAACAGATCATACATGTAATTATCTCGGAGGGCTAAAATAATGCTGCGATTCCATTACTTCAGAGAAGATCTCAAAGTTGCTAATTTTTACTTTCTGTTGAACCAACCATATCAATTTGGCATCTCTGTGCTTCAGCAGGGAACAGTCATAAATTTATTTCATCTGAAACCTCTAGTAAATGAAATTAAATGTATACAGCTCTATTCCGAGTAGTGGAACAACTTTTAATGAGACCTTTTGCACTGAGGAAGGACAGAAGGGAAAGCCTTCAGTGAGATACAAAGTGGAAACCTTACAGTACTGGATGCAGTTGCTGCATGGGCTCCTGTCAGCTTGGTGGAGCACTCACAGTAGCTTCAGTGCTGTATAGAAATGCAGATGATACAGGACATTCATGTAAAGTTCTTCTGAAGAACTCAGAAGGAAATACAGACACCACATTTTCACTTGGCTAACATTTTTCTACTTGGCTCTTTATGGGGAACTGTGAAGTGATCAATCAAAGCAATAATGAAAAGCATGAAAAATACAATAGAACTTAAAGAACTAGTCAGTAGCGATAGGAAAGGAAAGGGTCTGAAGAGAAAGTTGAATCAATCAATCCAGGATGCTGTTTACAAAATTAAGTCCAGATCACTTAGGTCAAATAAATGCACCAAAATTTAAGTACAACAGGTGCTTTGTGAAAGGAGAATGAGACAGACTAACAGTATCCGATACAGTGTAAAAATACCTGCCTTCCTTACCTGTGAAGAAATTCCATCAGCAACTATGAATAATTTTAGCAATATTAAAATCTAATCTCAGGTCTATTCTGCCAATGGTGCACCATCAAGTCACAAATCACATGTTAATGGCAGCAATACTACAGTAGCACTTCCCTTTTTGGTTCAAAAGCACTAACAGTAATACAGGTCAGTGAAAATGGAATTAATGCTCAGGAATACCTTCTTGCAGTTTGAACTGCAAAATAAAAGTGTCAAAATACCATAAAATCCAGTAGGGATTGTGCAGTTGGTACATGCTGTTAGGGTTGGACATTAGGGTGCCATAGTTGAATATGGTGAGATGGGAAAAAAAAGAAGGGTCTCAAAGCACTCAGATACACTTCAACTCAATAGACCCTATGAGTATGCATGTGTGTTTTTCACTTGTAAGCAGATGAACGGGGACATTTTACTTAAACTCTATCAGAATCACATGAATTCTTCAATGGTATAAGGCAGAGCAAATGAATGCTAACTTGTAACTAGAGTCCAAGAAGAAAAAAACAGGACAAAACACAGGTCAATGATAGAATAATCAGAACTATATCCTTGATTTAGACTCTTCATTGAAAAGACCTGTAATCACACATAATCTTGATTGATTAACAATTCTTCATCTAATGGAGGTCTGCCACCTAGCTAGCTAATCTTATCTATTTCTGCCACTCAGATTAAATTTTTACATCTAACATGCTTCAAGCGATTCGGGCAGTTGAAAGCCCAAGAGATGCAAGTAAACTACTGTGGGTGCAGGGACTGTATAGAGCAAAAAACTCCTGCACTAGGACTAGTCATTCTAAAGGATTGAGCTGGTTATAAAATGACTGAATAAAGAAGACAAATGTGATATCCATTTTTACATATAACAGAAAGTATTTTAAAAATTGAACATTTACATCCTTGAATTAAAAGACTGTGCTTGGCATGAAAATAATTGGTGTTGTAAACACATGAGAGATTTTAAAGTTTGGAGAATGAAAAAAAAAGTAGTGAGCTGTTAAGAGCAATAGACTGGAATGAATATAGGAAGAGATGAGACAAGCAAACCCAGTAGCTGCAATATGAGTTGATGCTACAGAACAGAGAGGTGACTTCAGCAAAGCAAAGCAGAACATTTTGAAAATATCTGGGGTAAAAAAAGTGGAAGTAAATGTATTTTAGAAGAGTACAAATAATAACTTCCTTAGAATAAATTGAGGAAAGGCAGTTATCCATAAAGATGTCACAGATAAAATTTCAAGAATGAAGGGAGGAACAAAGAAACAAACCACACTTCTGTTTTCAGCTGAGTCCCAGAATACACACACAGTCAGGGATGGATTCCCACACTAAAGCAATGTGTGATTTCTTGCTTCAGAACACACATGAGAGGATGACACTTGACATTGCATTTAAACAACAGGACAAAACCTGGCTGCAATCAGTCAATCTGTTCTGCCAAGGGTATATCTTTTTATTTATATTAAAATAGTCAATTGATACTCCTCTGCGTGATTTTCCTTCTTCTGACTGACTCAATCAGACATGAGTCACACAGTTGTCAGGTGTGTGACTTTTCACCAGCTCCAGAAGAGACAGGTGCGTCTCCTATGAGTGCTATTATATCTGCTTCACCAATTTAATGATCAGGGTTTCTGAGTTACTTATAAAAGGAAAACCACTGGCGATAAAACTACTCAGCCTGAGGAATCCAGTGTATTCAAAAAAATAAATAAGGACCAAGGATGGATCAAGGAATGAAATTATATTCTTAATTCAAACAGTTGTGGAAGTTTTACTATTGATACTTAAAGAGTAATTAAAAAAAAAACACAAAAAACACCACTTTTTTTTTAATAAACAAGAAAATGCTATGGCCTTTTAACAGTAATGTCTCCTTCTCACAACCTATATTAATGGAATAAGTGTGCAATTCACAATTTAAGATACTAGGCTGCAGGATGCAAGAGCTGGATCCTGTTCCTACAGGCTTTCTGTGCTGCAATTTCAGTCTTCAAAATGGAATGCTGAGGTTGTCACGATTTACTTACAACTGGCTTGCGGTTGGCATGACCAGACAAGGAAAAAAATTATAAATTAATCAATAATGCTGATATGTGTCACATGCCTACAGAGAAGCAGTAAAGCATTTTAAAATAGCTCAAACGTATGGGTCTTAACTATTTGAAACCTCTCCCCCCCAAAACTGATGGAACTATCAGTTTATAATCTCCACACATATTTTTGGATTTGTTTCTTCAAAATGCCTAACATAATGAAAAACAAAATTACCTGCAAGAGTTTATGGTTTTGTTTCAGTTCTATAAACTGTTAATCCTCTTCAGCAATAGGATCTCTGGACTGCCTGGAGTTAAATGTACATTTTAAAAGTCACATGGACTTCTGTTATACATTTTGATATTTGACTCTTCAGTTTTAGTTTCCTGTATATTGTAAGGGACATGCTGTAGAAACATAACTGCCGTGACTGTCCTTTTTTTTTCTTTTTAAAGTATTGTATTGAAACCCAGAGCTAAACCCCTTGTATTTCAGAACCAAAGTAAAAGGTGAATCTAAGTCATGACTATGTGCATTTTGCCTCTTCTTCCTGACCATCAGTAAGCACACTTCAAGTATGTGTTTTGAGGCAGCAGTCAGACATTCATAAAGGATTTTACACTTTGCTTATTTTCTTCTTTTACTCAAATGAGCTTCTTCAGCCGTTGCCCATGGAAACACATGCTGCACAGGCTGACCACTCCTTTCAGTGCATGTGTCAGATCAACAGCTGGGGACGCAATATTAGTTCTTCATATATTAACCAGAATTAATTTTGGTTTAAAATTTAACTCACTTATAAAGATACACACTTGCTTAAAATAAAGGCTTAGAGCTAAAACCACATTTCTAAAAGCAGATCAAATTTCTGAATGACCCCAATTACACTGAGACTAGGTAGAGACAGTCCCAACAGAAGGAAACTGTCTTGAGCTTTGAGAAAGTTTGGCTCAGATGAAATCTGAATGACATGATGCCTTATAAGCTATTGTGCATAATTTGTTCGCAGTGATGCAGATATAGCCTACAAATTTCTTCAGAATTTGTCCTAGGTACACAAAAAAGTTCTCAGGTACACAGCTGCAGAGGCTGATGATTTCATTTCCATGAATTTTCTGTAAAGAGACTCTCTAGCTAATAGATCTGACTAATTAACCACTGCCAAATAGGCTAAGGGTCAAGAATACAGTTTTAAAACCATTCTAGACTAAAACCCTATAGATTCTTCTATTATAGAATCCTAGAATGGTTTGGGTTGGAAGGGACCTCAAAAATCATCTAGTCCCAAACCCCTCTGCCCTGGGCAGGGACACCCTTCCTTAGATCAGGTTGCTCAAAGCCTTCATTTATTCTAATGCACATTAGGTCAGTAACATTTTGTTAACATATTTTAAAATTAACTATGAAATTAGGATAAGCACAGGATGTGAAAAAGATTTAAACAGATGGTTAGCAATGAATTGCTGGTCACCAAATGCAATAGCTTGACACCTGACAGATTGTGTATGTCCTGCCAATTTGGCAGTATTACCTGCACTAGTGCTGAAATGGTTTGTGGCTCAGGATTTTGTGTTTGTTTTGCTATCTCTTTTTTTTTTTTCACTCAGAAACTAACTGTAATCCTTGATACAGTCCAAACACAAGTAAAATAGATAAAATAAATAGATATAAACCATATCTCTAGTGCTAAATCATTATACTGTAAACAATACCATTTACAAGACATCTGGTAATCCCACAGTTCTTTTTAGAAAACATACACCCTGAGGAAATGTTTCACGGTCCAAGATAGAGACTGACTTTAAGGGGTAGATGAGATGAGAGCTACTAGTGAGTTGTGTTACTGATTTCTGAAAAACGAGAGTTTTCTTTTTTTCTGACAACTATTTTTTGATTTAGTTATCAATGTTAAAGAGCAGCAAGAACCATTATTTCAGTCTAATGTCCTAGAGAATGTTTTTTCTTGCACAGCTCTATATTTGTTGTTCAACATAGAAAAGTTTAGACTGCATTTCAGATAAATCAGTAAAAATATTCCTTTTCCAGTTATGCAATGCTTGAATTTCATTAGTGAGAACAACTGTACAATACAGGGATAGTTATTACTTTCACAACTATCACAAAAGTAAAATAAAAGTATATCAACCTGTCAGTTTTGAAGGAAATTGGGTGAGATCCAGATGCAGTTTACAGAAGAGCACAAGGAAATCTTATTCATCTATCCAATTTGTGACAGATTTACAACGTAATCAGTTTGTTCATCACAGTATTGTGTATTTATTTGGTTATGTTTTCCCCAGCTTTACACTAGACATTTCATGGAATCTGTTATGAGTAAAGGTAAAATAATAGAGAAATTAAATCCTGTTTCTTACTGACCGTGAAATGATGCTATCTAACAGCAAAAAGTCAATCCTGTACAGGTAAAAATATTTTTCCAGATCAGCCTTCTAGCAGCTCATCTCTGGAATTTTAATTCTACTTTAACGTTGACTGTCTTTGAATCTAAAAATAGCCCTTTTCATGTGCCATTTGATATTAAAGCTCAGGTTTATTTGAGCTGATTAACAGATAATCAACGTTTGGCACAAATGTTTGATTAAAACTTACATCCAAAGCTGGATGTGCAGAGCTGAATGTTCACTTCTGTCATTAGATTCTAGATACTACAAACCAAATGCTGTGGTTTATAAATAATTCATATGTATGCATTCATTCGATACTGTCTCTGTAAAGCGAGTTCAACATTGAAATGAGAGGGCTAGGGTAATAACTTTTAATGCAAAATTGTGCATCAGAAATTGTTACACCATAGAAAAACATACCAACACAAATGTCAGTAAGTCATGTGGAACACGCCTAATCAATTGCTAATCTTACAGAGATATAAAAACTTACTGTTTCTTTTGCAAATCTTTCAGGAAATTCTCACTCTTTCCTTCATATGTGCATGAATCCACACACTTTTGAATAAGGAGAAAAAAAAAGATAAATCAAAACATCAATGTTTTTAATAAACTGAATTCTAAACCATTTATTGTTAGGATGTTATTTTAAAGTGTGTGTTATTGACCTATGCAGGAAACCAAACTGAGTATGTTTTTTCTTCAATATCTAACTGTATTTGCTTTATTTTATATAGTCTCCTTTATACAATATCACATAAAGTTAATTGCATCACAAAACTTAAAATTCCACCTTCAATTCCCTACTTAAATCTTTCACACACACACCCCCCCAAAACCAAACCAAAAACCCAAAAAGCTAACAAATAATTATGCATTCTGCAGTTTATTCCAGATCTTACATTTGGATGACTGGGCCCATATTTTCTTGATAATGAAATTATCAAGTATTGACTTTTTGTCCATCTGGATCTCATTTCTCTTTTCTCCAAAACCTAATCTAAATTACAGAAAACTCACAGAAACATAATAATCCATCTCACCTTCTGAG
>VZTU01030043.1:136839-169321 GCA_013400835.1 Zapornia atra | reverse complement strand
CTGGGACCGCTACTGTTCAACATTGTTGTTGGTGACAGGAACAGTGGGACTGAGTTTACCCTCAGCAAGTTTGCTGATGACACCAAGCCAGGTGGTGCAGCTGACACACTAGAAGGAAGGGATGCCATCCAGAGAGACCTGGACAGGCTTGAGAGGTGGGCCCATGCCAACCTCACGAAGTTCAACAAAGCCAAGTACAATGTCCTGCACTTGGATCAGTGCGATCCCAAGCACAAATACAGGCTGGGTGCAGAATGGCTTGAGAGCAACCCTGAGGGGAAGGATTTGGGTGGTGGCTGTTGATAAGAAACTCAACATGAGACGGAAGTGTGCGATTGAAGCCCAAAATGGCAACTGGACCTTGAGCTGCATCAAGAGAAGCATGGCCATCATGTTGAGGGAGATGAGTCTGACCCTCTTCTCTGCTCTCATGAGACCCCACCTGGAGTACTGTGTCCACTCCTGGGGCCCTCAACATAAGAAGGATGTTGGGCTGTTGGAGTGGGTCCAGAGGAAGACTGTGAGGATGATCAGAGGGCTGGAGCATCTCCCCTATGAGGACAGGCTGAGAGAGTTGGGGTTGTCCAGCCTGGAGAAGAGAAGGTTCTGGAGGGACATTCAGCGGCCTTCTTGTACTTGAAGGGGCCTACAGGAAAGCTGGTGAGGGACTTTTTACAAGGGCATAAAATGATAGGACAAGAGGTAATGGCTATAAACTAGAAGAGGGTAGATTTAAACTAGATAAAAGGAATCAGTTTTTCACTGTGAGGGTAGTGAGGCACAGAGAAGTTGTGGATGGCACCCTCCCTGGAAGTGTTCAAAGCCTGGCTAGATGGGGCCTTGAGCAGCCTGGTCTAGTGGGAGGTATCCCTTGAGATTCGGTCAAGTTCCTCGTGAGTTGTTTTCCTTCTTAGCTGGGGTGGAGGGTGTTCTGCACACTCTTCCCCTGCTGCACCATGGGGTTCCACCCAGAGGAGACAATCCTCCATGAACNTCCTTCAGGTGTCTCTACCTGCTGTGTTGTGGGGTCCTCCATGGGCTGTAGATGGAATCTCTGCTCCCCATCATCATCCATGGGCTGCAGGGGGACAGCCTGCTTCACCATGGTCGTCTCCATGGGCTGCAGGGTAATCTCTCTCTCTGGTGCCTGGAGCGCCTCATCCTCCCTCTCTCCTTCTTCACTGACCTTGGTACCTGCACAGTTTCTTACATCTTCTCACTCCCTTCTCTGGTGCCAAAAAGCAGCTGCTTGCGGGTTTTTTTCTCCTAAATGTGATTCCCAGAGGCGCTGTGACTGTTGCTCATGGGCACGGCCTTGGTCAGTGCAGGTCTGGCCTTGAATTGCCTGATGTTTAAGCATCTGGACGATATGCTCAGTCCCATGCTCTGACCTGTCTGGCCCTGTGTGGAGCCAGGAGTTGGACGCTATGATCCTTATGGGTCCCTTCCAACTCAGGGTATTCTTTGATTCTATGATTCTATGATGGTTACTCCCTGGGGCCTGCAGAGAGCTTCTGGCTGCTTCTTGCAGAAGCCACCCCTGCAGCCCCCTGCCTCCACCAGGACCCAGCCACACAAAACTGCAACAATGTGAAGTGGTTAATGAGCTCATCTATATTTGAAAGCTTGTTTTTCACCAGAGGGAGCTTGCAGCTTGTTGTCTGTACAGCTTTAACTAGCTCTGCTTTGTTAATTTTTTTCCTATCAGATAAATGTCCCAAGGTGTGCTAAAAAAGCCCAGCTGGGTTTTGTTCTCAGGTACCTGGGCAATAAGAGGTGAGTGTGCTGAAGGGGGCAGCCTTTCCCCATTCCTTCCCTCAGGCAGCCCTGCGTTCAATTACTCCATTTCAGGCGGTGGTTGAATTGGGGGACTGAGCTGTATTAACATGATTATTTGTTTAAATATGTGTTTTGTCGGCCTCATCAGGGTAATTGTGTCATGCAAAGTAAAAGGTAGCAGCCTCGGGCCCCATTGCGGCTTGATGTCAGCTGGAACCGATGGGCTGACACGTACCTGAAATTGCATGCACGTGCCTTATCTGCCTGAAGGTAATGGCATATGCAGATTATTTGGGCTTCAATGGTCTGTGGGTGCTGAGAAGAGATGATTAAAAAAGGAGACTTTTTAAACAGTTCAGGTAATTATGCAAATACCGGAGGCTAGTACTCCATGAAGGTTTTGCACGACAAGCCCAGCAAAGGGAGGCTGGAGTCAATCAGCTGCTTTTCTTCTGAGCCTCCTCCAATTGCAGTGGCTGCCCAAGGGTCAAACAAGCAAGAGAAAGCTTAAAACAAAAAGCTGAAATAGAGCTGCACGTAAACATGTGCTTAGATGCATGCACACCTGCACACACATGCACACACGTCTTTATCACAGCATGAGAATTATCAAGGGCACATTGAGCTTAGCAAAACCAGTGTGACCAGTGGTGCAAGTCAAAAGCTTTCCACACTGAACCCAGGATAAAGCTGTAGCTAAGACACTGACTATGACTATTCACCAAGTCTTGCTGCTGTGTAAAGAAGACCCAGCCGCTTATTGACTACCTAATAAATGTGCTCCCATGTTTCCAAGTCACAAGGAACATCACCAGTTTCCTGTGGCAGGAAGGAAGAGGACTTGTGCCATCACCAGATTTCTGCAGTAGATCAAATGGATGCCTTTGGGGACCTGCACTGCTTGGGGAGCTCATTTAATTAGTCCTGATGTAGACTGCCATGCAAAGATTGATAATGGGGAGGGCACATCTGAGGCAGCAAGCTGTCTGTCTTTGTTAGGGCAAACAATGTTACTCATTGGTGGACTTGCTCTCCTTCAGAGACAGTTTGAAGCCGAATGATGTTTGTGGCAAATGACACCGACACACATCTGACTATATATCTGGCTTCATTAAGCTGCCATATTCATTTAGATCTCCAAGTTGCCGAAGGTCTGCCCATGGTTTAGATTTCTTGCATTTGAGGTCTTTTTGTGCTTGTTTCTTGCTATTAATTTGAATGCTTTTGTGTTGGAAGATGCTAGTCTGCAGTTTTTCCTCCCTTGCCTTTTGAGTGTGTAATCATAAGTTAGTTGTTTTCAGAGTGCTGTGGTTTTCACAGTCTCCACTGATACAAGCAGTGAAGATGACCCACAAAGCTGTATTTCGTGAAGGTAGCAACGAAGGTTATGGCAGCTCTCTGGTAAAGTTTGTGCAGGAGAGGTGCTTGACTTGTTCCTTGTATGGCAGCCTATGTTTTTAGCCAGGCAGAGGTCTTTTGTTTCTATATGAGTGCAAACCACAGCAAGCAGTTATTTTGGATAGTCAGGGTGAGTCAGCTGACATTCATTTAATTTTAAGACTCTTGCATGTATGCTTTTCTGTGACCCTGCGCTTGCGGAGTTTGGGTCCAAGGTGTTGCTGGATGAGCAGAAAGACAGGCAACCTGCTCTGTTCTCCAGAGGTTCAGTCCATTTTGTTACTCATCCTGGGTGTCAGCTCGGCCCTACATTCGGTTTTCTGCATTCCTAGTTGAATCAGAGGCAGTGACTTGGGGAAAACCGCAAGACAGGGAAGATGGATCAATCAATAATTTGCTGCTGAAGTTGCAGCCTTGGTGTGATGCACA
Organism: Zapornia atra; assembly: GCA_013400835.1. NCBI lineage: Eukaryota > Metazoa > Chordata > Aves > Gruiformes > Rallidae > Zapornia > Zapornia atra. The sequence goes on along the minus strand of VZTU01030043.1, from coordinate 165,715 downwards.
TACTGTGAAAGGAAACTTCACCCTAATGTACAGGCTGTCTGTCAGGCTGGGGAATCAGCTTCTGTGAACTCCAGAGGTAAATTTAACTTCTGAGGTGATCACTCAGCTAGCAGAGATGTGTTGGAACCACTGACTTCTCTAGAGACCCGCAGGAGTTTGGTTTTTTTCACACATGCTCCTTTGGCACCCCAAGAAGTGCTTTGTGCTGTCTCTATGTGGCTGTATTCGGCTGGCCACGTACACGTGCGGGGAGACCGGACAGGCACCGAGCAGGATGCGCAGCGCTGCTTCGCGTGGCTGCATGGCGTCACGCCACTGTGCAGAAGCGTCGTGTCCTCGGGGAAGGCTCCGATACCGCAGGTAGCTGTGATGTTGTCCTCTGTTGCAGACATCCTCACCCTTCTGATGACAAAGCTGTGCTCCTGACCAAACAGAGCTGGGAGCTTCTGCAGTGTTGGAGCGTTTTTGCAGTGGGCCAGAGGAGCAGTTGTGCAGCCATGCAAGTGCATCTCCAGCAACCAATCCCCCTTTGTTGACCTGCAGCTACACCTTTTACCTGGATTTTTGCTGTGAGAAACTGTCTTCTGGCGCTGACCTCCACTGTCACACTTGGGGCACGGTAAAAATGGAAGCGTACTCATAGGTTCGTAGCCAAAACTATTTTGGCAGTGGTTGAAACCACAGGATTATTATTGTTTTTTAAACAAGATAGCTATTATAGCTGACAATTCTCTGCTCAGGTTTGGTGAGGAAGTGATTAGCACGCAAGAAGACTTGAAATATTTCTCCTCATTCTTCTTACCAGAGGTCTAAGTGAGTGGGATTTAAAGGTTTTCTAGTGAACAAGCCCATGAAGAAGTGTATATGTAATAGCAAAGAAGAGGTCACTTCCGAAATGTTACCTATTTTCACCCTCCAGGCTGTGTTGTGTGCACTTATTATTTTTGAAGGTAAGAAAATTTATTTAATTCTTAATTATTCCCTAGTAGGAGCATACTTTTATGCTGAACTGGGATGGAAAATCTGGTTTGGTAGGGATGTGTTCTAGAAGGTTTATTAGCTGCAGGATGAGGACAACACTCAAGTGCTGGATTGGAACAAAATGATGTTCCCGAAGTGTTTCAGCTTGCTGCTATAAGCTAACAGCTGCACTTGCTGTTGGAAGTATCTTCTGCTTGAAATCAATTCCACTGGGAAATAAAAGACCTCAGCTAATAGAATTACGTCAGTATATTCGGAATATGAAAAAGCCATGCAATTAAAAATAGGATATTAATTAAGCTTACAGCTTCCTCTTAAAGATTTAATGTTTGAAAGAGTGTGGTAATAAACTCTGGCAGGATAACGCCAATAAAACAAATCTAATTTGACAGAGTTGGCTTATTAGACATTATTAATTGAGTGTGAGTTGTGAGCTGTGCCTTCGTATTTACGAAGAATAAAAATGGCTGATTTGTGCATCAGCTTACGCCCTATGAGGCTTTATTTCATTAAAAATATCTCTTCCAGGAGTTTAAAGAAATTTTTACTTATGTTTTATGAAACCGCTGAGGAGGAAGACCGGTACGAAACCATCTGTGCATAAGCTGTGGCCCTTGGACAAGCTGGGGTTCAGTGATTAGGCTGAGATCATACATTTCAGTAGCTGGATTTTGGAGTGAATCTCAATTTTCACTCTTGAATCCCAGATCCCGGGCGATGTTCCCAAACCCGTACATCGTGGCTGTAGCTGTGATCTGTTTGCTAACGACTCTCTCTTCTGTGCGCGCTGTGCTTCCAGCTCACGGCGATGCGACAGCCATACACGGGAGAGCGTGTGACTATGTCACGTTTGACCTTGACTATCCCCACTTGGAGCCAAGTTTTCAGGTCAGCTGGCACAAGGGGAACACATCCTTGTGGCCCCGGAAGCACGGCAGCGCCAGGCACCACCAGCACATTGATGTCTTTCCTAATGGGACACTGAGGCTCCGCGTGCTCGGGAGGGAGGATGCGGGGCTGTACACCGTCACGGTGTGCAACGGCTCTTGGCACTGTCTCTACCAAAGAACATTTCAGCTGTGTGTGCGTGGTGAGTGTAAATTCTCACTTTAAAGTCCTTATCTCTCTGCATCCGGCTGCCTGGATCAGACACTTGTTTATGTTACGATGTATAGACTACGGATCCATGGTTGGCAGCTTCTGCCTTTGTTTTGGAGTTCGTGTGGTAATTGGATGAGAACAGTTGCATGTTGTAGTTTTGATTAAATGTCAGTTGCACTTGCAATTAGCATCTAGCCTTGTGCTGCAAGTCTTAAAAACAAGATGTTACGGTTAGACTTTTAGACCCAACCGTTTAAGCTCCTAAATGTGCTGAGCTCTTACTGAGTTTCCTTGTTTAGCTACTGGGTGCTAATTTTAGACTGTTTCAAATCTTGTTTTTTCTGTCTCTTTATTCAGTGCTTGAATTTACCAGCTAAAGACTGTTGTTTTGAAATGTGTTAACCTAACTATTGAGGTCAACCCGGTCCAGCAAGGTCCTCTGAAAGCTGCCTGAGCCTTCTTGAAGTCTGACCCACAGTGGAATAATGTGGCAATTTAGGGACCTACAAAATGCTGATTAGGAGGACTCTCCTCCCTGTTCTGAGAATCCTGGCCCCTGAGATATTGCAGTTCTTCAGGGGTGCCATGGCACAGAAGATTAGTCAGAATTATGCTTTGTTCTGCCTTCCAGCTTTCCTGACTCTCAACATCATCCTCTGCTTCTGGTTGCAGGGCTGCATAGAGCCCACAAAAGTAAACACTTGCCTTGTCTTCCCAATAACGCCTGTCTTCACTCTAGTTCCTGCCAGTCTCCTCCTCATGCTGCTCCCCTGATGCTGCTGGTACCAGCAAAGCACTCTGGCTGCCTTGCCCTGCCGATGGCCCTGCATGTTGAAGGCAGTTTTGTCTTCTGTGCTTCAGCGACTTGAACTTGCCATCTCTGATTCGGGCCAGAGCAACACAGGAACATGAAATAGGAAACAGGTTCTGATGACACCGCTGCTTGAGGGCACTCGGGTTTTGTCCCTTTTAGTTAATGCCTTTCCTCTGTTTCCTGGAGGTAGGAATCAGAGAAATATTTGTCCTTCTTGTCCATAGGATGGGTAGACAGACAAACAGGAGGTGTTTTAGGCTGTTTGAGATGCATTCTATCTTATTTTGAGATAACTAGGCAACCAAACTAGCAGATGGTTTCAATGTAGGCAGAATCTTTGCTTGTCGGGGCAGCGCAGTCTTTGCCCCAAAGCAGTTAGCTTTCTAGGAGCAAGCAGTTATCATCTGAACCAGAGTTATTTTCATCCAGACCTTGACACTACAGCAATTTTGTAACTCAGACATGCCAAATTCAGCTTACGACAAAAGGCACGGGGTTTGTTTCCACTTCCAATGCAGCAGCTGTTGCAAATGTCAGGATCCAGTTTCGCAGGGAAACTGTTAAAAGTTGTGATTTGGGTTTGGGACAGTGTTGAAGACATTATTTTAGATGTGCCCCTAGGCACTAATATATATGATGGGTGCTGTTTCATAATGCATTCTTGATATGTCTTGTGACCTCCCGGTAGGATTTTCCATTTCTAGATCAAATCCAAGTAAAATGCCTCCTCAGCATGACAAGGAAACAGACCTTCTTATGGTTCTCAGGGACATGACTTGTTATTTGCCTTCCTCTTAAAAGTGAGCTCTGGCAGCATGCAGGTCCCTGGCAGATCATACTTCCAAGGTAGTAAGAGATTTCAAAAAAGCAAATACATATGATGTCTTGTACATCCCTTAAGTAAATATACATATGTGCTCTCTTTCAACAGGAAACCTTGTCAGAAGGCTTGTAGGTGACTGTGTTACTTTTGACTCAAACTGCCTGCAGTCAGCTGGGTACATTGATGTCATCTGGAAGAAAGACAGCCATCGAGTGGCCAAGATAAAACCGTCAGGGAATGCCACAACCTACTGGGAAAGAGCCCATGTGTTCCCCAATGGCAGCTTGAGCCGCTGCCCCACACAGTGGGGGGATGAGGGAGAGTATGTGGCATATGCGTTTGATGAGAATGGTGCACATTTGCATCAGGAAACTTTTAATCTGGAACTGAAGAGTAAGTCTGAGCATCCTAGACATGTATGATGAGGTACTTTCTGTAGGTGCCCTTGCAGTGTCTGCATGCCTTGTTTTGTTTCTGGGGTCTTTTACCAAATGGTGTATTTTGTAGAGGAATAAACATCCAGAGAAACATTCCCACATTTCTTCCCTTCCCTGTTGTAGGACATAAGTCTAGAAACATAGTTTGACCCAGGGTGGCAGAGCAAGGAGATGCACTCATCTGTATGGCAAATCCTGAAAACAACACTTAGATTATGCATGCTACTCTGGCAGGTTTCCTTTTCCAGGACCTGTGTCCATAAGATTTCTGGCTTCTGAATTCCAACAAGATGGTGAATCAAGAGTAGTCCATTTCCTCCCAGGCCAGGTCATGCTTACAGTCTACTTGCCAGCACGTAGAAAAACAGAACTCAGGGTTAGGAGAGGGTCCAGACTCTTGTAGTTCATCTAGTGTTTCAATTCAATTCAAATTACCCTTTGTAACAAGAACTCAGGCTTCAATCCTTATCACTCCTGTGCCATGTAATAGTTTGCACAGATGGGAGAGGGTCTCTATATGTGCAGTTAATGTTTGGAATGTCTGCTTGGGGCAATCATGTGCCTGAGGGTGGTTCTTGTGTGGCTAAATCAACCTTTTCAAGTTAATTTTGGGGACTCCTGCTGCATTTATAGCCTTCTCCAAAGTGCAGTGGTCTGCAAGAAGACCTGATTCTTGGGTATGTTGGAAAACCAAACCCTGAACAAAGAGGCACGAGAAGTTCTACGTCCAGTTTTTGGAAGGAGAGTTCTAGCTCCAGATCTGTTGTGTGTCTTTCCTCAAGTTGCCTTTGCTCTTCGGAGCACAATGTCTTTTCTGTCCTTATCTCTTGTTGGGAGGAGGATGGGAGCAGGGGTGGTTTGAGGGTGCATGTGGGGTGCAATTTCAAGGTAGCGTAGTGCAATTTCCTTGCAGCTCAGGGTTAGCTCCTGTGATACCTGTGACCCTTTACCCATGCAGATCCAGAGGTCTGACGTATGAGCTAAGTGGTGCCCACCTACCCAAGGGGTTTTGCATCCCACCTGAAGCTCCATGCTGCAGCTGCAACATTCTGGGGGTTGTACTTTTACCACTTCCTGAGATATGTGTATGAGCTGCAGTAGGAGCAGAGACCATAACAGAGATACAACATGTGAAGGGGCTGCCCTCAGTTTACACCAGTGTTGTGCAGACAGCACTAATTAATGTTTTAGGCCTGGGTAGAGTCCCATTAACCTATAGCTTATGCAACCCCAGGCCCACCTCGTTGTACTAAAGAAGATCTATGAAAGGCACATGGAATGGAAGAAACATAATTAAAATGGGAAAAAAGCTATCTCATTGCAAGTGAGGATATTAAAGCAGTCTTATAGCAAGTCTCTGTATTGATTTCAGGGTGGTATTTCAAATAACTCTAGCAAGGGAAGAGCACTTCCAAACAACAAGAAATACAAGGAACAGGCCTGCTTGTGGTCACTCTCTGTGGAATGGAAAATACACCAATAATGAGCAGTTATGTTCTTTTTTTCCCTCAGGAGTGGAAAGAGTTAAAGAAATAACAGAACTTATTGGTGGATCCATATTCTTGAATCTAACAGAGACAATGCCAGAACGCTTCTTCCAAGTATTCTGGAAAAAAGAAAACACAGAAATTGCTTGGACAAATGGTTCTTGGGTTTGGTATCATGAGGAATATATTAACAGGTCTGAGATTGTGTCTAACTACAGTCTCAGACTAGACAGGATTCAGGAAGGGGACCATGGCAGGTATTCTATAGAAGTGAATGACAAAGAAGGGAGAACCCTGTATGAATGCATCACTAACGTGAAACTTGGTGAGTATCTCTTAAAATGCCACCTCTCAGTTAAGGAAAGCTTTCCCTGCCCCCTGCCCCTTGCATCCAGGTTGAATACACAAACCCAAATAAAGAAATCCTTCCCTGTGAGGGCGGTGAGGCCCTGGCACAGGCTGCCCAGAGCAGCTGTGGCTGCCCCGTCCCTGGCAGTGTTCAAGGCCAGGCTGGATAGGGCTTTGGGCAGCCTGGTCTGGAGGAGGGTGTCTGATTAGAACTAGATGATCTTTGAGGTCCCTTTCAACCCAAGCCCTTCTGTGGTTCTATGATTCTGTGAAATGGATTATGTGAGAGACTGCCCCAAGCTACAATTGGCTAAAAAACAGATGGAAGAAACAGAGACTAGCTAGGTCAAGTCCTGTTGTGTGAAGCTGGGCCTTCTTTTGCCACTATGACTGCTCCAGCCTAAGAACTAGGCTTACTCCAATATATTATGAAAATACTGTGAGCTGTGACCCAAATATTACCCTTTTTTTTTGAGCCAGTAAATACCATGTTCTTTGCTCAGATGATTGCTGGTTCAGACGTATCTGAAGAACTTTCTGGTGAATTTGAATTTATGAGCACCCCCCAGATTGGGAAAAGATCCTCTTTCACATCTCTCACATTGTTAGCGCTGAGGCACTGACAGGCTGACTCCTGTTCTTACCTCTGCCATCAGAGTGTTTCCAAATAATGTTTATTAATACAGTGATAGGTGCTTTATATATATAAATAAATATAAAAATGTATCTATATATATAAACAATTCTAATTAAATGCCCCCTACAATTCTGGTTTTGTTCTAAATTCCACAGTGTAAGAGGTATAACCACTGTGGGTTTATTGATACAATTTTCTGGTTTGAGAGAGAAAAACATTGTAAAAAATTTTTTTCACGTTTCCTGCTTGCATCTCTTTCACTTCATGCCAACAGACTCGTGGGTTCCTGGGCCAGAGCAGCTCTGGGCAGTGTCACCCTAGCTTCCCAGTGAAATGGCATGAGTGATGCCTCAGAAACACAAGGCTGACATACTGTTTGGTTCCTTCTCTGGTGCAGAAACCCAACCAGAGAGATACAGAGAGACTTACAGGTATACCTGCCCACCAGGCAGTCATACTAAAATGCCTATCGTGTACAGAGTATACCTCACTAGCTATTCTTGTCCCACCTTACAGATTTCTCTGGCCAGTGAGCTGAGGTTCTCTGGCCTGTTGGCTGAGGCCTGTCCTGATGTTATGGGTTAGAGGCTCCCATATATACTTTATGAAACGAGGCCCTTTGGCAGTAAAATACTCACAGGAAATAAAGAAGGTAGCCTTTAATTTTAGAAGTCAGCTTTCTGACGGTAATGTACCTACAGGATGTTACAAAAATAAAGATCAATGAAGCTCAAGTAGTACAGCAGGATGAAGGTACTGTAAGTGTTTTTCACAACTGACTTTTCTTTGTAGAGCAAAAAGACACGTTAAGAAGAAGTTCTCTTCCTGTACTGTTCTATATTGTCATAGCATCACTAGGAGTTGTAATTTTAATTGTCTTGGTTGCGATGATATGGCATTCTCAGAAGCACATCAACAGGTCAGGTAAGATATCCTATCCTATTTAACACTTCCAGAACATGGGAACCCTAGCTAAATAGCCATTCATATGTAGACCTGGTCCCCTGTGTTTCAGGGAATATCCGATGCTGGAGTTTCTACTAGGAGTTAGGTTAAGACTAGCAGGCTGCAGCTTTACCCTGCTGTCAGTGCTGGCTGTGGCAGCTGCAGGGACTGACTGCCTGAGGCTCTTCCACATCCATGGAAGGACTTTCACCTCTGCCTGCTGCCAAGGTCCAGTGCTGGGAGTGTCCAGGCTGGTCCTGTGCCTCTGCACGGTGGTCTTGTGGCAAGGACTTAGGACATCCCAGCAGCTGATGTCTTCCTGCTGTTTTTGTGGTGTGCTGAGAGGTGGTTTTGCTGTTTGAAGGTGGGACACTGGCTGGTAAAACAGGGCCCTGCATCTCTGCCTGGTGGGGCTCCTCTGGGTTCGGTCACTTTTGGCAGTGCAGGGTAGGTGAGTGCAGGCAGTGCAAGGGAACCTCTGTTTACTTTTGAGCCAGTGAGCCTAGCCTGAAGGCGATGTGACCTCCCCAAGTCCGGACACCATGTCACCACTGAAGCTCTGTGACTAAGCACTTGTTTAGCTCCGCCCAACCATGGCAAGTGTTGCGTGGTGTGAGCGAAACTGTGCTGCTCCTCAGGAGTTACACATTAGCTCCAAGGCCTGTGTGAGATTTTAATCGGCTGACTCCTGCTGGTTTGCCAGTTTGAAGTAGCTCACACCCAGATTGGTGGCAAGATGGGAATGACAATCATGGGTTTGCTGCAGCAGATGTGTAAGGTGAGGAGAGAGTGGATCTGTGTGCCCAGAGGATGGAAGATGGTGGCCTTCTCTGGCAAGAAGCTGTTACTGCCTGGAGGCACTTTGCAGTTCAAATGCAAAGTTGGTCCAGCACATAGCTGAGGGAGACAAAAAGTAGTTGGTCCCATGTGGTAGGAAGGAGTGAGGAGTGATTTGAAAGACTGTAAGCTAAACAGAGGGGAGGATTGGGGGGGCAGGAGGGACAGAGACAAGAGAGTTGAGGGGAGGGTGCATTCTTTAGGGAGGGGGGTCTGCATGAAGAGACTGAAAAATACAAGATCAGTGCGTAGAATGGTTCTCCCCTGGTTCAGAGGGTTGAGACATAATTAAGACTGAGCCATTATCTTTAGTTACGTTCTCCTGAGCCTTACTTTTCTCTAGTAAGGGATGAACTGTAAGGAACTGAGCAACAGCTGTGCATGAATTCTTCCACCTCTTCCTGCAAATGTTTCAAGTGTATTTGTCTGCTTTTTTCTTGACTTGGCTTAAGATTGGATCACACTACCAAGAATTCAACATGGAAGTTTGATACTTAGAGATGCAAGGGACAGTCCCGAGGAACATGAAGAAAGGGATGAAAGCAATCCTTATTCAAGTGAGTATCCATCACTGTGTGGCTTCCTGTTGGTCACAGGGAGGGAGCAGGAGTGTGATTTGTCTGTGTGTGGTTTGGTGAGGCCTGATTGTTTTATTTAAACTGAATGTTGAAATAAAAGGGGATCTTTTTCTTGCATAGACATGCCTGAAATTGAGAAAGATCCAAGGTACTCGACGTGCTCAGAGATGCTGATAGCATTAATACCAGGGTACTCATGTGTGCACCAGATTAGGACTGTCTAGCTAATTAATTTTGTGCAGTCTCACATCCTTCCTACCCTAACCTAGTGGGCTGTGTCCTCTTCAGCTGTGTGAAGAGATTTACAGTTCCTGTTAGCTAGCTACTCACTGCCTGGGGATGGCTGGCGCTTTCCATTCTTCCTCCAGCAGCCCCACATATTTGTCAGGCATCACTCTTTCTGGGCAGAGGGGGGTTTCAGGCTGCACAGGGCAGATGGCAGTGATCCTTCCTTCCATTTGTCTTTCCTTCTGTCCTCCCCCAAATAGGGCTCTCCTCCTCCCCTTCCCCTTTGTGATGCTTGCACAGTTCCACCCACTTGGTAGGAAGAGTTTCCACCCTAGCTCAGGGCCAGGCTGTTGCGCAAGTGTTAGGTACCTGTAGCTCATCAGCCTGGAGAGCATTAACGCTGTCCCCTGGACACTGAGATGTGTGTGATGGGCAGGGATCAAAGGGAGCAGACCCTGCTGTCACCCCTAAGGTGGGTATGTGAGGAATCCGATGGCTTCTCTGCAGACAGAAGTGATGCCTGCATTTGAGCTAGAGGCATCACGTGGGAGCTGGGTGGTTCAAGGAATAGATGTATCTCATGTAAATTTGATTCTTTGTTTGCTCTGAGGAATTGTCCAGAAGTGAAGTCTCTCTGTGGATCATTAGTTTTCCAGAGCTGATGTCCTTCTCTTTCCTCTGCTGAAGGTCTTCCAGGAGAACCCGCGAAGAATCCCTGCGAAAGCAGCTGTGGTAACTGACCCCGCCCGGGAAGGGTTCAGCACCTGCTTCTCTTTGCTTCCACTAGGAGGTGTCACTGTGAAAAGAGAAGGACCTCAGGGATTTCTGGGGCGTAGATCAGGGTGCTGACCTTGGTCCCTTCTCCTCTTGGGTGGTCCATACACCTGACTGCATGGACAAGGGAATGGGGACAACAACTCAACAGCTCAGTGGTCATGGGTGGCTTGCTTAACCCTGCATCCCACACACAGGATGTTAATAAAACCCTGGATTAACTCAGTAGATTTAAGCACGATTTTACTTGTGTTGTTGCTTAGAGGGAAGTGCTGCTTAGGTAGAAGTCACTTCCAACTACGTTAGGAGACAGGAACTGTGCTGAAGAACATGCAGCAGCTTTTATTCAGGAAGTGGTGTTTTAGAAGGAAAAAAGAAAAGAAGACAGAATGTTCCTAGCAAATGAGTATAGCCATATGTGTAATTGCCATTAATGAACAGCCTTGGTAATTAGCTGCTGTATTTTCTGCAGTGCCTGTGGTTGGTTGGGTTTTTTAACCTTAACTTTACCTTAAACTGTGTGTAGTAAATTTAATATGGCTTTATCTTAGCTAAAAGGTGCTGCTTTTATGTTTCACGAAGTGTCTTTTCTTAGAGGATGTTGAATAAAAGTGGGGTTTCTTTGTGTGCCTGTGTTTTTTTGTTATTAGTAAAAAGCTCTCCCTGAATGTCATTATGAACTGGAGTTGCTTATGTAATCAGTTTGGCTATTTGAGTCTGTCTTAATACACATTCTATCTGTAGATAAAATCTATGGCTTTGTATTCTAACACTGCTATAGGCAAAGACACGTGATTGGTATCTCTTTAGACTAAACAGGTGATTGTGGCTGCAGTCCCACTCCCTGACTTCCCTTCTTTGGGGGGAAAACCCCAAACCCGACCTTTTTCTCGTCTTGTTCTCACAGGGTCATTCTTGTTTTGCTGTGCAGTCCATTCTTGTTGAAGTAATCAGCATAGTAATTCCCTGTCTTCCTAGCTCTTGCTCCTCCTGATGTGTTCAGGGAGGCCATATCACTTTTTTTTGAAGGGGATTGTCTGCTAGTTCACATTGAGGGTTATCATAGAAAATACCCTCTATGAAGCCAAAATTCAGGTTTACCTTCCAGTCTATGGTGTGAGCTTATGAGTCTTCATGGTGTAAGAGCTCTTTAATTCCTGTTGTGTATTTATAGGAAAAAACCTGGAAAGCTGGTTCCACTGTTGGTCTACCAGAATTCAGGGAGTGTACATGTGGACTGAGAAACATCATAATCTGTTTACAACAAATGACTCTTCTGGAGATAACCAATCTTGTAGTGTGATGAAAAATTAAAAGCTGATGAGTATGAGGTGCCTGAAAACTGAGGAAGCTTTAGTGGATGTGAGAAGGGCTACTAGAAGTTGCAAATTGGAGGATGTCACCAAAAAAGGTGTTTCCAAAATGGGTTGTGAGCTTAGAATGTCTTCATGCTTACACAGGGGATGCTAAGTAAATACCGCAAATTCCTTGGCTAGTTCTTCAGATCAGTTTCAGTTTGTAAAGTGTTTAACTGAGGGAAATTTCCATGTCCACTGCACTTACTAGGTGACTACATGGGAAAGGAAAGCTTACAGGTGCCTGTGGTTCAGTTAAGAGGGTACAAGAGGTGTAAATATATCACATCTCTGAAGGAAAGAGTGACTTCAGGTTTTAATGGTCAAAATTCCTCAACTTTCCATGTGTGTCATTACTTTTTAAAATGCTAGTCTTACATATTTTTCAGTAAGATCTTCTATGCTCTGCTTTTGCCATTGACTTGATACAATTAAGTCAAGCGTGATCTGCAATTACTTCATCAAGAAAGTGCAAGCTTCCTCAGGGCATCACACCTGTGCTTGGTCTCCCCTCCAAACACCAGCCCATGCAAGACTTAGGCAGTGAGGGACAGGAGACCCACGTGTGGGTTTGGTAGGAGATTACCCTGCAAAGCCTTTTGCTGTGAATAATTTGGGCTCTGCAGCCTAGGTCTGGCTGCTGGGACATGCCATGGACCTGTGGTGTGCCAGCAGCTGGCTGCTCTGGCCATTTCATTCCTCTAGGTGGTAGCTTCTCCGTGTGAGTTTTATCTTTATTTTATTGTACCCCACCACTTTGGTCTGGGAGCCTTCACTGACCTGTTAACACTCTCTTAAAAGCTTCTCCTCACAGTTCCAGGAGCTTCTAAGACCTCTTCCTACTGCATCCAGATTGGCTGGCTGATAATTGCTAGCTATCTAGTGACTGGTTAGGCCGTAAGGTAGGTGGGGTTTTCATACCTGTGAAAGAGCCTCTTGGGGAAGGCTGCTGTGGTTTGGTGAGAGTGGATGGTGATGAGGGGGGTTGGAAAGGCTTTGAGCCTCTGACTGTGCAGGGGTTGTGAGCCAACATGATGCAGCTGTGAGCCACAGCAGGAACCAGACTGCAAGGAGCCAGATGAGTACCCACGTGCTCTCCTGTTTGGTAGTTAGCGATGGTGTTAGTGCTGATGGGAGAGAGCTGTTGGTCTGTGGCTCTGGCCATCCAGCCTGAGCAAGCGGCGCAGGGCTCTGTCTGGCTGCTTGGAGCAAGTGAGGTATGATTCTGGCTGTCTGGTTGCTTTAAATGGTGGTTGGCTGCCCAGGGCACAGTGTGGGGCTCTAGTGGGACAGCTGCCATAGTGGTGAAGGGCTCTGGCTGTCTGCCAGGCTGCTTATAGTGGTGCAGGGCTCTGGATGGCTGGGCAGCTGGAGCCCTACACCATTACAAGCAGTTGCCACCTAGCCAGAGCACTAAGCTGCTTTAGCCAGCCAGTCACAACACCTCTTTCAGGGCTGATCACCCAGTGCCCTACATGACTTGCCCTGGTTGGCTAGCTTCAGGCCTAGGATGCTTGTCTCAGCCACCTAGCTGGAGTCCGTGAACATTTGCCCCAGCTGGCTAGCCAGAGCCCTACACCCTTAGAAGCTGCCTGACAGACAGACAGAGCTTTGTATCTTTGGTGCTGTTTATGGTGTATTTGGGTGGGATGTTGGTGGTTTGTGTGTATTCTGTGGCTTTAGCAGCCGACCCTTTTCCTGAGGCTCGGTCAGATTGGCATGTTGTGAGGTATGCCGTGGGGGTTGTTTTGGTACCCGTTGGAGTGGTTGTTGGTGGTTTTGTTGAGTGTTAGAAGTTTGGGGCAGTTACTGTTGGTGGTGTGGGTGTGTTTTCAGTTCGGCTGGATTTCAGTGGTGTGGCTGTTTGATTTGTGGGGGGGTAGGGTTGGTTTTGGTGGTGCGATGAGGCTTGCTGACTTTGTTGTGTTTGAGCTTATGCAAGGGCTGTCTTGTGAGGTGATTCAGGCAGTTAGTGGGGAGAAAAAAGGTAAGATAATAGTTTAATGTACAATAGCAGCTTTGGGGGATAGAGATACAGGTTTAAGTCCTTTTTTCTGAGTTATTTTTGTGAGTGTGTTGGGTTATTACTCTAAGAAAAGGTGTAGTCTTTATTGTTTGTTTTACAAGACCAGTGTTTTTCATAAGCTAGTAGAGTTCTTTTAGTACTTCAATATTTTGTTTTCTAGAATTCTGATGATGAGGAAGAGGAATAGGATGATGGGGAAGTAGGTGAAGGAGGCTAATTGTCCAATAATGATGAATGGGTGTTCTACTGGTTGGCTGCCAATTCACATGAGGATAAAGAGGGTTGGTGACTAGGGTTTAGAATAGGAATTGGGAGAAGGGTCAGAAAGTTACTGTGTGTTGTTTGGATTTGTGAAGGAGGGGTGTAATGAAGAGGACTAATGTGGAGGCAGGCAGAGCTCATACTCCTAGTTTGCTCAGGATTGAGTGTAGAATGGTGTATGTGAATAGGAAGTATCATTCTGGTTTGATGTGTGGGGATGTAACTGCTGGGGGAGGGTTGTTCTGGGGTGAAATTTTCAGGGCCGCTTAGTAGGTTTGGTGAAAATAAGGCTGAAGTTATTAGCAGGAGGAGTATGAGTGTGAATTCTAGAATGTCTTTTAAAGAGAAATAGGGGTGGAACGGAATCTTTTTACAACTTGATATGATGTCTAGGAGGTAGTTTGAGAGGGACTTGTGATGAAAGGTGAGGTGGATTAGGGTGAAGCCTATGATTATGAAGGGATGGAGGAAATGTAGGGCAAAGAATTGGGCCAGTGTTGTCTACTGAGAATCCTCTTCAGGCTCATTCCACAAGGGCTTGACCAGTGTAGGGGACAGCTGAGATGTGGTTGGTGATGACTAGCTCCTGAGAGTGATATTTGTCCTCATGGTAAGACATAGCCTATGAAGACAGTTGCTGTGAGGGTGAGTAGGAGGATAGTCCCTGTGTTTCAGGTTTCTTTGTCCAGGAAGGAGCCTTGTCTGATGTGCAGGTAGATGCAGCTGAAGAAGGAGGACCTGTTTGCCTGTTGGTTGCGAAGTAATCAGCTGTACTGTACATCCTGGCACATGTGGGAAACAAATCAGGTTAGGGTTGGGTCTGTGGTGTGGTGTATGGCTAGTAGGAGGCCAGTTAGGGTTTGTGTTATTAGGCAGCTGTGTAGAAGACATCCAGAGTTCCATCAGGCAGAGATGTTTGGTGGAATGGGTAAATTGATTAGAGAGTTGTTGATTTTTAGAAGAGGGTGGGAATTTTGGAGGTTGAGGGACGTTAGGTTAGATTGGAGTTTGTGTTGATAGGATAATGGTGAGCTTGGAGAGGGTGAAGGATCCTAGTTAGGTTTTGATTAGTCTGGTGTGAGTGGTGGTTGATTTTTTTTTTTTTTTTGGTTGTTATGAGCTGTAAGTTGGCAAGGCCTTCTATGTCTATACTATCAGGACAGGCCAGTTAGGTGTGAGGCAGATTTTTGTCTGCTGTTCAGTAATTTCATGGAGCTGAGGCAGGGTATTCGGGGTTAAAGTATCCTGATGTGGAAGTTCAGGTAGGTATGTTGTTTTGTTTGGTTTAGGGTGTGTTAGTTTGTGAGTTCTAAGGCTATGATAATGCCTAGGGTTGTGGTGATGTGGGCATGGTTATTGGAGGAGGGTAATTTGTGGGAATCACATAGGATGTGATAAGTAGTCTGGCTAGAATGCTGCCTAAAGCAAGATGGATGATCAGTCAGGTTGGTGATTGTTGGATTACTTTCCGTTGTTGAAGTGACTGGTGGTGCAGGTGAACCCCGTTTTAAACTAATAAGGTTTATATGTAGGCTGTAGGTGGCAGTGATGAGGAGGGTTGGGAGTAATGCTTATGTGTTTAGATATGAGGTATTTTGTTTTTCAGTGATGAGATCTTTTGAGTAGAATCCTGCTAGGATTGGGGTCCCTATATGGGCAAGGTTGCCGATGGTCAGGCAGGAGGTAGCTACGGGGAGTAGTTTTTGTAGGCCACCTATTTTTCAGATGTCTTGCTCACTGTTGAGGTTGTGGGTGATTGACACTGAGCAGAGGAATAGTATGGCCTTGAAGGTGTAGGTTGAAATGTGTGAGGCGGATAGTTGTGGGAGGATTAGTTTGATGCTAACTATTATTAGTCCTAGTTGACTGGATGTGGAGAAGGCAATGATTTTTTGGGTGTTGTTTTTTGTGAGGGCAGCATGTGGCAACAAATAGTGTGGATAGGGCTCTTAGGCATAAGCATAGGGTGAGGGCTGTTTGATGGCAAATAGGGGATGGGTGCAGATTGGAAGGAAAATTCTTGTCACTACTATGGTACTGGAGTGGGGGCTTCTATAGCAACAGGTGATCATAGGTGGAGGCCAAATTGGGCTGATTATCCTGTGGCCTCTAGGATAAGGCCTAGTAGTGGGAGTGTTAGTGTCTGAGTGAGGGAGAGGACCTGTTGGATTTCTGAGGTGTTTGTGGTAGCAGCGAGTCATGCTATGCTTAGGATAAGGAAAATATCTCTGATTCAACTTGTGCAGCTGTATTGGCTTCTGCTTGGCCTTGTCACCAGCCAGTTAGCAGGAGTGATACAATGCCAACTCCTCCTCAGCCACAGGACAGTAGAAAGGTTGTTGGCGCTGGGTAAGTTAGAAAAGAACTTTGTGATGTGTGGTTCTTAGGCTATATATCACATTACAAATTGGAGGATGCTATTTTATGAACAGGGCAATGAGGAAGAATGTTATGGTCTGTTAAAGCTAAGTGGAATTTTAAAGTTTATGATAAATTTTCATTCTCAATGTGAGATGATACTTTCTATGCCTAGTTACATAAATAACACTATTGGTATGAGGAGGCTCATTAGGAAAGAAGCTCTAACAGTGTGTGTAATGGTGGTTGGGGAGCTTTGCAGGGTGTTTTTATAGAAGTGGGAGCAGTGGGACTACTGTTACTGTAATGAGTATGGAGGCATTGAGTAACATTTGTTCTACAACTTTTAGTTGTATCTGCACCAAAATGGGTGGTTTCTAAGACTAATGGATTGTTATTCTCCGTTAAAACCTCAGTCCCCTTGCTTTTAGACTCGGATGTGAGAATTAGCAGTTCATGCTGGTTTAACCTTCCCTCAGCAGGTAAGAAGGGTTTAACTTTTCTATTTTTAGAATCACCATCTAATGTTTGCTTTGAAACTATACTTTCATGGTAGGGTTCAGGAAATGAACTCTAGTTTCAGGATGAGAAATAGCATGGAAATGACGTGGAGGGCTATTAGTAGGTGTTCTTGGGTTTGAGTTTGGGATGGATATAATTTGGGTGAGTAACATTCCTTGTTGGGCTCTTGGTAACATAAAGCATATTGGGCGGTTAGTAGGGTTGTGGTTCTGGTTAGTATGATTGTGAAGGAGAATCAGTTGAATAGGGCGATGACAATGGTTAGTTTTGCTGTAAGGTTGGTTGGTGGTGGTAGGGATATATTGGTTAAGTTGGTTAGCAGTTATCAGGTAACTGTGAGGGGTTGGAGGCCTTGTTAGGAGAAGGATTAGGCTGTTTGTGCATTTGTAGTTTGTGTTCACTAGGCTGAATAGCATTGAGGAATTTGGTCTGTGGGAGATCGTGAGGAATATTGCCTCTGAGAATGACTAGTGGGTTGGAGTTATGCTTGCGGCAATGACTAAGCCTATGTGGCTTACAGAGGAGTAAAGGATGAGTACTTTTAGGCTGGTTTGGCACAAGCAGATGGAGCTGATCACTAGTGCTCCTCAGGACTAGGGTGAGGAATAGGTAGTACAGGTGATTTGAAAGGGGGCCTGTTAAGAGGGTAATTTGTTGCTAGCCATATCCACCTAGCTTTAGGAGGAGGGTGGCAAGTAGCATGGATCTGTGGGGACAGGAAAGGAGCAATGGCTGCAAATTGGAGCACAGGAAGTTCCGCACCAACATGTGGAAGAACTTTTACACAGTGAGGGTGACAGAGCCCTGGCTCAGGCTGCCCAGGGGAGTGGTGGAGTCTCCATCTCTGGAGATATTCAAGACTCATCTGGACGCCTATCTGTGTGATATGAGCTGGGGAGCTGCTTTGGCAGGGGGGTTGGACCCAATGATCTCAAGGTCCCTTCCAACCCCTATGATTCTATGATCCAGCAACTGGGACTTCTATATGGGCTTTGGAGAAGTCATAAGTGAAGGCTGTACAGAGGTGCTTTCACCATGAATGCTGTTAGTGGGGCTATGCTTGATAGGAGGCCTGTTTGTGAGTTGGTGCATGTGGGGTCAGTTAGTTCTCGTATTAAGTGTAGGGTGCCTATTTATGTAAGTGTAAAGTAGTGCTTAATAATGGTAGGGAGCTAATGGGGGTGTAGAACAGTAAGTAGATGCCAGCATTTAGGTGTGCTGAATGGTCCTCATTGTGTGATTAGGATTAAAGTTGGGATTAAGGTGACTTCAGATGAGATGTAGAATAGTGTCCTGTGGTTGAGAATGCTAAGATAATGAATGCCTAGGTTGCGATTAGGGTTGTAATGAAGGTTTGTTTTTGTGTTAGTGGCTTGTGTTGAAGGTGGTTTTGGCTGGCTATGATTATGAGCCAAAGTAGTCAGCAGGGCAGCACTAGTAAGAGGGATGAGGTTTGGTCACTGCTGCCTCACTGGGTCAGGTTTTTGTGTGGTTAGTACATTGGGAATAGTCATTGTAGGCTGAGGGTAGCAATTAAGAGGTGGTATTGGCTCATAGGCATTTTTGAGGGGATAGGAGGGCTGTGGGTAAAAGTATGGTGGTTGGAAGGATGATTTTTAGCATTATAGGAGATGTAAGTTATGTAGGTGGCCTAAGATGTAGGTTAATGTGGAGGCAACTAGTATTACTAGTCTGGTGCCTGCTTTGCAGGCTGAGGATGTAAGTATGCGTACTGGTATTAGGGCTGATGATCATGGAATCATAGAATGGTCTGGGTTGGAAGGGACCCCAAGGATCAGGGCCACCTACCTCCAGGCCTGGATCTACACAAGGTTGCCCAGGGCCCCATCCAACCTGGCCTTGAACACCTCCAGGATAGGGCATCCACCCACCTCTCTGGGCAGCTTGTTCCAGCACCTCACCACTCTCTCAGTAAAAAACCTTCCCCCTAATATCTTACCTAAACCCTCCTTCCTTTAGCTTAATGATGCTTCTGGATATTCAATGGGTCAGATTAATAGGGCAACATACATAGATAGTATCATGCTCTCCAAACATAGTAGGGAGATTAGATGGGTTCAGAGGAATGCTAGTCCTAGGCTGTTTAGGGTGGCAGCTGAGAAGCCTTTATGTTCAGGCACATTTCCTTAGATAAGGATGTAGGCCTGTATATCAGATTGCTGTGTTTGTGTGTCAGAGAGATAGTACTTAGGGGGAGGAGGTTTTTTCAGAGGAGGTGCATAAATCAGGCATAGTGGAACCATAGGTGGGAGGCATGAACCCATCGGAAGCCTGAGGAGATGTTTTGTGCCAGGGCTGTTGGGTATAGTTCTGGGGAGAGATTGAGTTAGCTTGGGTTCAGGAATAGGATGGTACTTAGTGCGTTTATCAGTATGATGTTTGTGTACTCAGCTAGGAAAAACAGGGCAAATGGTCCTGTGGAATAATCTGTTAGTCTGAGACTAGCTCAAATTCTCCTTCTGTAAGGTCAAATGGGGTGTGTTTTTTGTCAAGTGTGGAGATATATCATATAATTGCAAGGGGTCAGGAGGAAAAGATGAAGTACAGTGGTTCTTGGGTGAAGGCCAGGGTGCTTAAGGTGTGGGCCCACTTTATCCACCTCTCCATAATCATATTATGGCTAATGCTTCCTCATAGGAGATGGGTTGTGCTACTGCTCATAGGGTACAGATTAGTGCATATTTTGAGTTTGATGCTCACTGAGTATGCTTGATATAGCCAGGATAAAAAGGAGGCCTAAGTTAAGGTCAGAAGGGGGAGGGACTCCGATTATGATTGCTAGGAGTAGAGCTAGGATGGGAGTTATAGTGTAGAGAAAGAGAAGTAGATGGGCAAACAGGTTCTTTAATAAATAGCCTTACTCTCTCTGTGATGAGTTGTACCAATCTGAATGGGCCTACAATATTTGGGCCCTTTTTGGCTGGTATTGTAGCCTCAGACTTTTAGTTTGACTAATGTTAAGAAAGCCACAGCAATTACAACTGTGGTTATGTAGGATAAGGATCTAGTGAGATCGATTTAAGATGAGGGGGTCAGGTCGTCAGTGAAAGGACAAATGGGCTAGAGAGAGAATTTGAACCTCTGGGGAAATGGCTTAAGCTTTTTTTCATTACCAAGCTCTTCCATTCTAGCTGTACTTATTTAGGATGGGGATTGAGTCCTTTTGGTAATTTAGTTGGGCTCATTACTTGGGAGGGGAGGTGTGCTCGTCATATTGGCCTCATTTTTCTGGTCCTGTTGTACTAGGCAAAGTTTGTCTTAGATAGAAACCAACCTGGATTGCTCTGGTCTGAACTCGGATCACAGAAGACTGTTAATCGTTGAACGAACGAACGCTTAGTAGCAGCTGCATCATTAGGATGTCCTGATACAACATTGAGGTCAGAAACCTTTCTGTCGATATACATGGGAAGATCAATTTCACTGATTACCTGTAAGAGGCAGTTAAGACCTCATTTAGCCTTTGTACAGGGACAATTGATTGCGCTGCCTTTGCGCAGTTAGGATACTGCAGCCATTAAACTTGGTGTCACTGGACAGGCATCACCTTCAATACTTGGCTGGCTGAAGGCTATGTTTTTGCTAAACAGTAGGACCTTAGGTTTGCCTAGTTCCTTTTACAGGTTTTAATCTTTCTAATGGGTGCTCCTAGGTTGGGTTAATAGGGTGGGTTTAATAGTTGGCCTTGTGGGATTTGTGGTCTGTTAAAAATGTAATGATGTAAGCTTGCACTTGTGGGGGGAGGGTAATTACTTATTCTGTCACTGAACATATTATAGGTTGGACTGTTGGTGGTTGCTCTGTGTTTGGATTTTTTTGTGTGGAGCTTCAACACACTCTTTGGTGGTGGCTGCTTACATGCTTACGTGCTGGTGACAGGTGTTTATCTTCGAGATGACATTGTGTTCTTTTTTTAAAGGAGCTGTATCTTATTTACGTTACTCTTGATTTGCTATGGGGTGGGTAAGGTTCAGCATCTGTGGAGGTAAATGAAGAGGGAACTTAGATTCATTTCACAGGCAACCAGCAATCACCCAGCTCGGTTGGCTTTTCACCTTTAATGACAAATCTTCAATTCCTTGGCAACAGGGATGGGTTTGCTCAGGGGTAGCTGCTTGTAAGTAGCTCGCTTGGGTTTTGGGGTTGCAAGTTTTAATTTGTTTTGTTTTGTTGTTCTCACTAGATCATGATGCAAGAGATACAAGGGCTTTGCAGTTAGTTTAGTTTTTATTGCTAGTTCATCTTTCCCTTGTGGTTACAAAGATTTCTCTCACATCAATGTTTTTTCTATTGCCTATGCTAAAACAGGAAAATGCTGTAGATTGGTGAAGTGGGTTTCTAATTGTTTCTGGTTGGAGTATAGTTGGGCTAGAGTTAGGCTTCAAGACAATCTGGTGGGTGACAGACATCTTTCAGGTGTAAGCTGAATGCTTTTTTTGTTCTAGTACACTTACCTTGTTATGACATACCTCATCTTTGTTAGGTGTATTAGCTACGAGAATCTGTAGCTTGTGAGGAGCACAGACAGGCTGGATCAATGGGCCAAGGCCAATAGCATGAGGTTCAACAAAACCTGGTGCTAGGCCTTGCATTTGGGTCATAGTAATCCCAAGCAGTGCTACAGGCTTGGGGAACAGTGGCTGGAAAGCTGCTTGGCAGAGAAGGACCTGGGGGTGTTGGCTAAACATGAGCCAGCAGTGTGCCCCATTGGGCAAGAAGGCCAACGGCATCCTGCCCTATATTAAGGATAGTGTGGTGAGTAGGACTAGGGAAGTGATTACCACCCTGGACTCAGCACTGGTGAGGCCACACCTTGAGTACTGTGTTCCGTTTTGGCCCCTCACAACAGAAAAGATACTGAGGTGCTGGAGTGTGTCCAGAGAAGGGCAACGGGGTTGGTGAGGAGACTGGAGAATAAATGTTATGAGGAGTGGCTAAGGGAACTGGGGTTGTTTAGCCTGGAGAAAAGGAGGTTGAGGGGAGATCTAATTGCTCTCTACAACTACATGAAAGGAGGTTATGGAGAGGTGAGGCCTGACCTTTTCTCCCTAGGGACAAGTGATGGGACAAGAAGAAATGGTGTCAAGTTACACCAGGGGAGGTTTAGATTGGATATTAAGAAAAAATTCAGAGAGGGTTGTTAGACATTAGAATGGGCTGCCCAGGGAAGTGGTGGAGTCTCCATCCCTGGGGGTATTGAAAAGATAGTTAGATGTGGTGCTGAAGGACATGGTTTAGTAGTGGATGGCAGGTTAGGGTGATGGTTGGACTTGATCTAAAGGGTCCCTTCCAACCACAACCATTATGATCGGTAGTCTGGCCCATCTGGCCATTTATAACACTGCAGGGCTCTGGCTGCCTGGAGACTTCTGACAGTGTAGGGCTCTGGCTGGCCAGCTGGGGCAAGCTCCAGTATACCCAGTTGCCAGCTAGCCAGAGCCCTACATGGATATAATGTCCAGTCAGGTAGCCAGAACCCTACACTATTGTAAACAGTCACCATTCAGAGCCCTACACCACTTGTCCTGGCTGGCCAGACAGACCCCTATGCTGTTACAGGCAGTTGCTTATAACATTATGAGGAGATGCTTGACCTGGTGGGCCATCCAAAGCCCTACACTGCTCACCTCTGACAGCAAGCCAGAGCCCTGCACTATTTGCTGTGGCTGGCTAGCCAAAACCCTACCCTGTTATTTAGCTGCCAGCTCTAGCCCTACACCAGTATTTAGCAGCTGGCCAGCTGTAGCCCTACACCACTGTCTTGCTGGCTGGGGAAAGAGTTCTGGGAGTCTGTCTGGCCATCTGGGTCAAGTGGTGAAGGTCTCTGGCTGGTCAGAAGGGGCAGGCCATGTAGGGCTCTGGCTGGCTGTCCGCAGCAAAAGTTTAGGTGTCCAGCTTGCCAGTCAAACAATTATAATGGCATTGGGATTTGGCTGACTGGCTGGGGCAAGCAGTGCAGTAGTCTAGCTTGCTGGCTGGGTGCTGAATAATGCTGTATGGTTCTGGCTGGCCAGTGCCTACTAGATAACAGTGCAGGGCTTTGGCTGGCTGGCTTCTAAATAAGGGTGTATGACTTTGGCTGGCCCTGGCAGGCCAGCTGGAGCCCTACACTTTTATAAGAAGCTGGTTGCCAGCATGAGTCCCAGGCTTCTGGCTTGGGCAAGTAAGCTGGAGCCCTAAACTACTTGCCCTGTCCTTCCAGACAGAACCCCAGAACTCTTGCCCTGGTGAACCAGCTGGAGCCCAAAATACTTACCCTGGGTATCGAGCCAGATGCTTACACTGTGTTTTAGTGTCAGTCTGACTAGCTAGATCCCTAGAACACTGGGGGTTCTGGCTGGCCAGCTGGACCTCTACACCATATCCATGAGCTGGCCAGCTAGGGCCCTAAACTGTGTGCCCTAGCTGATCAGCCAGTCTCCTACATACTTGTTTAGAGGACAGCCAGACAAAGCTCCCCACCATTATTTAGTGGTCAACCAGAAAGTCAGAGTCCTAAAACACTTGCCCTGGCCAGCCATGGTCTAGCTGGATGTAGCCCTACTGTATAATAAGCAGTCTGTCAGGGTCCTCAAACACTTGCATCAGCCAGCAAGCCATAGCCCTGTATGACTTGTCTCAGCCAACCAGAGTCCTATAGTGCTTTACCCATCTGGCAAGCCCAAGACATAAACCAAATGCCATGGACAGCCAAATAAAGTCTTACAGTGTTATTTAGTTGCCAGCTGGTCAGTGCCCTATAACAATGTAAAGCAGCTGACTGGCCACCTGGGGCCCTAAAATGCTTGCCCTGGAGTGCCAGCCAGAGCCCTAAACCAATAGGTTGACCATCCATCCATAGGCTGGCTGGCTGGAGCAAGCATTTTTGGGCTCTGGGTGGGCATCCAGGGCAAGCGTGAATTTGTGGTGTAGGACTCTAGCTGGCTGTTCACTAAATATCTGTGTTGGGTCTGGCTGGCCAGCCGGGGAAAGGATTTTAGGGCTCTGGCTGGTCAGCTGCTAAATAGCAGTGTAGGGTTCTGGCCAGCCAGCCAGAGCCCTAAAACCCTTGCCTCAGCTGCTCAGCCACTCACTCAGAGCACTACACCATTGTTTAGCAGCTGGCCTGCTGGAGCCCTACACTGTTATGTAATGGCCTGCCAGCAAGCTGGAGGCCTACACTGGTCACCCCACTGGCCAGGCTACCAGAAGCCCTAAAAAGTTTGGTCAGGATGGCCAGACAAATGAACATACACCATGTGTCCCAGATGACCAACCATAGCCTTACACTGCTGTCTAGCAGCTGGCCAGCCAGAGCCCTCTACCACTGTCCCTGTCCAGACATCCAGGCCCCATCACCATTATTTAGTATCCGGCCTACTAGGTGGCTACACTGTTATTTAGCTGCCCACTATAACCGTATATAGCAACTGGCTGGCAACCCGGAGCACTAAAATGCTTGCCCTGGAGAGCCAGCCAGAGCCCTATACTGCTTGTCCTGACTGGAAATCCAGAACCCTACACCCCTTTTTAGTGGCCAGCCAGCCTCAAATGTTTTTCCTGGCAGGCTGGACAGAGCCCTACACTGCTTGCCCCAGATGTCCAGCCAGATCCCTATGCTGTTATTTAGCTGCACGCTGGCCAGTGCCTTATAACATCATATAGCAGCCAGCCCCTAAAGTGTAGGGCTCTGGCTGGGGCAGCATTTTTAGGTCGTTGTCTGGCTGGTCATTTGCTTATAATGGTGTGAGGCTCTGGCCAGCCGAAGCAAGCAGTGTAGGGCTATGGCTGGCTTGCTGGGGCAAGAGTCTGGGGCGCTGGCTGGGGGGACACGGCAAGGTGTTTTGGGCTTTGGCCAGCTGGTACAAGAGGTGTAGGGCTCTGGCTTGGTTGCTTGCCTGCAGGGCAGTGGGTATAGTTCTTGTTCGCTGACTGGAGTAAGAGTTAGGGCTCCAGCTCGCTGGCTTATGGGTTAACTTTGTTCCAGTTGGCTAGGCCAGGGATGAATTCCAGTCTTGCTGGCTGGGGTAGAGACTATGGGTGTCCTGTTTTAGAAAGCACCTGTTTTTGGTGGCGATTGATATCTCTGAAGGCCACTTGATGATTGCAGGCTGGCAGCAGAGAGTTTGCCACTTGTCTGAGAGTGGGATTTTTGCTTTTTGGCTGGCCAGGTTGAGCGTATTGCTGGCTGGTTGTGTGGACTGCAGCTCTTGCTTTCCTTCTTTGTCTGTGACTTGGCTCACTGGCCTGGGTAGAGATGCTCTGGCTGTCTGTCTGGAAGGAGGTGCTTTCACTGGCTTTTGTGATGCACCGGAATGGTTCCTGAATTTCGTGTGACAGATAACAATTGTGAGAAGGAACAGCAGGGGTCTGGGACCTATGGAGAAGAGAAGTTACTCTTCATTAGTGTTTAGAGTTGAAGGGGAACATCTGGACCTCAGAAGAGGTACCACCAGGCCACAGAGGCAGCACAGTACTGTATGTCTAAGAATATTTCATAAGCCCTCAAGATGATGGAGAGAGCAAAATGTGTCTGTGTGTTATTGCATGATTATGCTCAGTTGCATGTAAACTCCTTGAAAATCCCTTTGGATATGTTTTCCTATGGAGGATGGGTCTTGTGGTTGGGGAAAAAAAAAGTTTTATACTTCTACCCTTGTGTCTTGCTTTTCCTTGGCCAACAAACATTCCAAATCACTTTTGCAACAGAATTCAAGGCCTGGATAGCACCTCCCTATTTGGTTCTGTGTTGAAAGATTTTCTTAAATTACCCTGATAAACCTTCCTGTAACCACAGCAGGTGTAAGGCTACATTGTTAAGCAAATCCTGCAGGAACTTTTAGCATATGGAATCTCTCTGCCTTTGCCAATAACATTTATATGATTAGTTTGAAGATGGCAACATTACTGAAATTTTCCTTCTTCAAGTTGGGATGTTGCCAAATTGATTTCCTCTCCCCCCCT
This sequence comes from Zapornia atra, assembly GCA_013400835.1. Taxonomy (NCBI): domain Eukaryota; kingdom Metazoa; phylum Chordata; class Aves; order Gruiformes; family Rallidae; genus Zapornia; species Zapornia atra. Next base: position 140,239 of record VZTU01030043.1, on the reverse strand, counting down.
CCTGCCCCTCACTGAAATGAGGCAAGGCAAAGCAAGGAGAAACAGGAAAAGATGAACAAGATGGGCTGGTACTTGAGGGATGGGTGGGTGGGTGTAGAAAAATCCTGGTTGGCAGGAGCTGAGCGTCTCTGCCAGAGACATTTTTGTCTGTCTCTGTCTCAATTTTGTCAGACTGAATGAAGGACAGGGATCTGGGGTCACTGGTGTCAAAGTTATATAGTAACAACCTCTGAGCAAGACCAAGGAGAAACTGAGATGAATTTCAGCTCCGAGTCATTCACTGGAGATGAAAGCAAAACAGCACAGTTGACCTGCACCAACCTGTGGCAGGTTGGATCCTCACTTGACTTCTTGTCCACTCAGGGAAAAAGATTTTTTTTTTTTTCCCCTGACAGTAGCAAAGCTGGCCAAAACCTGTACATTGTAGGCACTGTTCTTGCTGTCCTTGATGTGGTCATGGACATGTTGAGTTATGTTTATGTAGCAGTGTGATTGAACCCATACATCTGAATAGCTCTGTAATAATAAGGCATTTTGGTTTTTTTTCCAACCAATGCAAAGCATTTCACCCCACTCACAGTGGTGCTAAATATAAACTGTGTAGTTTCTAGCAGTTATTCCATATATGGACTCTTCCTCCAGTCATTGTGGGCCAGACTAGGACAGCTTTGTCAGAGAACCTGTATGTGATTGGTATGCTTCACCTGGATGGTTAAAATCCTTATCTTCTTGTTCATCTCACTTGGCAGTGAGGTGATAGGTAAGTGCCAAGATGACATGGCAGCACCTCACATTACCTCTTCCACGTCTCTGCTTTTTTTGTGGACCTGCCTGGGGGTGTCATAGCTGCTCAGCAGTAGTGGAGCTGGGGGTGAATTCATGACATTCATCCCTGAGCTGTCAGGTGGCAGGGACAAAGACGAGAGTGCCCATAGATATAACAAGAGGAAGAAGAGAAAGTGTAAGGGTGACAGCAGTTTCTCAATGAGCAAAAGTCTGAATAAACTTAGCCTTGTTCAGCATCTGAGAGAGCCAGGAGAGAGGAGATTGTATGTGATTTATGGGATCTGTGATGAGCACATGGATTTTAACTTGTCATGAGTAGGAGCTGAAGACCTCTTTCCAGCTTGTCATTTTACATTTTGTGAAGGCGTGGGCCTGCTCTGCTGTGCATTACAGGGCAGCATAGAGATGGGCTCTCCCAAAGGATGAGACAGGTGGGCACCATGTGAACAAAATCAAGGTGCTACTGTTGAGTTTTTCTACTTGGGTTACTTTGAGCAGAGGGCTTCTGCAGATCAGATCGTCTGCTCCTGGGTACTGAGCAGAGTCTCCTCATCTCTGCCCCTTGAGGATCCTCCCTGCCGCTCACTGTTGTTTGCTGGGTACAAGATAGCCTCAGCATCACAAAGCAGAAGCAAAGGCTTTGGCAGGAAGTGTGAGACAAGGAGCAGTGGTGTGTGTCTCACCATAGAGGTGTCTGAGGAGCAGGAGCCTGGCTGCTGGGAGGTCTCCCAGCTTCCTCTTTGTGCATCAGAGCTGGTATCTGCATGGGTTTTACTTTTATCAGTCAGACTGCTAAGGCTGCAACACAGCAAGCTACTCATCTGTGCTTGCAGGACCTTGTATGTCCCTTGCATCTCTTTCCTGGAGAAAGCTGAAAATATCTGTGGCTCTGAAGAAGAGGTAGTGTTCCTGTGAGCCCCTGTTACCAGAGATCTCACAGTTCCCATGAGCGCATCCCGTGAGCTCCACAAATCCTGGCCTTGACCATAGCAAGTGTTGGATCCTTCCTTTCCTGGAGGTACTGCAGGCTAGAGAAACCACATGTACCTTGTCTGTAATTAGGCCCAGAGCCTTTCTCTAGCAGTTCCTGATCTCAACATGTTTCTGAAATGTGCTTTTTGTAATTTGTGTGTTACTTTGGGTGGCCCTGTCGCAGAGATAGCGTCTCTAGTTGAGTGTCTGACATCAGCATTGTTTGGAGACAGGCTAATTAATGGCTGAGATCAACTTTTAATCTGAGTAAGAACAGTTTGGGGTTTTTTTAGTTGTGGTTGTTTCTTTTTTTAATAGCGTCTTTGTACTGGAAGCTGGAAAAACAGTTGGGCACTGTGTCTCCTTCACTCTCTTTTTCCCCTCACAGTGGCTTCTGCAGCTGGTTGGTGGCTGTGGGGTGCCGTGCAGGGCTGCGTGTTGTCTGAGGGTAGAGGACCAGCTTAGTGGAAGACAGATGGATTGAGCTGAAAGAGGGATTACCTTTGGGTTGTCTCAGGGGCAGAGATATGAGGGCTGAGAATGAAAGTACACTTCCTCGCTCTCCTCCTGGTTTCCCTTATTCAGCATCCAGGTGAGAGCTGGTCAGGAGAAATTCCCTGGGTGCAGCTCTCTGTGGAAACTGTGGCAAACGGAGTTGGGGAGAAATGTCAGTGCCCTGTGTCTGGCCTGTCCTAGGCCTTGACAGGAGACCTGTCTGCTCTGGTCCCTGTGGTAAGGAGGAGCCTTTTGCCTGATGGACATGCTGGCAGACCACATGGCGCTCATCCATTGAGGTGAGCAGCACATGTGCTTAGGGTGTGGGTCAGTTCTAAGAATGGGCTACTCTCCAGAAAATTCTGTCTGCCCACAGCTGCAGCACAGCCTCTTGGTTTCTCTGCCCCTGCAAGACCATGTAAAGCAGCTGCAGCTGGCTGGGAATTGCAGATGAGGCTGGCAGGCTCTCTGGTGTGTTGGGTCCAAAGCGGCAGCAGCACCACTGTGCTGCATCGCAAACATGGGGAGTACAAGCACTGCAGGACAGCGTGTTGGACAAGGGCTGGTGAAACAGGGCTCATGCAGAGCACAGGGTAATTGGCAGCCCGTGCTTTGGGGTTGCCTGAGAATTCCTGTGTGTATCCATGTTCCTGCTTGTCTGTAGCTGGGAGTCTGGGAGTGTGCAGCTTTATTTCCATCTTACAGCTCAGTGGAGTCCAGTCCCTGATACAAGAGGGCCTTCATCTATGACCAGAGGTCCCAGTCGCTCTTCTTGTTATGCCAGTCCAGCCTATTTTGTCCAAAAGTCGCTTGTTCTCACATGGTCTGCAGAAGTACCTCGATTATGCATGTCCAATTCCTAAATTGGACTGGCTGTAGTTTCACAACTGTGATGATAAAGAAAGAAAATGGACAGCAGTCTCTTCATCACTGTGTGAGCATACACCTTTCTTTATCATAGCAATAGCAAGCAAAAAATAGCAATTTCTTTGATCAAGAAAGGGTTTGGAGTTCAAGCGTAGCTCTGTGCCTAGTTTCATTTAACAAAGAAAGAATTAATATTCTTATGTGTATTGATCATCTTCAAGTACCTGAGGTCCTGTTGCCCTCACACAGAGCACAGCAGTGTCTGTCAGCCTCACCCGCC
>VZTU01030043.1:85106-136790 GCA_013400835.1 Zapornia atra | reverse complement strand
CCCCCGTCAACCCCCCCATTCCAGCCTTGGGGCTCCACAGTTAAACCCTCCCAAGAGCTGCTCAAAGTGTGTTTAGGAACAACTTCTCATGCATGAATAGCAGTAGATGTGATTTGGACACGTAAGCTAACATGGCTGCAGGCCTCTCCCTCTCCCCGGTGCTACACAGTCCAGGTTGTACCTGCCCTGGCAGCCTGTGCTGCAGCCATGCCCATGCTGCTCCACTGCAGGGGAATGGATGGATGGATGGACGGACACATCCAGCAGTGCTTTTTTTCCTGGTGCTGGAGCAGGGAGACCTCAGCAGCTGCACAGAGAGCTGGCTGCATGCTTATTTTCTGTTTCCATGCCTTGAGTTTTCGGTGTTGAGTTCTGCGGCTCCCGTGTGAAGCTAGGCCTGTGTGTTTCCCGGCTAACCCCGAGGCACTGTCGCAACAGCAAAAAACAGGTGCACCGCTCGCGCTTGCTAGCCTATTTAAAGGAAGATGTGCAGAGTTAGTACGTACAGATATACCTCAATACCTCACAGCTTACTTCCCACTTTACTTCCTCAATCAGGTATGCCAGTAGAGCAGGTCTCCTGTGCTCCATCAATGCCTCGTGTCATGTGAGGGATGAATCTCCATTCTCCTTTCATGATGCTGTCAGTGGCTGAAAGGACAACCTGGCCCTGTGAGCTTGCAGCTCACCACGTATAAAAGATTGGAATTCACCCTCCAACTACAGGTTCTTGGTTTGGGTTTTTTTCTCCTTCTATTCGTGGTTTCTGTTAAGCCCCACAAGGTGTTTTTTGTCTACAATTATAACACAAAATTTTACGTGCCTTTATATAAAAGGGGGAAGTGAATTCTCTGGCTAGTCAAGGGTCTTGTGAGCGTTCGTTAGCCAATTTGAGAATTCAGTCTCTAGTCTCATGTAAAAGACTTGTTAATATATGAAATTTGAGAGGGTTTCCTCTTAAAAAGGAGCTGGTGATTGATGACAACAGATTGTGCATGTGCTGTCATCTTTGTCCTGGCTGTGATTTTTCTTTTTTTTTTTCCCTTTTTCTTATTTTTTTTTCCTCAGCTAGTGAGGATGTGAGGGACAGAAGGAGCCTAATGGAACTTCATATACTGCGTGATGTATGGGGCACTTGCAGTTAGAAATATTGAACTCATAAATGTACTCATTTGCCCTGGAGTCACGGAGAGGGAGACTAAATACAGGACACCGCAATGTCACAGTCCTGCAGAGTCACTTCTGTAAGACCAGAGCTACAGTGGAAAGGCCGTATTTTTCTTTGATTTTCCTGTGAATCTGTAAATGAGCTCTGTGAGGGTGCTATCACTGGCTGTAGGAGAAGGTCAGCTTTTGCTGGGCTTGGCTGTACGCTGATGCCTTTTGCACTTTTGTTGTTCTTCTGAGATTCGGAACATTTTGGGGTGTGACTTTTGAAGTGACCGTACATACGGTCCCTGTTCTGTCTTGTGTCTCCAGCGTAGTGCTGCAACCTGAAGTTCTACCAGCTTGCCCTTCAGACATGAAGGTGAAATGAAGTTGAGTGTGCACATCCAAGGCAAATGGCTAGCTCCAGTCTTGCAGGAGATTTGAGACTTTTTTCTTCATCTCATTTCAGCAGCACAAGGGGAAATGAAAGCGCTTCTTACTGTAAATACTTTTCTGTCTCCCCCTTCCTCTGCACTGCTGTGAGAGTCTGAAGACTCACTTCACTGCTTTTCTCTGAGAAGGCTATTTCTGTCACATCTTAGATCAATTTAGGCCTGTCCTATGCACATACGATAAGGACAGGATGGTGCTATGGTACCTTGAACAAACTTGTAAATTTCGGACACAGGGAGCAGGAGGTGCGATGTAATTGTCATTGCTAAGAAGCCAGAGAGGCCAAACTGCTGGCTCAAATGTGGAATTACCAACCAGAGCAGAATTGTTTGAAAAATAGTGCCGACCACAGCCCAAGGGGTTTAACCATGCAGAAACGCCCGTGTAGGTTTATTTCCACCGGAGCTTCCTTGGCGGGCTGTGTCTGTGTCTGCATCTGGAGACAGAGCACCAAAGGGTAAGATGCACAGCCTCACCCTGAGCTCCTGTCACAGTCATTCCCCAGAACATCTCCTAAGCGCATCTAAAATAATCCAGATGTTGGCTCTGATGTGATGGCAGGTTACTTCCTCCAGCGAGCGGGATGGCTTCTGCTGCACCGCTTGCGCAGTCTGCCGTGGCACAAGACACCGCTGCGCTTTGAGCCATCTCAGCGAGTGCCAATGAAGTGTGTGGCCCTGTCAGACAAAGGGTTCACATCAGTCCTTCGAGACAGACTTTTCAGTCTTGTCTCTGGTATCTCCATGCCAAGCTAGAGCCGGGGTAGCTTTCAGGTTGCATTCAGTCTAGTTTTGCAATGCAACTGAAGTTCCTGTAGCCTTTATTCTTTGCCTGGGTTGGCTGCAAGGAGCCCTTCCCTGCATGACAGGTACCATTCCGTCACTGGAAGCGCCTAGCAAAGTGCAGGCTGGCAACGCTGCCTTTGGGAAGGGAGGGGAGAGAGCCTTCTCCCACCTTTCCTGCTGGTGGGACTCTCCATGAGCGATTGCCATTGGTATTTCAGGAAATCAGGTGGTCTGTATGTCCAGTGCTTTATCTAACTGGACTGACTTAATCTTTCTTGTCTGGGGATGCTGTACTTCAGTAAACTGGAAAAGAGTGAAAGAAAGAGGTGTTTGCCTGTGCCCGGTCTTGGCATTAGCGTCTTCCTAACGGGGGTGAGCAGACCAGGAGGTATTTTTGTGTCCTCACCTCTCAGTCCTATTCTCACACTTGCAGCTAGCTCCAAGGTGCGGGACTTTGCAAAGCACCCTGTGACTCGCCTTGGTTCAGCCCAAGTTCAGTCACCCAAAACCTTGCAGGTCTATTTTGAAACATTATTCAAGCTGTCCACTGTGGAGTTTCTTTTCTTTTTTNNNNTTTTCCCCTCACTCTTGCTTCTGACATCATTTCCTGAGCTCTATATTCGCTGAGCTCTGTAGCCAGATCGTCTTCGCAGCATATGATGCAAGGAGCTCTTTAAAATGGATTTCAGCTCCCCTTTTCCTCTGCGGTGCTTGCTGGTGATGGTAACTGTTCATCATGGTAAGTGGGATTTTTCTTTATGAAGTTGGCACAGATGTGCCTAGATGAGCAGGCACCTTTAATTTTGCTCCAAGATCTTTTAAGGACTATCAGGTTTGGGGTGGGTGACATCAAATAGTGTAACTGCTAATGCATGAAAGGCGCAGTCAGACCGAAGTAAGACAGATTATTGTGTTTGGTAAACGAATGATAGCCAACGATACAGTACTTTCTCGATCTACGATGTCTGTAAAAGCATTTTGGTGGGGAATGCAAGGTACCTTGTATGCAGAGCACTGGCTGGAGGGGCTGGAGAGCAATGAGGTCCCGCTCCAGATGCTCGGCGTGACCTTGGACCAGTCCCCGAACTGCTGTCACCCTGCCATGAGCCCATCTCTGATTTGCGAACGGCAACTCAATAATGTGCAAGGACACCGGCTCAAGCTTAAACTGAGACCCTGCTCTTTGGGTCAGAGCAGCTGTGCAGGCAGCAACTGGTTTTGCTACGGGATCCATGGCACTGATGCACTGAGGATTTTTCTTTGCATGGTCTCACAGCTCTGAGGGGAGGGTGGGGATGGTGGGTGTTCACATCAAATTTGGGGACAGAAAAGACAAGCTGCTCAGCCTTTTATCGCCTTGTGTGCACCACTCCCCTGTTATTGGGGGGGAAAGCTGGTCTTTATAGGTTTCCCACTCCTCTGATTTTCAATTACTGGTGGTCCCAGGTCTGTCACTACGGGTGGGTCTGTCCCTCTTATGTCCCACCTGGGCATTTGCCTTTCTGGGAGGCAGCAGAGGGGAGATGGATGGACACGGTGAGCTCGCTGCCCGCGGTCTGTGACTCTCCTTTCAGGCTTGGTCACCTGCACCGGTGTGCTCAGCGGCGGCTCGGCAGTCTTTTCTGTGGGAATGCAAAGCCTGCAGACCTTCTCCAGAATGAGCAAGAGGGACGTGAGCTGCTCGGCGACTGCCTTCAATGACACTCTGTTGGCCAAGTGCGACAACTCTGCCAGCAGATGCCTGAACCTGCAGAACGGCTCCCTAGTGTTGAAGAGCGTGGAGAAAGAGGATGAAGGAAAATACGAGTTTGTTTTTCAAAATACCACCAGAACTTTTACACTGAAAGTGTTTGGTAAGTGGCCTCGTTAGCACCAAACAGCTTTTGAGCTTGTGAGCCTGGTTGGAAGCTGGTGCCTTGAAATTCTCCCTAAGAGACTGCTTGAGCTTGCAGGAGCTGCATGTGCCTCTGGAACAGCTTTGTAAGCCTCCAGCAGCACCTCAGGCAGCAGTAACAGTGAGGATAAACTAAAGGATGCTCTTGGCATCTGTGTTGTCAGTCTCTTCTGTTTGTTGAGCCTTCCCTGTAGCAGCTGCCTCTGGATACTGAACCAGATTCATGTGGTGGTCTGGGTTGAGGAGTGCTGGGTTTCCCCCCCTGCTTTGTACACCTAAGGGAAGGTGCTAAAGGAATCTAGGTATGACTTTCTGATTCTCGGCTGCCCACGAGCAGCTCAGAGGTCAGCATCTTCTGGGTCTGCTGGTCTGAGACCAGTGATGGGTACATTACCATGGCTGTCTCCCTGCTGTCCTCCCCGTGGCCTCTGGATTGCCACTCTCCTTCATGTGCCTGCTCATCTGTCTGCAGGGTGTAAAGACAGAGATAAAGTTACTTCGGTATGGGACCCAGCTCGGTGCTTGGCTTAATATGGAGGAGGCTCAAATGGGTTTGCCCCCCTGCCAAACAGTGCTCTGGATAACCAGAGCAATGGTTGCTGGCTGTCTTCTCCACTGTTCCTTTCACAGGGCTTTCACTTACACAAGCTTCTAAGGGTAGATAGGACAGGACAAGGGGGAATGGATTAAAGCTGAAGGAGAAAAGGTTTAGATTAGATATTAGGGGGAAGCTCTTTACAGAGAGAGTGGTGAGATGCTGGAACGGGCTGCCCAGAGAGGTGGTGGATGCCCTGTCCCTGGAGGTGTTCCAGGCCAGGTTGGATGGAGCCCTGGGCAACCTTGTGTAGATCCAGGCCTGGAGGTTGGTGGCCCTACCTGTGGCAGGGGGGTTGGAACTCTGTGATCCTTGGCGTCCCTTCCAACCCAGACAATTCTGTGATTCCATGATTCTAAGATAAACTGAAGCGTATGAAATTGTAATGAAAACATCTAAGCAAACTGGTCTCTCAGTGAAGACAAATGAATCCATACACCAGTTGGGTACAAACAGGCTGAACTGCTGCTGGGAGTGTGACTGCATGGCATTAAGATCAGGGCCTTAGAATGGAAGCAGGCAAAGGCTGCAGACGTATCAGTTTTAACCTCCATTTCAGTGGGTTTAATTTGGGAACTTCTGTCTCCTTGTGCTCTGTTGTTACACATAACTTAGAGAAAAAAATCTGACAGCAAATGTACTCACAGAGACAGTGAATTTTAGCAGATGAAGCCCTAGTTGAAGAAAGTGATTTTTGAGCTTATCTACATGGATGTTTGTGCAGGTGTTCTCAGTGTGACTCTTACTGTCATAAAACCATACCACTTCTCTCTTTAGTCTGTATTTGCAAAGAAGCAAGTAGGTCAGCTGCCTGTAGTAGTCTGAAAGAGAAATTTGGGAATATGTAATAAGTTTAGCCATTTGTTACTTCATTTTAAATTGTTCTAGCCTGGCTCATCCTGTTTAACTGCAGGTGTCTGGCACTGATACCAACGCTGCGCATGATTTGTACTAGTTCCTCTCTGAAACGGAAGAAAAGGCAGAGTGACTGGAAAAGTACAAACCTCTGGCCAAAGAGAGGGCTGAATCTCCTCTGAAGCCACAGTTACCCACTGATGACAGAAAAAGCCTCTGGCCAGCAGAGTCTTTCCATGGTCCTCTTAGATTGGGGGCTTTTACTTTTACGTTTTTCAACCTCAATAAGGAAAAGGAAGAGATGCTAGATTTTTGTTGCATCCCCAAAATAGGGACCAAGAGTTGCTAGCAGGGTTGGGTGGGCACAAGCACTGAAGGGTCTGGTTACTTATTTCTGTGCTCCCTGGCTACCAGTCAATGCAGTGGTAGTAAGGCCTTTTGTGGTAAGGGAAGCTCCTGTCCAGCTCATGCTCACTGCTGAGTCTGCTCCTCACCTCTCTCTTCCCTCCCTGTTCCTGTTGCCCTGTGCTGTGTGTGACCAGAGCCGGCCATTAGTATCCAGTGCTTCCCTAATGGCACTGGAGACTTGTCCTGCGACGCGACCAGCAACGAGAGCACCAGCTTCCGGTGGCTGCTGAACGGCAGCGCGCTGAGCACTCCCGAGGCCTGCGTTAAGGACGGTGGGAAGAAGGTTCGCCTGGACAAAACTGTGCCTGGGGAATTTGTATGTGAGGTTTACCATGGGAGCAGCGTCACGAGGACCAGGCCCATCACGCTGTCTTGCAACTACGGTGAGTAGCAGCACCTGCAGCCAAGTCTCCCTTCTAGCCTCTCACAGCAGAAAACTAAGGAGTTGTCGCTGTCTGCACGATACTGAACTCCTCTGTTCTCTGGCAGCTGCCTTCCAGGCTTATGACATCCCCCCGTTAGAAAGTGTCCCCTTGACTTCCCTCTCTCTCCTGTCTCTCAGACTGATACAACCTACAGCCACAGGCAGGACGGAAGTTTGTTCAGGAGGTCCTTTTACCCAGCACTGCAGCAAGTTTTCCTACTTCCCAGTAAAGGAGACCTTGCAGCCTCCTGTGCACCAGTCCTCTGTCCTGGTTGAGAAACACAAGCTGCTTCCTATTCTGACTGAAATTCATCCGTGACCGAGACAGCCTTCCAGTCCCTGCTACACCCCTGTAAAAACACCTCTGGAAGTTCAGCCCTGTTGCTGCTGGGCTCAACTGAGGAGTTTTGCCTTGGCTCTTTTTTCCCTATTGAAGGTAGCTGCACAAAGAGTTACCTGTCTATACAAAAGCTTCTCCATCAGCCCCATGCCATCAGAGGTGGGGTAAATTCACAAGCCATTTACTTATGAAATGTAGGGGGTCATTTTTCCTCCATGTCCCTGCTCAGATATGTAGTTTGGTGAGAAGGCTGTGACTTTATCTGTTTGCCAGCTATCCATGCCTGCCAAGTACCTGCTTGAATGAGGCCATAGTTTAACACAATGGAAAATCCAGATCCTAGGACTGATCAAAACTGCCAGAACCTCATGATGCAAAGCACTGGTCTGTGCTGAAAGCTCATGTTTATTAAAAAAAATCAAAATAAATTGCATTAGATAACTTGGGTGTAACTTCACTTGCATCTCCAGTAGAGAAGGTTTTTCTCTTCTCTGACAGCAAAGATGGTCATCAAAGCTACATCAGGGTCCCATAGTTTAACCATAAGTTCTTTTACTCATTTAGCTGTAATTTAATCACCTTGGCTACTAGATAAATTGTACTGTGCGATAGCACCTACCATTTTAGAAACTAGGTCTGAGACACTCCAGCCCTACAGTAGAAACTGTGTTATCTTCTATGGTTGGCATACAGTTGGTGTGAAAGCAGAATGACTGACATACACCCCGTATCATGTGCTGGCGTTCAACAGGGATGCCGCCGCAATCTGTTCATGCCTGATCGCGCTGGTGCCGCTGGCCAGTCTGTGCCAGTTCTGCATGTGGGACTGTGGAGCAGTGGTGAGCTTAATTTTGTCCTGTTAAATTGGTCAAGGGCTGTTCAGAGCTGTCAGGCCCAAGTTAGCTGAGGATGCAGACCGGGGAGTGAGGCTGCAAACAGCCACGAGAGCTGTTCAATCAAGCCCTGTGATAAATCATGTGAGTGCTGACACCGTTGTTTATTCTGGGTGGCAGCCCAGTCCCTTGGGTGCGATATCGGTTCCCCATTTCCTCTTGAAAAGCCCACAGGGGAATTTAGAGATAGCTCTGATGGGGTGGATTCGTGCATGAATGTGTATTTGGAATGGTCTGAAAGCAAGAAAGTGGCAGTGATTCTGCAAATGCAACTGCATTGGTAAAAAGTGAAGTTATGGATAGTAGTAAAATGAAAAAAAAAAAGTTTAATTATTAAATATTAATTCATGATTTCTGTGAGTTGTTATTTGCTCCAGGCAACTGGCTGTATATAGTTTTCCCACTGTAGGTATAAGATCTATGTAAGAGTACTTATTTGGGCAATCGGTTGGCTGATGAAATTAATTTTGAATAATTGTTGGCATAAAACAATTTGGCAGAAATACTGTAAACTTCCTAGGCACTAAAGAGCCTTGATCATGAATGTTCTCAAGCAGAGGATTCAGAAATTAATAAGTCAATATATAAAAAAAGATTTCATTAGTTCATGACTTGGTTTATTTCTTGCTTATTACCAATTTTTAATACAATATTTCACCTCAAAAAGACCCTTTTAAAGAATGGCAGCCTTTTAAGAAAAAATATTCAGGAAAAAATATTTCCAATGTATATTTATGCCTTTGACAATATTCACTAAGCTTTCAGCAAAAAAAAAATAAAAATTATTAGGGGTATTATTTCTAATTTGCTGCAAGTTTAATTTTAGTATAGATTTTTTTTTTTCTAACTTGGGAAATATTGCTAAAGAGTCTGTAACAAGCACTCCAAAAATACTTTGTGTGTGACTTCAGTCACAGGAGCACCTGTCTGCAGGTGTTGTTACTGTTCTGGTAAGTATGTGGATGTAGTATGTCCTGGAATGCTTGAAACCCTTCCCAGGTGCTAGAGCGAAGCCTTGGAAAGGGGATACCCAGCAATTTGTGCAAGTGGGGTCTTGAAAGCGTGCTCCAAAGGAGCCTCTGGGATTTCCCCCAGTGCAGTGCTGTGCAGGCATGTGCGCTGGGGAAGGGAAGCCAAGCGGGATGGCTTGGGCTCACCTAGGGAGCATTAAGGAATGTGTGTTGTAGGGATAGTTGAGCTGTATGGGTGGGTTATTTTTCTCATGTTGGGAAGAAGATTTTTCCTACTGATTGCCCCACTGGAGCAAATTGCCTGCCCTAGAGGAGGAGTGAGTCCAGAGGGATCTCTCTTCCTGAGAGTCTGTGATACCATCTACCAACTTCCCTGCTCAGCAGTGGCGTATGTGCCCATCTGACCCGTCAAAGCAATCCTGAGCAAGGCACTCTGAACTGGGTGCCCGTTTGTGCTTGGCCATCTGTAGCTGTCACCTCCTGCTAGGAGTTTTGTGTGATCTCTGCCAGGAAGGGGAATGAAGAAAAGTCCTCCCCTGAGCAGCAGTGAAGCTGGTTTCCTACAGCCCTGGCACCAGTGGCTGGAGGCTCCAGTGCCTGAGGAAGTGTAGGCTCTACTCATGCTTGCTTTGAGGTTGGTGTAGTCATTGTGTGGCTGCCCTAAGTGTATCCTCTGGGGCCTGATGCAAGCTCCGAGGGCAGATTCGGCAGCTCTTCTTGTAGCAGAGATCCTAGCTTAGGTCTCCCTCCTTGGCTGCCTGTTCTCAGAAAGCTTGTCAAAATGTGTCTTTTAAGCCACCACCTTCCCTGTTAAATTTGATTAAAACTTGAGAATTAACTTAGACATACTGCAGAGGAGGCAGAAAAACTGTGCACACAGCATAGTTACACAAGCCTCTTCTCCTACACAAAAAGTTCTACGCCGTAATTAAATGATGTGATGTAACTTAGGACGTGCCACAGTTCAGAACAGCAGCCTCTCTGACTCCCCAAAGCAGCAATAATGCCCACATGCTCTGGTATGTCTGCAGGGTTTCTCCTATTTGGAGAAGTAACTAACGGCACCCTGTCCTCCCCCTCGCAGGAGACCTGCTGCAGTACCCGTGGTTCATTTACATCCTGGCAGGATGTGCAGGGGGAGCGGTTATCGTGGTCATGGTTGTGTCCTCAGTCGTATACTGCTGCATGAAGAGGAAACACAGGTTCATCCCAGTGCCCTCAGGTGAGCGGGGAACGCTGCAGCTCCCGGGCGCGAGTCTCACAGGGGGCTGTGTCTGCATGGGCTGGGGTTGAAATAGCCTCAGCATGACCTGCCCCCTGCTTGGTGGCTGCTCGTCTTCCAGCCAGCCCTGCCCTAAGGCAGTGCAACAGAAAACTGCTTGCTGCAGCTTGTTGCAGCTAGTGTGGTCTTGAATTATACCTTGCTTTTCTCTTTTTCACCTCATCCTCTCCTGAGGTGTACTCCTGGCCGGAAAGAAACATGTCAAAACCTTTTCTATGGCCAAGAAAACTGAGCCTTATTCTAGTCTGATCTTGAGAGGACCTGAAGGCTTCTGATGGCAGTGCTTTGTCAGCACCAGTCCCCAAGTACAATCTGTCCGTGTCCAGTGAGGCCACCTCAAGCTGTGACCCTGCCAGCATGGCCAAGCTGGCCTCTGACAGGTTGGCGGTGGCCCTCTGTACTCGGCATCTGTCTGCTCCAGGAATGGAGCCAGGGTCACCATGAGGAGGACATGCATGCACATGTTGGAGGTCTGGCCTCGCAACGAATGTGCTGAGGCTGCTGGGATGTGGGATCTTTCCTTCAAGTGTCTGGTTTTGATTTTACAGAGGAGAAGGATGATGGACTAACAATGTCCATAGTCTCCAGTGAAGATGCGAAGAGCCCTGCCAACGGAGACCATGTCGAGGCTCAAGCTGCCCAAATCGACTGCCCTCCAAAGCCTGGTGGGTCCAGTGAGTTGTTTTGAGTTGGACAGATGGCCTATTTAGAAGGATGAAGGACAAAATACATGTGTGGTGGGTTGGCCCTGGCCAAACACCAGGTGCCCACTAAAGCCTATCACTCCCCCTCCTCCCCTTGGACAGGGGAGGGAAAATATAACAAAAGACTCATGGGTCGAGATCCAGGGAGAGATCACTCTCCAGTTACCATCATGGGCAAAACAGACTTACCTTGGGAAAATTAATTTATTACCAATCAAATCAGAGTCAAGTAGTGAGAAATAAACCCAAATCTTAAAAACACTTTCCCCCAACTCCTCCCTTCTTCCTGGGCTTAACTTTACTCCCAGTTTCCTATCCTTCCTACCACCCAGCAGCACAGGGGGACAGAGGTGCCAGTCAGTTCATCACATGTTGCCTCTGCCACTCCTTCCTCCTCAGGAGGAGGACTCCTCACACCCATCCCCTGCTCCAGCCTGGGGTCCCTCACACAGGAGACAGTCCTCCATGAACTTATCCATTATGAGCCCTTCCCATGGGCTGCAGCTCTTCAGAAACTGCTCCAGCATGGGTCCCTCATGGGGTCCCAAGTACCCCCAGAAAATGTGCTCTGGTGGTGTGGACTCCTCTCTCCAGGGGCTGCAGGGGAATTTCCCCTCTTGTGTCTGGAGCACTTGTTCCCCCCACTTTTTCACTGACCCTTGGTGACTGCAAAGTTTCTCACATCTTCCTTGTCCTTTCTCTGGCCACAGAAAAGCCAACCCAAAACTGCCACTTGGGTATTTTCATTTTCTCCTCCTTAACTATGCTATCGCAGAGGTGCTCCCACTGTTGCTCATGGGCTCAGCCTTGGTCAGCAGCATGTCTGTCTTGGAGCCGGCTGGTGTTGGCTCTGTGGAACCTAGGGGAAGTTTCTTGCAGAAGCCACCCCTGCAGCCCCCTGCTAGCAAAACCTTGCCATGCAAACCTAAAACTCTGTGTATGACTGGGGGAGGAGCAGGCTGGAGAGAACGGGCCTGGGACTCACTGATGCAGGGATGGTGCTGTATCTTGTCCGGACCTTACTCGTGCTTTGCTTCTGTGCAGGAGTAGCTCTTGCCCTCACCCAGCTGTGAGATGTAGCAGCAGCCATCTCACTAGCATCCCACAGACAGTACTGCCAGCAGATTGTGGACTGCCTGTTGTGGTATCACCTGTGCTAAAATACACACCTCTCAAAAACTGCAACCCCCATAAATTTACCAGTTTTCCTGCAATTTTATCACATAACCCCCATTAACATTTTATGAGAATCAGCATTGGTTTTGTAAGCACTCATCTTCAGGAGAGCATGCACCAGTATGTTGAGCTTTAGACACAGCAAAATACCATCAAAGTCAGAGGGCTGTATATTTCCTTAAATTGGGAATACAACCCCATTTTCAGAGAAATCAAGAATAAAACCCCACAGCTTTTAGCATAATTTGGTGAGAAGGGTGCAGTGATTAAAAACCTTCCAGAAGTCTGTTCTGTCAGCACCTGATATTAATACTCCATGTTTTGCATTGCCTTTCCCTGAATTTTGTTTCACTGACACGAACGGCTGGCAACACTGTCCCTAGTAACGCACCACCATCAGCTGAAGGTAGGTCTGGCAGTGACATGAACTTGAGCAACGTGACATAGGTTGTAGCCTGATCTCAGCATTGCTGTCTCCACTTCTGGTGCCCTTCACTGTACAGTGCACAGCCTCTCAGCAGCTCAGCTAAGCTTTGTGTCTAACCTTGGATGCTTCTTTGCCCTGTCTTCAAAATACCAAGTGCTGCTGGTGAACATAATACAAGAAAGAAAGGGGGGAAAAATGCTGTAAGCCACTCATGTGATTGAATATTAATTTATTTAAAATATAGAATCTGTGGGGTTTTTTAAATTAAAACTTTCCCCATTGTCAGTTTGACTAGTAAAATATCCCCTATTTAAATTCTCTACAAATAAGTACAAATCGGAGATGCCCATGGCAAGTGTTTAGGTGAGAAGATATTAAATGTGTGCTGTTAGTCAGCTTCAGTTACTCAGATGTGACTGGCCAGATTTGGCTTTGGTATTTCAGTAAATTTGGGGCAGTTGAGGCCAGAGAGCTTCAGCACCAAAGTGTCTTACGGAGAAAGCCACTGTGAGCTGCTTAACAAATGAGTAATTACAAAGAAAACTGAGATTTGGCTCACAAACACCTGGAGAGAGGGGACCAAGTGGGTTAGGCAGCCTGCAGCATCAAGGACTGGGTCAGGATTTCTGGGGGGGGGGTGAGCGTAGTGAGGGCACTTACACACCATTTCTCCCTTCTTTTCCAGACACTGCTCAAGCTGTTGAGTCCCAGCCCTCCGTGGAAGAAAATTTACCAGTAGAAGTAGAGCCTGAGGAAATGCCAGACCCAGGGGTCATAGTTGCTGTGGAAAGCCAGGAAAACGCCTCAGACTGTTTCCCGGACCCAACTGATGATTGATCTGACATGCTTGCTGTTCTGCCCTGTCTTGAAGCCTGTGGCACCTGTCCTTTGCATCCCATAGTCTCCTTGTGTGTAAGAATTGGTCCAGAAGATTTTTAGCAGGGAACAAAACCCCATGAGGTGTCAGGCCTGCGAACCTCATTTAAAGAAAAAAAAAGTCTAAGAAAAAGCACCTACGTGTCTTGAAGGCCACACTGCTGTGGGCTGGCAGGTTCACTAACAAAGAAAACTGGGCAGGCCTTTGATGCTTTCTGCCTGTTAATAGACTTGCAGTTAACCTGCGGAGCCCTCAAGGAGAGCCTGAAATTAGAGGGCCCTTTCCCCCTGCTCCCACCCCACGCCTGGCCCTGATTTCATCAGTCAGTGGATCCTGTGGGGGACAGGCATGATGGGTGGGATGAGGTAGCCTGCCAGTCCCACACCAAAACAGGGAACTGCCAGAAATTTCCTGAGAAAGCCTCTTCTCAGGACACTTCAAGGCTTTTCTCACAGGCCCTGAAAAAAAACTTGACAGAGGTTTCAGCTTGGTGTCTGTGGTGCTGGGTGTTCATCTGAATTGCCCCTCTGAGCTCCAGGCCCTCTGTGATTTGGCACTCGCTGCTTTCTGCGAGGGGCCAGGAGCTGCAGTGGGGGCTGCTGAGTGCAGGCCCTGGGAGCTGATGCTGGCTTGCTTCCCTTCTGATGCCCTATCATGGCAGGGGGCTACTGCCTACCTTTCATCAGAGTTTAACTGCTTGGGTTGTCAGGGAGTTAAAAAAGCTCTGTCACTAGCTTGCTTGCCTGCAGCAGAAGCGTGCTTGGGCCTCAGGTGTGTAATTTTGGCAGAAATGTTGATTATAACACTGAGACTGTTCATCAGCACAAGCATTAGTGTCTGTAGTGTAATGGTTTAGCTACTGCAAGCTGATCAAGCTGGCCATCTGCCTGTGCACGTAGGCTTTTCCAGTGCTGTGTTATTTGCACAGACAGAAGCGATTTACAGGATTTCATAGGCAGTGTCTTGCTGCTGGGCACATCCTGTTCTGTTCAGGGGAGGTTTGTGAGCCGAGTGGCTGGGGCAGACCTGCAGGGAAGAAGGACAAGGTGAGGGGAGGGCAAAGACTATGTCCCAGGCAGCGGGTAAGCAAGTCCCTGACAAAGCAGCCTGGGCTGCAGGGACTGCTGCAGGGTGTACTGCCCAAGTTAGGTGTATTTACTGTGGAAGTGCATTTCGGTAGTTGGAAGCGAGGCACGTTGGTGTTAAGCTAACCTAGTGGGCTAGAAAGGCACAGTGGACTTGGTGGTACAGAGCAGGGATGGTACGGATTGGGGCTGAAAGGGACGGGGAGGTGTGTGTTGCATTCTGGCCTCTTCTCTTGTCGTTCTGTCCTTGTTTTATATTGTGCTGACGTTGTGCCATGAATCCCTTGGAAACAGATTTACTGTACGCCTTGTAAATGCCAAGCAAGGAGGTCTGCAAGCACCCCAGCAAACTCAAAACCAAGCTGAATGCTTCTCTCCCAGGCGGGGGAGCTGGTGGGACAGCTGCATGCTCACCTGGAAGTCCTCTGTGTCTGTATACATGGCAAAGCTCTGCATTAGTGAGAGCCAGCCATGAGTTGTTCTTGTCATTTCCTTGTCCTGTGACTCCGTTTAGAAGAGTTTTGGATCTCGTGTGCTTTGGTGGTGGTGATTCAGCCTGTCTCTGCTTTTTAAGGCTGCCATTGGAATCGGATTTTCTACGATAAGAGGGAGATAATAATTCTTTTCCTCATGGTGCTGCACTATCTCCTTTCAGTACAAACATTCCTCAAAGACCGTGAGTAGGATGACAAAAATATGATGCTGAGCATTAGGGTGGCACTTGCCTTGCAAGCAGCACAGTGGCAGCAACACTGGGTGGACAGGGGGCCAGCATCGCCAAAATTGGGGAGCCCTGTCAGTTTTGCGTCTCCTGCACTTTCTGGCAGAAGCAGGCAGGGGACAGTCGACTCCAGCACATGGTTAACCCTGAGGGCTGAGCAGTGCTCTGGGCTACACAGGAAAAAACGCCAGCATTTCCGATGCTGAGGGTAACAAAGCTGAACCAGCCTTGTCTTGCTCCAGTTTACCCCAGTGCCACCATGCCACTGTCAGCCCCGGGAGGGCTGGGGGTGTCCTGGCAGCTGTTAGTGCTGCTGATGGTGTAACCCCAGGCTGAGAAGGATTTTTCCCATCGAGATGGGACTGTGAGGCTCAGGATGGTTTTATGAGGCAGATGGGACACAGCTGGTTTTCTGTCCTTCCCTACTGAAGGTGCTGTTCAGCAACAGGGCAATGGTTTCTGCTACTGTGAGGTCAGAAGTCGTGCAGCCTGTACTCTAACTGTATGTGTTCATGCTCAGCTCTTGTTCTTTTTTGGTGTTTGGTTTTCCCTGTGATGATTTTATTCCTAATAAAAAGGACCTGTTTTCTAACTTGGCTTATACACATTTAAGTTCTGTTCTTTAACGCTTGCTTCTTTATGGTTTTCCCTGACGGGACAGGCAGGTGTTCAGACTTTCACCTGGCTGAATGAAGAAAAGGTGACAAGAAGTTACTGTTGACTAGAGCTGACTTGGGTAGCATAGGGGACAGATCCCAAAGGCACTTGTTTGTAAGTTGCTGCAGGGGAGGCTGCAGGACAGTGGCCTGTAACTAATCCCCACGGGGGTGTGTGTGCTCTAATGTGCCCACACATCTGTGCACGCTGGCAGCTCAACAAACCCTACTCTCATGCCTCACCCAAAACCATGAGTTGCAGGGAGATGGCTTTGCTTTATCTGGCTTTATCCATCTGTAACTCTTTGTGGCCCCTAAACCACCCTAGCTGTGAGAGAGGATGCTTGACTGCATAGCTCCTTTAGCAAGGAGGAGGTGACTCTGTCATGCTCACCCTTAGACAGGTGAGCCCAGACGGTGGGTAAAACTGGTGTCCTGTTGGATTGTGATCATATCAAAGCCCCTGATGTTACCATGACTGGGTCAGCCCTGAAACAGTGATGTGACTGGACAAGGGTGATCCTGTCCTGCAGCCCGTGAACCCAGCACCCCAAGGAGCCACCCACCTGTATTTGCTGTTTTCCAGCCTGACTATGGCTCTGTGTCACCCAGGCAATGGCCAGGATTATTTCGGGCCTGAGCCTGTTTGGCAGAGCAACAGGTATGGATGTACACAGAGCTGGAATGTGACCAGAAACAAGAGATCTCTCTGCTGCCAGGCTTCTGGTGGCCTTAGCGAGGCTGTGCCCTGACAGGCCTACCCACTCCAGGCTGCTGAGGGAGCCCCTAGTGCAAGGGTCCCTCTGGATGCCTCTGGCCTCCTGTGGGACACTGGTGCTTTCCAGGGCAGGGGAGCTGCACAGCGAGCTGCTAATCATGCCACCCTCTCTGGCCACTGGTCCTTTCTGGGGAAGGCAGGCTGGAGGGTAGGTTCTGTCCATCTGTTCACAGAGTGCTGGAGGGACAAGGGGAGCTTTGCTCTGAGGGAAATGTGGATGTTTTGGGATGTGGCTTCTTTCCAGTGGAGACAAACCACCAGTGGTTTATAGTACTGTGGAGAATTTGTATCTGCGTCAGTGTTTCATGGTGGGAAGAGAAAAATTCCCCTCTGCTTGTGGTAAATGCTAAGCAACAGATATGTATTCTTCTCATCATGCAACTCATGCAGTTTATGAATATAAAAGAACAGCAAATTATATTTGACTTAAGACAAAGGGGAAAGCAAAAGCAGAGAAGAAACACTGTACAGCAGTGAGCTGAGAAAGGGGAATGATTCTTTTAGATGCTGCTTAGTGCTCAGGATGTACTCATCCCCACAAAACTCTCACGTCAGTAAGGCTTCCTGTCCCAGTGATGAAACACTTTGTGCTCTGCTTGCCAACCTCTACCCCAGGCTGCTGTGCCTGATGTCCCAGTGGCTGTGTACATAGCCCTTGGCATTCTCCCTCAGAGCCCAGCACAGAGGCACCAGGGCAGGAGCCAGCAGTCTCTGGGGAACTGGTGGACCAGCCCTTCCTCCCCCATCTCCCCAGCTTTACAGAAACAACAGAGGAGAAGCTGGTTAGTCTGAGAGCAGATAGGCAAGCATGAAAGCAGGCTAGTTTACCATAGCAAATGAAACATTTGTTGTAAATACTGAAGAGGCGTACGAGCAGAGGTTTATGTTAACTTCTCATGAAAATCCTGGTGTGGCTGAAAAAACCCTATAAATTTTAGGCATGTGCATAATAAGTTTCTGTCACTTTTTATGAATTATTTCAATTAATTTGAAGGCAAGCAAACAAGAAGAGTTCATGTGTAACCCAGGTGTAGGAAACAGTGTCACTAACAGATAGCTTCAAAACCATTTCCTTAACATTAGCAAACAAATTCTGGTGGTGTTTAATGTCCAGAAGTATAGGTGTTACTACCACCAGGCAGGGAGGGGTGAGATGCCCCATGGACTCGTTCCTAGGTAAGCACACAGGACTGGTAACAGAAATGGTCAAGAACAACAGCAACACCCATTTCTGTCTGAGTTGTAAGAGGAAGTGAGTGATGCGTTATTGAAGGGGCTTGGAGCAGGGTTTGGTATTGGTTGTGCCCTTGGCCAGGCTGCTCAGTGCTTGGGTGCAATCAAACCCTGCGGGTGCAAGACCAGTGGTAGTGGAGTTCCTCCTGGACATAGGCAGTGGTGCCCTCTTGTCCTCTGATGTAAAACAGGCTAGGAAACAGCATCATCACCCAGTAGGGAACCTGTGACAACCAGTAACTGCATCCTGTGTGGGTTTTGTTGACAATGAGCGCTGCATTTCCTTTCTGCAAGATTTACATGACTCATCTCTCAGGCACTGGATGTGGCTGGAGACAGCAGGAGAGTCTTCACTGAGAACCTAGAAGACCCTCAGATGAAGCCTTTCTAAACATTTGTACTTTTCAAGCAAGGAAATGGTGGCAGGCATATTACTTATATTAATTCAAGTTGGATATGATCAATTAAGAAGTGATGTCTCTGGGCTGTGCAGGACCAGTGGGGAGTGCAGCATCCTTCTGGCTGGCCTCCCTCAAAGGCTCCAGGCTGGCTGACGGTGTAAAGTGGAGCTCTTGGCCAGCTCTGGGTCTGAGGGGCTCTTCCTCCAACCCTCCTGATCATCAGCAAGTGATGCGGCTGAATCATACTGCCATCTACTATTTATAGGAGGTAAATGAATAGTTTCCTGCCTGTAGGCAATGGATGTTTAATGATGAGAGTAGGGAGGGGACAGAGGTACCCCACTAAAGTGTTTAAATATGGCTGAGCCCCTCAGGAGCTGGATCGTAATTAATGTTCAAGTAGCATATGAAGAGCAGTTCTGCTTATGCATGCTGACACATGCATCTTCATGGGGGGGTTTCTCAGCCCCAAACAGCTCCTCATCCCTGGGGTTCCCCCACCCTCATGTCAACCATGAGGGCATGAGGGGCTAGACTTCATCAAATCATTCATTATGCCTACAAGTTTAGGTACTCGACTCTACCCTTCACCTCTCAGCACGCCTAGAGATGTATGCTTGACAGCTGGATTCCTGCCCCAGGAGCTGATGTTGCCATCTTCCGCAGTCTCCACCTGCCTTCAAGCTTTGCTCGGAGAAGAGGCTGTCTGCCAGCACCATGCCTCCCCTTCTCTTGGGGAGCTGGGTTTGGACCTGCTGGGCTGTGACCAGGGATGCCTGATAGCCCAGCTGGAGTGGAGTGATTTGTGGGATGCCCCTTCAGGCTTCCTGTGGTCCCTGGGGGGGATGGAGGGGTGAGTGCTGTGAGGATGGGGAGTCTCTGCCTCCTGGGAGATGGGAACACTTGGCCTATGCCCATGTGGGTATGGGTGTTTTGGGGCAGGGGCTGGGTCCTGGCATGTGGGGAGGCTTGTTCATCGTGGTGTTGTGCCAAATGCTAATGGTAAGGAAAGGTTCCCGGCTTTAGATAGCAAAGGGTGGCTAATGTAATCTTATTTTTAATTGATTTATTTTTCTGGTTAGCATAGTCCATGTCACACTTAGCCAATATCCATGATAAAATATCAGATGGGGGTGTTGTTTAAAGTGTATATTTTATAGTTATTATTGGAAATGAGGGGAAAAGGCAAAACTTAGAGCCTCAGTTCTGTGTGGAACTTTTAAAAGTCACCCAAACTGATGGCAACTCCTGACAGTTTTAGTATTGTCTAGCAGCATAGAGACTAGATGTGTTACACACCAAGAATTACTTGGAGGCAATTTTCAGTGACTCTTTTGGAATTGCAAATACAGCACATTAAAGAGAATTATTATCTGCTCCCGCATCATATGCAAATGCAATAGAGAAATACAGTTTGGTGGCTATCCTCTTTGGCAGTGTTGCTGTCTCAGGTTTGGTTTATACAAGCTCCTCTTTGAGGGCAAAACATATTTTCCCAAAACTTGGGAGTGAAGCCAAAACTGAGGAGTGTGAAACAGTTTTAAAAGGCCTTTTTTTTTTTTTTTAATAAAAAAATTCATGTAATGGGACATCTTCAAGCCAACAAAAAAAAAAAAGAAAGGAAAAGATGATGTGATGGTCTTTTTGTCTATGTGAAAAGAATTGCAGGAGAGACTTTGAATGCATGGCTTGAAGCAAAGGGCATTAAGAGTTTATGTGGCACTCCTGTGAAAGCTTCTCATCACAGAGCGACAGGCCTCAGAGATTTCTCCTCTGAAACAACCCAACCTGTAGTTAGGGGGACTCAGGACTGCAGGGATGGGATTCAGTGATGTGTGTCTGTGGGTGAGTTGACAACCTGGCAGTCAGTATCTATTCACCTGGAGCTGATGACAGATGCGGGGGTAGGTGAAGGATTTTCTGCAGTGGGATGTGGAGCCTTGGAGCAGGAGGTACCCTGCTGGGTGGGACAGCCTCTGCTCCTGCTGTCTCTGCTGTCTCAGGACAAACCGTGGCAGGACCGAGGAGGATGCAGAGAGCAGGGTGACCACTGCAGAGGATCCAAGAGGAAGAAAGGGCACGGGCTTAAAGACTGAGGGTAAAGGAGTGATGGTGGGTAATGGCATTTATAGATGCTGTTTCTTCCCTCAAATGGGCAGGGAGGCTGCAGGAGTCTTAAGCAAGGTCTGTCCTCTGTCATCCTGCAAAATCTTTAGGCAATGTCAAGTGGTGTCCCCCAGAAAGCAGCCTGCTGTCTCCTCACACCTATTCTCCCTGACATTTGCCTCGAATTCTTGGGATGGGGATGCATTTCTCTCTGGATGGTAGATCACACCTCCTTGGAGCCTCTCTGATGATGCTTAGCCAGGAACCATGACTCCTCTCTTGTGAGCCATGTGCAGGGAATATGCAGCGATAGTTCTGATAGGCCTGAGAATGGGCTTAACACAAATCTTCTTATAGCAGGAAATAGTTTATCTTTTTTTTTTTTTTTTTGGTCTCCACCCTCCCCCTTCTCCCAGCCATTCTCTAGTCCTAGGTGGCCCTTTCAGGATTTGCCTCCTGACCTGATTTCCTGGTATGGGTTTTGCCAACTGAGATGAGAGAAGAGTGGAGGGAAGCCAGGGCCCTAGCCAGCTTTTCAGGTGCCCTTGAACACAGGTAAGAACTCACCTGTTTTCTTTCCTTCCTGTGCACAGCTGGGTCAGGATTTCCCTTGCTGCCATAGGAGGCCATGGTGGAAGCTATGCACCTTCAGCTTCTGTTTGTACATATTCCTGCCAAGCAGTTGAGGGTTTGAGGTTCCCTTTCTTCAGGTGATTTCATTTCTGATAAGGAGGGTTTTTTTTCCCCCCTTACCTTTTGTGGAGAGTTTAAAGCTTTGTTATTTGGCAAATACAAATGCCTGTTTACAGCTTTCTCTGGAGAACTAGCTGTAGATGGAGAGCCCCTCCTTTGCTGGTGTAGGAGTGAACACTTCCATGAATTTGATACCATCTATCTTAAAAAAAACCCAATGGTTAAACGGCCTCGGTGAGAGAGGAAAATAGATGCCTGTGTTTATACCAAATTACTAATGCTGCAGAGCTTCAAGGAACTTCCAAGGTAGCACAAATAACCTCTGCAGCTGTAGTTCCCACGCAGTGCGTCCTACCTGTGTGGGCACAAGGCACGCCATGGCAGCTTTCTTTGAGGCTGCCCTGGAAACTTGCAGCTCTGCAGAGTGGTGATTAGGGCTCAGCAATTCTTTACTGAGCTGCCCCTGGGGCAGGAGAGAAATGTAGTCAACAAAAAGCCTGCTCTTCTGTGATGGAAACGAAAAGGCGTGGCTGAAAGGAATGGTGACGCCATTCCGAGACCTTGCTTGTAGCAATAGATGCTCTGAATGGAAAGTCCTTTTACATGGTGCTTTGTAGACAGGTAGTGGGTGGCCAGGAGTCTGGGTCATGGGAACATCTGCTTCCATTTGTTGTCCTTCTTTAGAGTGGCTGGCTGACCTTAATGAGTCCTTCCATCCTACTCTGTCTCGTTTTCCCATCTCTAAAACTGGGGTGATTGCGTTGGCCTCCTCTGTAAAACAGGTTTAAGCCTTGCAGACACACAGTGGTACTTCACACTTATGGCATGGCATGGCTGAGAGCTTCGAGACCCCCACGGGGTGCTGATGCAGAGGTCTGTCCCGGCTGCAGCAAGTGCTGTGGTCTGCCTGCCACAGGTTTAGCAGCCCATGGTGTAAGGAAGGAGAGTTTAAAAAGCTGTTACGGAGGATGATGCCTCTCTCATTAACCTTGCTAGCTTGTGAGATGCTGGTTTCCTTCTGACTCTCAGGAGTGTGACAGAGGGAGCTGGGCCTCATGTAACGCCTTGGTAGAGTAGTGTGAAAAGCCACAGCTTGCCTCCAGTCCCCCCGTGCTCAGATGCATTACACAGAACATCCTCTGCTTGCCTTATTCAGACCTTAAGCCCCAGAAGTTCTCGGAAACGCAGTGACACAGCACCTTAGCCATTGCCCTTCCTGGCTGACAGCAGGAGCTGTGGGCTGTGAGTGTTTTGAAGTGCGGGCAGCTCTGTGCCTGTACTTTGCCTTGCTGTGGAAAAGGCAGGCTCCTCACTGTGGCTGGTGTGGCTCCCTCCTGCAGCTGCCTGGTGGTTCCTGTGCCAGCACAGCGTGATGGCGGCAGAGTTGAGAGCGTGGTTGGAACAGGGCTGAGCCCGTCCTACTGCCCTACTACCCCTACTGTGGCCCCTGCACCCCAAAAGGTGTGTATGTGGGTCTGACGGTGCTTTTCAGTCCTGATGGTGGGGCTGGGTCACCCCAGTGAGAAGGAGGGTGCTGCCTGCTCTGGCAAGTCTGAGGTCTGGTCCTGGGGTGTCACCTGTGCTCGCTCAGGGCTGCTAGAGAGAGCAGGGTGTCCTGCTGCACTCTCTAGCCAAAATGTGCTGTGTCAAGGGTCTCGGCTCCTTTTTCTGACCTGCTTCCTGTCCTCATGTCTTCCCAGCCAGCAGGACCGGCTGGGTCAATGCATGTAGGAACAGACAGACATCAGGGAGGCCAAAACGCTGTTCACAAAGCACAGGAGACTTGTGGGCCCAGAGGAGCAGGGGAAACTGAGCTGCAAAGTTGGGATCCGCACTGAGCAGCAAAAGGTCTTGTGCAAAAAGTGTGGGGGACTTGCAGAAAGGCCGTTTGGGAACCCTCCTAGGAATAAATGCCTGTGGTACTGAAACTTATCTTGTGTTTCTTTGTGCTTAGGCTCCTGGGTCACTCCTCATCCTCCCACCTACCTGTTTTGAACTATCCCTCACTCCTCTCTAGAGCTATAACAGTTATTCATGTATTTGTTAAGCTGGTGGTTTCTGGAGAGTGTCAGATCTTGACTGAGAGATTACTTTGATGGTAGTAACAAGTTGCCTTTCCTGGGTATATCTCTAAAACCAGCTAATTTCTAATATCTTCCTTGGGTGGCTGGTCCATTCCCTCTGGTGACGAAGGGATGTATTGTAGTTAATACAGGTCTACGCATGTTTATCGCTGCTAAGACCGGGGGAGGATTTTGTGTTCATCTGTCTGCCACATGTAAGGCAGAAGGACTGCATCATACCAACAAACTTTTGCTTGGACTGCAACATGTTTTGTTGTAGTAGTAATGTCACTGAAATTACTAGAGTAAGGTACTAAAAGTTAGATCCTAAATCTAGGATCATTACAGGTGATGTAAATCAGTGCCAGTCAAGTGCACCATCTGTAAGAGCAGCTGTCTGACTTCTGCTCTAGCCTCACACTCTGTTGTGAACCATAGACTGTCGACTGCTCTGTATGAGGATGTCACAGGGCTTCAGACCAGACTTTGACTGTGCGCCCTTTCTGAGGTTTAGGCTGTTGACACAGGCTCACAGGTAGAGAAGAGGAAGATGAGCAAACACCTGGGGCTTATGATGTGGTATGACGGACATGACAAGGGAACCATTTATCTTGAAATAATCAGCTAAGGACTGTTCCGAGCAAGTCATAGTTTGAAAGCTTCCACGAACCTCTGTTTATAGAAGGATGAAAAAGTCACTGCAGACAGCCGTTTCAGTGCCGACTATTTTTGGAGTATTTCCATCATGTACAGGCAAAGCAGTGCTTTCAATTTGCATGTAACAGCCTCCGAGACACCGAGTCAGCATCCCTGCCAAACCTTTGGCCAAAGCCTCATTTTGAGTTCATGATTGTTGTCATGTTTGCACCACTTCATTCGAGCTGGACTTCTTCCTCTCTTGGTTCTGTGTAAGGCAGAGGTGAAGAGGAGGCCATTCAAATGGCTGAGACTGGGTGTGGGAGCCAGCAGTCCCTTGGCATTTCACAGTGCCGGGGCAACTCCTCCAGCCAGGGCTGACTTTGCTTCTTCCCCACTCTAGGCACTGCCCACAGTTCACCCTGTGTTCACCCATGTGCCATCATGAAACCCTCAGCTACCATCCAGGGCAACCCAGATGGAGCCCAACTGCTAGTCTTGCAGGCTAGGGTGCAAACTCAGGATTTCTCCCAAGACTAAGGTTAGACTTGTCCAAAGGTTCACCTGCATGGTGTCCAACCACCCATCCGGTGTTTCAATCAAGGTCACGTTTGCTCTTCTCCTCACAAACTGTGCCGAACAGAGGGCCTGTCTTTGAGAAATTTAGAGGTATGAATTTGCAATACTCTAGTCGACTTCTGTGGTGAGGATCTCAGGTGGCGGTGAGTGCAGGATGTCTGACTGTACTTTAAGAGTAGTGAGTCCCATGCAAATGCCATTTAAAATTACCTAAGCTTCATGCCAGAGGAGATGGTGCAAACTATCAGATGGTCTACGAATTCACTCTGGCTTATCGCATGCTGACTTTCCCTAGAGGAACACACCGAGTGTATTTGTCCTCCTGCTTTTCTGCATCTAATAACATTCCCTTTTCTTTATTAGCCTCAGGCATGAATGTTTATTGGATTGTCACTCGGTTGAAGACTTAGAGCCTGGGACAGCTACATATTGTCTCTTGAGATGCTGCCTCCAGATCTGTGGGAGGGAGTCTGCCACCTTTACATGGAAGTGTAAGCACGCTGCTTGCATTCCCTGCGAGGAAGGAAGCTGCTTAGTGCATTACAAAGAACAGAACAGTAAAAGAGAGAGCAGGCAACAAAAGCAAATGTGTATGACTACAGCACTTTGTGGCTTTTGCAGTAGAAACAATACCACAGAGATAGCAGAGGCTGCAAAGAAAGACACCATGGTCGTGGCTGTGTTCAGTCCTCTGCTTCTGCTGTGCACCAGAAGTTGGAGACATCCAGCAAGGCAGTGAGCTAACCAGAGGCTGAGCATCCTCAACCACAGGCTGACAGGCCTGACAGAAGACAGGCCCAGCACCACCGTACCCTTCTGTCGGTGCCCAGGTTTTCTAGCTGGCTCGTGTGTAGCCCAGCAGTGTTACTTCCTGCGTAAGGGGTAAGAGAGGGATCGTGTCTGCAGCGAGCAGAAGGGGTGAGGGCACGGTTATCTGCAGGGCTGGCAGATCTTGCATCATTCTGCTCAGCACAATGTGGGGCAGTGTTTGGGCTGTAGCAGCACATGGGGTGCAAGCAATAGCTCTCGCTGTGCCTGTCCCACTCCTTGGGGAGCACTACTGGTTGGTGCCGGGGGCTGCGCTTCCAGTGCTCCCCACTATAGATGTTTTTGAGGCATGCATCCCACACTGCGTTGCTAAAGGTACATGCTGACCTCCAGAGCTCCTCTGTGGCAGTGGCCCAAAGCTCCTGTGTTTTCGAGAGATGCCCATTTGCCTTCAGACACCCTCTGCTTACTGCCTTCCCTCTGGGGGAAGCAGAGACATCAGTGCAGGTTCTTCCAGCGCTCCCCTCTCAGTAACATCCAGAAAATCCCTTCCTCCTTGTAAAATGGGGATCAAAGCCCAGTCAGGACTGCGGCACGACATTGACTTGCTCCTTAAGAGAAGGAAGGTAAAGCCACAAGGATATTGCTATTTCCACACCTCTCAAATGGAAGGAAGGCTGAGGTTAGAGACACAGGCGACTTTCTCTTTGTCCAGCTGGCTCTTGTGGCATAGAAGGCTTCTGACACTGGTTAGAAAAGGGTCTGCTTGGTGGGATAGCCGATGCCAGGATCTCATGGAGAATCCTTGCTGCAGGTAGGTGGTGTGCCCCTTTGCTGGCTTGGCTGCACTTTTGCTATACAGTATCTCTGAGCAAGCTGATTTTGTGCGCATGCACCCAAGTACTCAGAAGTGTCAAGGCCCGGCATCACTTCTGTGATGGACAGGGGACATCAGCTATTGAGCCCTCGCTACCTCCCTTAAGTGCCTTTGCACAGCTCACAGTGAATGCATTTTCAAACAGGCCTTTTGTATCCTTTAAGGGTGGTCTCTTGCTCCTGTCTCCCCATTGCTCTAACTGGAAAAAGGATGCCATATTTGATGTGCTATAACTGGAGTGCTGGAGCATAGGGGCTTCCAGTCTCAGCCATTTCAACTGTGATGTTACATGGGCATGGGCATCGGGGCATGACAGACCTGATCGCCTGGAAGTAGTGGCCTTCATTATGAATACTGGACAGCGGCCTTTTAAGCCTTGTTCTGTGGCTGTGAAGCTGTACCTCTCCTCTCTTGCCTTCGCGTGCACACACTCATCTTCCCATCTATATTTCATCTGTACTGACCCCAGTTTCAGCCTGCAGCCCCGCAGCAGGCAGTACCCAGTGAGCAGGCTGGTGCCGAGCAGGCTCTGTGTGTGTGTGCACCGGGCAGGATGGTCCCTGCCCCAGTGCGTGTGCGATCTGAGCGTGGTGGCAGGCAAAGCGCGGGGCTACGCTGGGAGCAGGCGGTGGCTTTGAGTCATGTTGCCTGAAGGAAGAAGGGAGACAAGGTTGAGCAGAGCGTGAGCAGTGGTTTCAACCCAGGGAAAGGGAAATAAAAAAGAAAAGCAGGTGAGCTCAGAGTTGCTGCTTTCACTCAAAGCCCTGTAGGGACTCGGGCTGGAAGCAGATGTGTCCAAGTGTGGAGACCTTGCGTGTCGCTGCCAGTGGGGTTGGGGAGGGGTGTCCCCACAGCAACCCCAGTGCTGGAGCTGCCGGCGCTGTCTGCTTGGCTTGGGGAAATGCTCGGGCACAGGAAGCCCTGCCCTTGGCTTGTTTTTTTCCACAGAGGGTACCCGTTAGGCAGAGAAATTACATCTTGCTGCTGTTGCTTCCTCTCTCCTTTTGTGTGTGCATACTCTGTTAGAAAACGATAAAAAGAAAAAAAAGAAGGAAGAAAAGCTAGGTTTTCCTGCGATGTGAACAGGCAGCATGACTGTGACCTTGGGTGCATTTTATCTCAAGTAACTTTTTCTCCTTTTGTGCAAAAAAGGGCAGTTTTGACCAGCATCAGTACCAGTTAAAAGACAGTGAAGCCAGAGAGGGAGAGATGTATTACAAGACCTTCCTATAACTTCAAGGAAGAAGGATGACATGAATGAACAAGAAAGGTTTATCTAATATTGTACATCTCCCATGCCACAGCTTTTCTTCTGTCTTCCTTCTTGGTCTACATGTGTGATAAAAAGCTGGTTGATTTTGGTGACCACTGTAGCAGAGGGACTACAGAGTGTTGGGGATGATACGATTCAAAATCCTCCCCACCCCATCTGTTTCATATTGGAATCAGGAATAAAGATTTTATTAGCTTCTCACATGGTTTTGGACCTAACTCCCATGCTTGCTTCAAGCTTCTCTCCTCAGTATCTTTCCCATACCAACCAGGTTTGGGGCTGGTTTCCAGTAGGACCCCAGGCAGCGTTTTCATCCCCTCCCATGCTCATCCCTCTTTTCCAGCTTGCTTAAATGTCTGCCCGTGCCTGCAGGACACCTTCTCACGGCTCTGGCCAGCCCCTCATAGGTCAAGCATTGATGTAAATCTGATCCCGATGGTTTCCAAGGGAAGTGTGTGTCTCCTTTCTGACATTGTCCAACAGCCATCAGCTACCCACTTCCCACTGGGGGTCCTGGGCTTGCTGTCCCCTTGCTGCTGCTGAGGCCATGAGGGGAGCAGGAGTATTCCCATCACCCCCTGCCCCAAAAACCACATCCATCTTATGAGGATGGTGGCATGTGGATCCTGCAGCTTAACTCTTCAGGTGAACATGGAAGAGGACGAGGGCCCTGGCTGGCCCTCCAGCTGGGTAGACAGACCTTGGGGGCATTCCCACATGTGTGCCTGCTTTGTCACTGGACGTTATCCCTGTCCTGATAAAACAGCCTGTTGAGAAGTATTTCTGTCCATGGCTTTTGTGCCTGTGCTAGAAACGAGAAGTGGTAGGGTGAGAGCTGGGAGGAGGGGAGGAGGGCACGAGGGCTGTAACGACACATCCCACGACCGCTTGCTCACAGCAGAAAAATCCTTTCACCTGCCAGAAGCTGTCATTAGACAAGGCAACACTGGATTTTTTGACCCTGAAAATGAACTTTAGGAGGATTTTCCTAGTCAAGTGCTTGATGCTTTTCTTTCCCAATGTAAAATGTGAGTTTTTTCTTACTGTTTCTTTGCTTTGTTGGGGCTAGCCTTGTTAAAATCGCATTTTAAACCATTTACAGCTTAGTGGGATGTTACTGATAAGCAACTAGTTCTACTTTCCCAATGAGTGAAGACCTTTGTCTTTGGCTATTATTGTTTGATTTAATTTTTAGCTAGGGGGGGTGGGGGAGGGCAGGACCAGAGTTTCCTTTTCCATTTATAATAATCTGCAAACAGTTTTGGTTTTAAGTTAGTGAGCCTTAATTTGACACATGTATAATGAGAAATGTCAGCATGCAGTTTTCTCTCTGCCCTTGAGGTAGCTTGTACTACATTAGAGATCCAGTTCACGGTGCATTATCGCATGTAATTTCCTTTTCTTATCAAAGATGAGCAAATCTTTTGAAAGTGCAAATTATATTCTTCCATAAATATTAACAGGAAGAGTGATACATCTCAGTGTCCTCAGTGGAGCCACAGAAGCCTGAGATGTGAAAACAGCAAGCAAATACATATGTCTTTTATATTTTGCATATTATTGCACTCTATTTTTTACAACATTAATCTAAAAAGCTTAATTAAGGTGTTAACTCATAGATTAGAGAAGGTTGTAAGAGAAGGAGGCAATACAATCATGCATGGATTATTTTTTTTCCTGTTCATGCCAATACAGATTGTATTTATGGCTGTTTAATGCTTTTCCTCCAAAACAAAATTAATAGATAAAGGGGTGGTTTTTTTGGTTCTTTTTTTTTTTTTAAGGTGATGGATAAACATTTTCCCCAGCAGAAATTAAGATTATTCCCTTGAATGGAAAACTTGTTCCAAAGATTTCCTTACTTCTCTAAGGTTACTATGGGAACATTTACTTTTAACCCTTCCTTGCAACTGCAGGCGAGGTCTACACTGCCAGTGCCCCTCAGAGCACACTGCTGTTCCCAGTAACTGCTGCTCCGTTAGCTAAACAGATTTTTCAGTCTTGTATACATAAGATGCTCAGCTTTCTATTAGCAAGAACATGGAGATCAGATAAACATCCACAGATGTGTTTAGGTCACCGGTTCACAGAGATGCCATTAAATTATCCTTGAAAACTTCGAATTTTTTTTTTTTTTTTTTCTTCCAGAGAATGGGGAAAAAGAAAAGGGTGGTATCTGTTATGCAAAGAAGTCTCATTACTAGCTCTAAATACCTGTGTGTGACTGAGCAGAAACAAGTATCAGAATGCAAATATTTGGGTATAATCTGTAATGCAATCTATGCAGAGGATAGCTGCTTCTAAGAGTGTTTGGTTGAGAGCTTAATTTCAGAATATTCATTAGATGTGTCAGATACCTTGTAAGAAATGCAATAGTGAAATAACGGCCTCCCCTTTCACTGGGGGTGAAGTGCCAGGAGCACTCCAGAAGTCATTTTCTTGTTGTGCTAGTACTATTTTAGTTCTTTGGTTATCTCTAATACTGTTAGCTTCATTAAATAGGAACTGGATTTGGGTTTCCCCTCCGTGATGGATTTTATCGTTGTCCTAGATACTGGGGATGAAGGACTGTAATAAAAATATGCATAAATATAGTTTTTCTCTGAGTTGAGAGAAAGGGCTTAAGATATGTAAAATTAGACCAGAATCAGCTCTTTCTGGTGATGTGAAGAGCAATCCCCTCCTGCTGGTCGGCTGTATCCTGAAAAATTAAGAGTAATGAATATAAGAAAATGGCAAACGAAATAAGCCGTGGCTCTGAGTGTGTCTCTGGTTATCAGTGAGCTTCTCATACCTGACGCCTGTGAGCACTTTTCTACCTCCTCCTGCCAATTTTCTCCCTGCCACAGGGGCGGAGGCAGTACCTGATTTGAAGTGACCTCCCAACAAACCTTGGACTTCAAAAGTCCTGGTTCACTGGAGATGGACCTTGCAAAGGCTGTGGAGCAGCCAGGAGGGGAGAGGGCAGGCCACCCAGCCTGGAGCACAGCATCTCCACTGCTAGCAATGCGACTGAAGTTTAGCAGCCTTGGCTTTCCTGAATATGCCCTTCAGTGGCCACGTGCTCAGTGCTGCCCAGTCCTGGCAGTACCTTTGGCAATGTGTTCTGGAGAGGGGACCCATCAGCAAAGCAGACCTACAGAGAGAAAATGCTTTTTTGGCCTTTGTCTCCTGTGCCCGATCAGTTCGCAGGATGTCGTTAGCTGTTTGCTTCTCCCACCTTACTTGCCCCACCGCAGATCTACTCCATCAGGGCCGGGTGCCTGGGATGGGTGAGGAGGGAGCGCTGCAAGCTGTAGGCACTGCGCCTGCCTCCAGTTCAGTGCCTTACACCTACTCCCTGCTTCACATGGGCTGTCAGCAGCATTATCACTGCCATCAGTGTCACCGCTGAACCGATCCCACTGCCCAGGGTCGCCACCAGTTTGTGTCCTTAGTGTCCACAGTGGTGTGTGCAGTCATGGGCGTGCTGCATACTGGTCTGTGCCACGTGCAAAACACACTGAAGTGACCTCATTTTCTGGAAGCGTTAAGTTCACAAGCAGCCATGAATCTTAGCATCCAGAATCACTCCAAAGAAGCCGGTGAGAGCATAAAGCCAGCTTTTGAAAGCCTGACTCTTAGCTTCCTTGGCCCCAGAATTAAACTGACTGCTGACATTTACCTAAGAAACGATCAAGGAGTGCTCTGGAGCAGGGGAAGAAAAGAGCATTGGCTAATGAAAAGAGGCAATTCAGAGGGGGTAGCAAGTGACAACTTTTTGGGTCACTGCTGTGTCTTCTGGTGATGCACTGACAGGGTAGTTGTGATTCTGGGGCCCCCAATACAAGAAAGCTGAACTGTTGGGAGAGGGTTCAGAGGAGGGCCACGAAGGTGATTAGAGGGCTAAAGCACCTGCCCTACAAAGAGAGGCTGAGGGAGCTGGGCTTGTTCAGCCTGGAGAAGAGAAGGCTGTGTGGGATCTCACTGCAGCCTTCCAGTACCTGAAGGAAGCATACAAACAGGAGGGGAACCAACTTTTTAAAAGGGTAGACAATGGCAGGACAAGGGGGAATGGATTAAAACTAAAGTAAGGAAGGTTTAGATTGGATATTAGGGGGAAGTTTTTTACAGGGAGAGTGGTGATGTGCTGAAACGGGCTGCCCAGAGAGGTGGTGGATGCCCCATCCCTGGAGGTGTTCAAGGCCAGGTTGGATGGGGCCCTGGGCAAGCTTGTGTAGATCCAGGCCTGGAGGTTGGTGACCCTTCCAACCCAGACCATTCTGATTCTGTGATTCTCTTTACAGGTTCCAGCACCAAATGCATCTACAGGGCTACAAATGAGTCTGTTCATTTCAGCAACCCTGCTGATGCTGGTGGGGATGTGTATCATATAACATGGCTGAGAGGCCGAGAAAAGTTGGTTCAGATAAAAGAGAGCACCGTTAAGTACTTTGTGACGAAGAGTCAGTGTAGGTGTAAGTTACACATAAATGGGACTCTGGAGATAGAGAGTGTGGTGAAAGAAGATAGTGGAAAGTACACAGTGACGGTTTATGGAAAGGATGGAAAATTTAAGACAGAAGAAGAAACAATGTTCATCGTTCAAGGTGAGTTTTTGTTCTTCTCACACTATTTGCAGCATAAAACATGCCCTCTGGTCTTCTGCTTCTTTCTGGTTGCCCTCTTTGTCAGACACCAAGCTTCTACTTGTGCCTGAGCAAGCGTCCATGAGCACATCTGTGTTGGCAGCGGGGGGAGTGCGGTCGGCACCATGCAGCACCGCAGGTGGTGCCACGACCCCTCGGGCCCTGAGGCAGGGCAGCACCGCATGAGCGGGCCTCTGCTCTCAGCAGCACGTTGCTTCCAAAACCCTCTTGTGGGAGTACAGAAACCTATGTGAGGTACGCCTATGGCTTGGCACTTGTGGTGATATTTCATAGGCACTGAGATGTGGCCGTTGGTCCCTAGCTACTGCTCCAGCAAGGTGAGCACCTTGTGTGATGCCTCTGCCATCCTCCCGAGGAGAGCCCTGGTGGCACTACATGCCTGTATTTAGGTAACATGATCCCATTCCAGTTTTGCTCTAGCAAAAAAGTAGCCAGCAGCCATCTCTCCTCAGCTACCTCACAATAGGAGTTGAATTTGCAGGGGAAGAGGATTCCTGTTCCCTATCCTTGCATAGCATCACGCAATAAATATGAAGATTGAGCTGTTCAAAAGACACTTAAGCACACACCTGGGGATTTCCACTGCATGAGGTTCAAAGCATGAAGGCTGCCTCCGTTCTTCTGCTGCATCTTGTCCTGACACACAAGAGCAGCAGCAGGCCAAAGCTTTTGGGGTGAGTAAGGAAGAACGGGATGGCTCTCCTGTTATTTTATGGCTGCTGCCCCCTCTCCGGACCACTAAGCTGTCAGGCAGTGTGGGGTTTTTTTTTCCCCAGAAATAAGATGATTTTGCTGTGTCCTTCCTCAGCCAGCATGCACCACTCTGCCAGCCTCTTGAGGTTGTGGGCACCAGCTGGCACTATGGAAATGACACCTTGGTGAGGCAGCCGCAGCAGCAGCAGCGAAGAGAGCTGGGACAGCTTCTGTGCAGTGGGAGGCCCCATGGCTAACAGATTGCTGAGAAGTAAGTGTCCCACTACTTCGGGACAGACTCAGGAAATCAGCAGGGCCTGATGCTACTTACTTAGGCTTTAAGGCACTGAGATGTCATTAGGGTTTCCCGGTTTCAATTTCAGGTTAAGGTTGCAACCTAGTTATGTGCTGCATCATTTCATCTGCTGCACAGCACAGGTTGCCTTCCCCCCGAGAGAGGGTTTGGGAATAAAATCTTCCAGGTGCTAGAGTCATTTGCCAGATGGATTACATTTTGTTACTAGGGTTGGACAGACAGTTGTTTAAAAAAAAGAAAAAAAAGAAAGAAAAAGAAAAGCTTAGATGCTACCATCAGACAGCTCCATCAGCACACCCGGGTGTTCTGCTGAGCGGTAGGTTACAGCTCGCAGAAGGGGGGTGGCCTTAAGGGTGGCTGCAGATGTCACAGCCTGAACTCAGGCTGCATTTGCTACAGGCAGCCTTTGCTGGCTCTCCAACTTAAAATGCTTCTAAATAGGGGTGGCTCTGGCATGTTTTTGTTGGGAAAAAAAAAAAAAAAGGTGGAAAGTAATTATTTCACACCCTGCCCCTGACCTGATGTCCCTGCCTGCATCCCTTAGTTCGGGAAAGCCCTGTGGGCTGTTCTGGCTCTCAGTGCCACCAGTGTCAGAGAGAATGTGGACCAGAAAGGTAGCTAGCTGTTTGTGGGACATAAAAAGCAACAGAAGTCGGTTCTTTCCACCATAACCTCGCTGCGCTAAGAGGTGTCTGTTCTGTGTTTTCTGTTCTGTTTTGGTGGGATTTCGTTGCTGTGGCTGCTGTGCTAGCTGCGTGCCTGGGGTAGCACATAAAGCGTTGTAAGGAGCTGTTTGTCTCAGAGGAAATCTCTCCTGACCACCACGGGCAGATCAGAGGCACCTGCATTTGCACCTCGGAGGGGACTGGGGTACCAAGTCCCTCCCTCCTCTGAAAACACGCCTTCTTCCCCTGCTTGGCTGGCTGGCTGTGAGCCAGGCTGAGCCTGAAGGTGCTTCAGCCGTGGTGATGCAGCTCTGCTTGCCAGGACAAGTATGTAGGCTAATAGACTGCATCTTCTTTATTATTCCCATGTTATTTCTGTAGCAGAGGTCTAACGTATTCTTCTTTCTTCTCTGGTGCCATTGGCTGGTGTCGCTCCCTTGCAGCTTGTTGGGGGCTGATTCTCCATTCTGCTTAATAACGGAGGTTCCCAAAAGGAGAAACCATCTCAGGTGTGCCTGTCTGTCCCTTCTCTTCTTTTTCAGACCCCGTCCCTCAGCCAATCCTCAGCGCTGAATGTGTTAATAGAACTGTATCTGTCAAGTGTGAAGTGAAGCCGAAGAACAAAGATGAAACTTTTGTAATACAACTGAGTCTAGATAAAAACAAAAAATTCCAAAAGAATGCAACGAAGTTGGAATTGCACAAACAGCCTTCTGGGACGTTCAGCTGTGTTGTCCAGAACAAAGTCAGCAAAGAAGTATCTGAAAAAGTAATGAAGTGCTCAGGTAAAAAAAAAAAAACAAAACCCCAAATATTTTTTTGCTAGAGTCCATTGGGCAGACCCACAAAGCGTGACACAGCTGCATGGCTCTGTAGGGCTGGTCCAGGTGCCAGGAGAATCAATAGCTCCCGGTACCCACCACTGTGAGTCTAAATACTGCCACAGTTATTGGGAACTGATGCTTCTGGGGTAGCTGGGATGAGAGTCACGCTTTCTGCTTGGCATTCCCCAGCCTTGTCATGTCTCCATCCTCCCCATCCTGCTGCTGCCCGCCACACTGCTACCCCTATGGTATCTCTGGTCTAACATCTGTGGGGCACAAGGTGAGCCACGCTCCTCCTGCTCTCCTGTGGCCAGTGGTGTTTTCCCCCTTGCTTAGTGGGGGCTGCTGGAAGATGGGGAGACATTTTTCGTGAGTCATGGGGATTGTGGGGGGCAGAGAGGCCCCCAGGGCATATTGCAATGCTGCTTCCACCAGGATGAAGTCTCCTAGGGAAGCTGCAGGCTGCCACTGAGATCAGGCTGGTTGAGGGGTGAATGGATGAGACAGTGGTTCTTGCTCATTCTGTCATTTTCTCCTCCCCCAACCCCCTGAATCACTGCTGATTCTTCTTCCAGAAGCTGTCATGGTATTGTAATAGACTCAAGTGGTGTCAACGATCACTGTGGCAGAACAATGAAGTAAAGGAGACTGTGGAGACATGGACCGGAAAGTGTTTTAATTGCACACAGCAGTCTGCAAAATGCAGAAATCACTTTCCTCCTCATTTTTGTCCTTCTTCATTGCTTTGCGCCTAATGGCACTTCCCACAGGTTGATTTCAGTCAACCAGTCCAAGGCCGAAGAGTTGATTTCACTAAGATAGCATAAAACTACCTAAGCTACCTCAACATAAATTAACAGCTTATTTTTGGAAAATATGGCTTGAGATCTTCTCCTAAGTATATGAAGCCACAGCGTTGTTTTCAGGGGATTTGGTCTCGATTTACATCCTCATGGTGGGGAAATCAGATTATTTTCCTCATCTCCATGATCCTACCTATGAAGGTGGTGGTTGACTGCTACCTGTGGATGTGGATGGGTGCTTTCACAAGGGGAAATAAGCTGCTTGGACTGTTCAGCTTGACCTAGAAATCAGGAGGGAAGTTCCAGAGAATGTAGCTGACATTTGGGGCTGCATGGCTTAAACATACCACAGATTTTCTTACTCACTTGAAGCGTCATCATTCTAAATCACAAATGCAGCAAAAGAACTGCAGGAATTGTATTTTAAATGTGCAGAGTCATGCTGAAAATTATCAGATAGGCAAAAGAAGTCAGTGCTCTTCCTTGTAAAAAATTTGAAAGTTAAGTTAAACAACAAGGGGCAGATCATATTGGTATGATACCGGGTGTGTGTTCAGCTCAAACAGTACTGAGGAAAGTCTCTGAATTTGCTGGGCTTGGTTTCATCCCAGCCACCTGCCAGCCCTTCACTTAAAACACTTGTTTGGTCTCGATTCCTGCTACAGCTAGTGAAGAGTGGGGGGGCACATGAGAGTTGAGGCAGTATTTCCAGTTTCCAGCTACTTCTGCTATAGCGAATTTAAGGAAAAACCCAAGTCCCTAGGCCAGCCCACAGTGTGAGAAGGAAGGGAGCAAGCCTTGAGTCATAGAGGCCTCACTGAAGTAATCCAAGGTCTGCTGTGACTGAAGGGCAAAGAGCTTAAGGCTGGGGTGACCCCTGTTCTTCCACAGAGCCTTGGCCTCCTGAAGGATTCCCCCTGCCAGTGCCTAGAATGGTCAAAACAGGGTAGTTTTCTGTTGCACAAGTGAACAGCCCTGTTGGTGCTAGCATTGGGAAGGGGCTGGGGCACAGGATGTGGCATGGGCTTCGAAGCCAGGTGTGAAAGCGTGCTGTTGGATTAGGCCTGTCTAGGGCAGGGTAAGCTAGCCCAAACACGCTGACTTCATGAGGAGATGCTGGCTGAAGCTGACCATCCTGGGCATGAGCCAGGCAAGTATGGGCCTGCCAGCATTGCTGGTACAGGCAGGCATTGGCCATCAACTAGGTGGTTTGATTCCACTTCTCACCCTTGAGAAGTGCTCTCCTTTCACAGAAGAAGTTGGGTGGGAGAGTTTGTTTTTTTTCTCAAGTTATTGACAGAGAAATAGAATACTTGCCACGCTGCTCTTTAAGGGTCAAATGCTGCGTTTTTCAGGCACCAAAACCCACTAAAACCCCCTCAGACCTTTCTGTGTGGTGGCAAGACTCTACCAGCTCCATGGCAGATAAACTATCCCTCAGCTTGCAGTCAAACCTCCTTCCAACCCTGCTGCCCTCCATGCCTTCCTCTGGTCCTGCACTGGAGGCCCGTTCCCTTGAATTTGGACTTTTAGCGGGCAAGGCATGCTTCATGTGGCCTTCAGCTCAGCTGACTTCCCATATAACTGTCACCTTGTGTGAATCTGCCTGGGCTCACCTTTGTGAGAAACGGTCGAGGCAAGTGCAAAACACACCTCAGGTGTAACAGTGTCAGCTAAAACAGGAGAGAAGAGCTACATCACTGAGGGGGCTCATCTTTTTCTTCCACTGGGGCAGCCCAGGCTGATGCTGTAGACTTAGCTTTGGTGTCATCACGCTTTGCTCTCCGTGTGTGTGCCCCGTGAAAGTTAAGGGTGGTACCAGTGGTATGGTCCCTTTTGGAGCTCTGTCCCCCAAGAAGCCAAGGAAGGTGCACTTCTGCTGGGTTCAGCTCTATGGCTCCAGTGTTCGAGCTTGAATGCTGAATGCCAGGAGGGAGGTGGTGGTGAAGGAAGGCCAGCATCCAGGAAGCTTTATCTGGCAAAAATAAGGAACACCTATAAATGTTTGCTCACCAGGCAAACGGAACTCTTGTTTTGAAACCATGGGGTGTTTGGTTATGTTCTTTTCCTTTTTGCTAATTTTATAATTTGTGGACAACTAAAAATTTAAGAGGAAGTACCAAAATACTATGAAGTAAGCTAGTCTCTGTATTTCCAGTGAGACTTTGAAATCAGTTTATTTTTGTTAGGTGCTGAGCACTGTCTGGATGCCTATTGTGCTTAAAAAGGGTCCACTGTTAGAAGGAACAGGGCATTTGTGGTAATTTAAATAGGATCAGCTGGCACACATGAATGCTCTGTTTTCAATTTTTGGCAGAACTTGAATCCATCAGGGAGCAATCAGAATTCTCCACAATGAGGACATGCAACTTTCAGCTGTGTACAGCGAAAAGGCAAAGGGTGGGCTCTCTCACTGGCTCTGCCTTTACAGTCAATGGAAGAAAATACCAAATTTATGTACATGTTGTGCAAGTTCTTTCTTTCCTCTAACATTCTCTTTCATTCCCTTAACTAGCCCAGCTGGACTTTTATCTCATCGCAAGCATAGCAGGAGGTGCAACCTTCTTTGTCATCTTTGTGATTTTGCTTATTTATTGTATCAGGAAGAGGAGAGCAAGACGGCTTGAAGGTGTTGTTGGTGGTAAGTGTTAAGGATTTGCTTTTAACAAAACACTTCCTGTCTCAAGACGTTTGGTTTGTTTGTGGGGGAAGATTTGCTCCTCAAAAGCTCTGCCAAAGTCACCAGTCATGAGCATCCTTGGGGCTAAAATATACAATTAGATATCCCACGAGCAGATTTTTTTAATTGACTTTATACAGTGAAAAAGTAGGGTCCTTGAAATCATTAGTGGCATTTGGAAACATTATAGATAGTGAGAAGGGGAAAGGGCTCAGCTTTTCTATGAGTTCCCTCAGATACCTCACAGGACTTGTCCTCTCTATAAAACAATGCCCTTGAAGGCCTTTCAACACTGGAGATCCAACTTGGGTCACTTCAAAGAGTTGAAGTTTTCAGAGTGGGCAGAGATTTCATCTGTTGTCCAAAACTCTTGCTTCTAAGACCACAGGGAAAACTCTGCCAGAGCCTTCTCTGAGAGTGGGCTCTCAGTCTTGACAGAGAAGTTGCCTTCAATTACAACCCAGGTGTTACTGCTAGTTTGGGTGGACAGAGGATACTGAGCTGCCCCTGGAAGAGCTGTCTGGCCTACCTGGAATGGGAGGCTAAAGTAGGAGGGAGGCCACCCTGGCAAGGAGGTGGTCCTGCAGCCAGCGGAGCACCTCAGTCTTGTTTCTGAGTTGTGGCCCCACCCACTGTGTCAGGCAGGCTTCCTGTGTGGTCTCACATACCAGCTAGTCTCTGTGTGAGTCAGGTCTCAAGATACAAAATGGGAGTAAAAGCTCCTTTGTACATCACAGTAGAAGGAAACCTCAAAGCAATGCCTGAAGGAAACCTCAGCTGATACCTCAAAGGTGCCAGTGGTCAGGCTGACAACATGGATGAGCATGACTGGTTGCACAGCCAGCCAAAGGGAATGCAATCTCACTGCAACTGAGTGTGGGTAACTTGCAATGGCTCTCCTGCTGTCCCTGAAATTAAAACCATAAAGAATAGGTGAGTGCTTTTCCTGTTCTCTGTGAGGTCATCAGGGTGTAGCCACAGGATGCAATCTCAGGCGGCTTGCCATAGCTTGTGAGCATGGTGCCTATGTGTTCTTGTCTGAGTGGGATACATTACTCCCTCAACTGTGCAGTGGTAGCACATCCTCAATTCTTGAGTTTGGATTTAGTAAGAATGAAGAGAAAGAAAAGTCTGGGAAAATGAGAACTAATATACGAGGGTGACTAGCCTTCCTGAAACAGTCTGGGCTGTGCTTAAGGCCATTTCAGTGCCCCAGGAGGTGAATCCCTCAATCCCTAGGCTAAGCTGACCGACATTTCAGAAATGATGAGTCAGTGATGAAAAGTCAGACTGCATGACTTTACTGCTTCTACACATGGGGAAATTACTGCTGGCAAAATGGACCTCTGGCTTCCAGGTGCCTGGAAGTCCCAGCATGGATAGTGGCAGAGTGCTTTGATGTTGCTTCCTGGGGTTACCTCTCATTTTCCCTCCAGCAGCCCGTTTCAAAAAAGAGGACAGAGCAGCTCAGGCTCGCTCTGTCAGTGGCTGCTGGGACCTCTGCAGCAAACTCGATCCCCCCAACTGAGGGGCGGCAGAGCTGCCCCAAGTGCCCCCCAGGTAGCTTGGCCTCAGCCAGGCAGCCAAAAGGCTTTTCAGGTTTGCCCAGCGTGCACAGGGGGAGGTGAATGTGGTTGCTCCACCGGAATGTCAGGAGCACCTGAAAGTAACAGTGGCTTCTGGGTAAGGCCAGTATTTGGCTTTTACTTGTTTGGGCCAAGCAGTTTTCCCCGTCTGCTCGACATCTGCTTAGACTTTGAGCGTGTGCCTGACTGCTGGGTCCTTCTGTTGTTGCAGAGGAGGAGCGGAAGATGCAGGCTTGCCATGTGGACAGTGAGATGGTGGTGCGGGAGCTCCCTCAGCCGCAGGGCAACCTGACCACGAGGCAGATGCATGTGCAGCAGCGGCCGCTGCCGCAGCCCCACATGCAGCAGCAGTCACAGCCCCCACGGCCCAGGCCCCGCACTCAGCCGCGGACACCGAACTACCCAAGAGAAAGACCCTGAACCTGGGAGAGACGGTGGTCTCTCCGCTCCACCATTTACTGGGAGAAGAAAGTTTCCCATAGTCAAGAAGCCCTCCTGCCCAGACCTGCCTAACGCTCAGCTACTGAAGGACTGCTTTTTGTTGCAGAAAATTAGAGAGAGCCTCAAATGGAAATGAAGAGACACAGCGGAGGAGATTCAAGGTGATGGGCACTCAACCCTGTGGCCATTTTTCTTCAGGTGTCTTTGTGTTAGGGTATGGAGCATTGAACCTTGAAACCCGTGTCTCTCTGTGGTTCACTTGTTTTTACTGCACCTTTTTGTCTTTGTGCTTTTCGGATGGATTATGTCAAGAAGAAGCTAAAGCTCTAGTGAGACAACAGGGGCCTAAGGATCTTACAGGGTTTTGTGACATGTCTCTCTCCTGACACACGTCAGCATAGCCCTCTTCTTCAGCATCAAATGCATGACCTACTGATCAAAAAATAGTTGTATGTAATTAAGTGCTTGGCTGAAGCTGAAAGAACTGGTGTAATCTAATGCAGAGAAGAATGTACTAAAAGGATATGAGAGTGTCCTGAAGCACATGTGTGGGAAGAACAAGTGGGGAAGGAGTAAACTTTCCACTTTTCTGTGTTTAGAACGAGACCATGGGCTTAACTTGTAGGAAGGGAGAGTTAGGTCAGGATTTGGGGTTGTTGGTTGGTTGGTTTTAGTTTTGGTTTTGGTGTGGTTTGGTTTTGGGTTCTTTTTTTTTTTTTGCAAATGCACTGAAATAGATTTCTGGGAGAGGCTCTCCAGCACTAGGTGTTTTAAAGGGCAGATAAGGCACCACCTGAGAGGCATCCTCATCCTGTGGGCTCTCCCAGGACTGTTTCAGTTCAGTTTTCTGTGAGCCCTTGCTGGCAAATAAAACGAAACTTTACTCTCAGCATAGGTATGTTTGACTATTTAGACAACTTTTTTTGGTCATAGAAGAGGTCTGGTATCCATTGGCTCATGAAACGAGTATTACAAACTGACAAGGAGTCCAATTACTAGCAGCATTGCCTCAATTGTCATGGCTTTTCATCACAGGACCTCTTGCTGATGGTGCGGGGCTGTATCCCTTGATTTTTCTGGTAAGCACCTCAGGTATTACAACCAGGTGATAGAGAACTGCTGAGAGATCTCCTTCCCAGAAGGAGGGGTTGAACTGCAGTAACTGTACCTGCATCACCCTCCATGTGCTGGACAAACACCGCTCACCCCTCTGGTCCTCTGTTCATAACTGTAACTGCCTCAATAGGACAGCTGAGGGGCCGAGAGAGGACAGACCTTCTCAGAGCTGTTCGGGTACACTGTGCCATCTAGGATAAGTGGCAGCGCAGGTGGAGAAGGAGAACGATGAGAGCAACAGAGAGAGCGTGAGACATCCAGCTACCATGTTGTGTTAGGCAGAAGAACATGCAATGCCTCTTTCAGGCTTGTCTATCCTACATATGCCAGGGGGTTTAAAACTGCCATCCTTTGTTTCTGCTTAGAAATGTGAGTATTTTTCTCTTAAGGTACTAGGGGAGGGAAGTAACTTTGTCAGGTCTCTGCCTCCTCCAGATCTCAGTCACTTTGCTTGAACTCTGGCAGTGGGCACAGCCCTGGGTGTGCCACTTACCCTTGCCTTAGCTTCCTGAGGCTTCTTTTAGGGCTTTCACTATTTAAACTTGCGTGTGGTTCATTTTTTAACATGTGCTGTTATCTCTGTAGTGAATGAATAAAGATGAGAGTGGGTGGAGAGAACC
The DNA here is from genome assembly GCA_013400835.1 of Zapornia atra. Taxonomy (NCBI): domain Eukaryota; kingdom Metazoa; phylum Chordata; class Aves; order Gruiformes; family Rallidae; genus Zapornia; species Zapornia atra. Next base: position 95,295 of record VZTU01030043.1, on the reverse strand, counting down.
TTAGTTCACATCTGTGCTGGTACTTCAGCATCTGGATCTCACTGTGGCACAAAGGAGAGAAGAAAAATGTTTTGGCCCCTGAGCCATGGAAACGTGGATGCAGGAGGTGTCACCCCGATCCCCCGAGGTACTGGCTGCCACCTGAGTGCTGGCAGTTGGGGGGTTCAGGTCAGTGTGGGTGAGCACAGCCACCGTGCCTGCCTGTCCTGCGCGGCCAGGCCTTGATCGGTGGCCTCTCCAGAGCAAGTGGCTGAGCTGGGACTCCTCTATGTTTATGGGAGCACTGGTCCTTCCTGGGAGAGAGGGAGTGTCACAGGGACCTGGGATACTCCTGGCAGCCCCTACCACTGAACAGTGGCCTCTGTGCCCCAAGCTTAACAGAGCTGCAGGAATGCTTTGGAGATGCTCCTTCCCTACAGCAGAGGCTCGGTGAGCTTCTGTCATACCTCTGAGACATGCTCCTGGTCTTCCCACCAGCTCCTGCCCTCAGTCCTCCTTTCCCTAGGGCTGGTGCTGGTGGGGTGACACTTGTGACAGGACCTTGCAGGGAGCATTGGTGCGTGTGTGAGGTGGTGCCAAGGTGACTCTAGCCCAGCACAGAGGTGTGCTCACTCTTCTGGTAAGGAACTGCAGCGCAAATTGAAGTTGTGTCCTGGATAGAAACAGGAGGGAAGAAGCCTTTCTACTGTTGGCCACAAACTGGGTTCAAACCTGCCCTCAAGACAGGGCTCAAGACCACCCTGTGAACTGTGGAAGCCTCTGTTTTCTCAGCCTAAGGCCTGTGAGGGCTGAGCATGCCGAAAAGCTGCCCTTGGATCCCCTTCCTAGGGAGTGGCACCCCAAGTAGAGGGCAGGCCACAGGCCACAACAGTGGGTATGGGTGAAGTGTGGAGGCCCATGTTTAAATCCTGCTATAACCCCGGGATGAGCGAGGCACTCTCAGCCTCTGCACAACTCACCAAGGTCTCTTATGAGGCCCCTAGATGCTTTTCATTCCCTCTTACATACTAAGAGGCTCAAAGCTAAGCAAAAAGAGCTGAATTTTTCTCTGTTGGGTGGATTGGCACCAAAACACAGTCCTCTGTCAAGCAGACCAAAAAAATACTATGAGCACAGAGTACCCGTGCAACATGAGTTTCATCAGGCAAGGCTTATTTTTGACTGGAGCTTTTTTTTTTTTTTTTTTGATGTTCACCACTGTTTTTGTGATGCCTCATGTTTGTTCCTGATGCGCTGCACTGCACGGTATCTGTACAGCCCTGAGTTCCGCCTGCCTGCTTCAAAAGTCAGTCATTTTTCTGAATGTGTGTCATGGAGCATTCCAATCTTGGGCTTCTATGCTGCAGGGGGTGTTTCAGTTCTGGAAAGTGAACTGACAGCGAGACCTAAGAAAAAACAGGAAGTGCTCTGCTCTGGTGACAATTGCTGCAACCTTTCTTCTTCTTTCGTAGACAGTGTCATCCACCAGAGCAACACAAGATGAAGCGTTTTTCCTCATCTTTCTTAAGGGGGATGAGATGAGAGGGCTGACGTGCTGCAGGACCAGCACTGAAGGAAAGGGAGGAAAGTGCAGTCCCATGGTGCAACAGGTCTGTGGTCGTGCTGTGGTCCTGCAGCACTTAACCACTTGTGCAGTCTGAGTAGGTGTCCAAAAAAGCAATGGTTGATTGGACAGGAGATATGAATCTTCTACCCTGGTCTTAGTCTGCTTAACAGTAGCAGCCTTTGGTGCCCGAACTGGGCCCTTCTAGTAAAGTAGATGAGACCTACTTGTATCTCAGGTAGATATTAGCCAGGCCAGAGGGAAGCTCTGTGCTTCTGGCACAGGCTGTGCTGGAGCCAGTTAAATAATTTAATTTCTAAAATAAAACTTTCAAGCTGTAAAAGGTCAGCTAGGAGACTGTGGCCCATTGGAATGTCTTTCCTGACTTCTTGACAAAATGGTGCTGTGGGGGAAAAAGACACTGATTTCATCCTTATTCCACAACAAATCTTCAGGCTGTGACGCAGAGATAAACCCAGCTCGAGCTGTGTTACCTGTCAGCTCCCTTCCCCATTCTGACAGAGCAGGGCATCACCCCCTCACCATGCTGAAACCTTGCAGAAGGCTTTAGAAATGCTGGCTTTGTCTTTCAAACTGCAGGCCTCCATGGGGTGTGTTACGGGTGATAGGCAGGAGCAGAGCTCTGCTGAGCAGGTGGGGTGCTCCACCTACATTCCATGCATCGAGCAGACTGGCAGGGCTGTCCTCTTCCCATCCCCAAACTGGGTAATGGTCACCCTGGGCCCTGAGGGACTGAGGGGCTTGTTCATGTGCTGTGAGTGATTATATAAGAGGTCTGGCCTCAGACTTTTGGATACGATCAGCTTCTATTAGCTATCAAACTTGTGAAATAAGCCTATCTCAGGCTGTGGGAAGAAAGATAAGAGTTATTTGAAGGAGAGCACAGTAAGAGGCCCTGTGGCAGTGAAGTAGCCTCCTGGCCTCCTCTCCCACACTCATCTTGGAAGAAGATGAGATCCCTCCCTCTCCCCCAACAAAGCACTCCTTCCCTCCCCGCAGGTGGGAGCTTACAGAAGGGCCTTCTCCCCTCCTTGCAGCCAGGCATCAGGGGAGGCCATGGGTGCGCTTCCCTCCCTCAGGGGTGCAGCTTTAGCCTTTACAGTTGCAAAAGGCTGCCAAAGCAGGGGCAGGGGGTGTGGTCACTGTCCCAGCACAGTTGGGGCTTATTTGCCATATCTGGGCACCAAGCAGCATCTGCCAAGAAGGAAGCCGCTCCTGACATGTCTGTCCTGAAAGGCCAGGAAGAAGGAGTCAACACCCTGGTTGCCTCCCCTTTGGAGGGGAGGATGGCAGTGAAAGTAAGAAACTGAGCAAAATTTCTCGCCCTTTTTTTTGTGGGTTCTGCTGGCAGGGCAGAGGGAAACAACCCCAAGCCAGTGAGGATGTAAACCTACATCCCACTCACCAGACTTTCTTCTTCTCTCTCCTCTCTCCTCTCTCCCCACAAGAACAGCAAGGAACTGGGTGGAGGGACCTTCCCAATGCCCGTGGCAGCACAACACAGCTGCTGCTCCCCTTCATCTTCTACTGGAACTGGGAAGGTGCACAGGGGGCAGCTGTGGGGAGTGGGGAGGAGCTACTTCATGTTGGGATCAGTATGGGCATCTGCCAGCTACTGCCTGGATCTTTCCAGCAGGGATTTAGGGCTGAGGAGGAGGACAGGGATGAGCTGAGCTCATGCAGGGAACAAGCCAGGCTTGGTGTATGTAGTATGCTGAACAACAGAGCAGGTGAAGAGGGATGGGCAAGCACAGAAATGGTCACTTGAGAAGACAAACTAGCCACCCAGCAAGCAGGATTTGAATCACATAACATTATCTTGCTCGCAGTCCTGGGATGGGGTTTCTTTTTCCATCAAGAGCCTCGATCTTTGGGCAAGAGGCAAGCATTGTGTGCCTTGCTGGGCCTCCTGCTTCTCCCTCCTTTTTTAATTCCAGGACTAGCTGCCTTGTGCTCACTTTCTGCAGTGCTTCCCCAGGCAGCACTGCTGCAGCATTACTTTCCATTCTAGCTTTCTTTTCATACAAAACATCCGCTCTGGGCAGTTTAATTTTCCTCTTTGAGTGATACCTCAGCACTATACCTATTCAGATGTCAGTCTAAGGACACTGTGCCTGCTGAAAGGGAGAAGAGGGGACTTCCAAGACACCCCTGTGGCTTCAGAGCATGGTTCCTCTTCATCATGTCCTCCCCAGGAAGCCGCGCACCAGGTCGCTTTGCTGTTGTCAGCTGTTGCCATTTGGAGTCAGGGAACCACCCCTGACCCCAGACAGATTGAAGGAGGGTACATCTCCTTGCAGGGGGCCAGGTATTGCTGCCGCCTGCCATGTGAGATGCATGGATGACGCTGAGTCTCCCAAGTCTGGGCATGCAGCAAGCCTGGTCTGCCCAGAGCCCATGGTGCCAGCAGGCCCTGCTCTCCTTCCTTTGGCACCTGCCTCACTGGAGTAAGCTGGGAGTCTGATGGAAGCGCCCGCAGTGGGAAGGAGAGGGCAAAAGCTGGGGCAGATAAATGACTAAGGTGACATTTGGTTCTGCCCACCTGGCTGTCAGCAGCAACAGCCTCAACACAGTGCGGGTGCCTTGCCTGCCTTTGTTTTAGACAATATTGTTAGACAGTTTCTGCCTTCAGTGCCTCCAAAATGTAGTTTTGGAGATAACAGGAAGAGATAACCCCACAACAGAGACGCTATCTGCATACTAGTGCTCATTGGTTGCATTTCCCATGCGCTTTCTCTGCCTACATAACAACAGCAGGCAGCATTTCAGGCTGCTGCCTGCCCTCCCACACAAATACCCGCTTTCCATCCCCGCCCTTCTGGGTGGCGTGGGGCAGGTGAGCGGGCACACTGCAAGGTGGGAGTAGAGATGTGTGTGGCATGGGCACTGCTAGACACCTGGAAGGGAACAGGTCTGAAACAAAACCCTCAGCAGGCACCCCAAAACTGTATTTCTATGTTGACTGCTCCCTGGCTGAACGCTGGTGAAATAGGGACAGGTCGGCGTATTAGGACAAGTAACCATTGAAGAGCCTCAGACTGAAATGTAACACCTGCTGGGATGGTCTGGGGTGGCTGGAGTCAGAGAAATCCCTCTTCCTCTGCTAAAAGCAAGGTGAGCTTTCCTGTGAAGGATGGGAATGAGACAAAGGGGTGCTTGTTTGCCAATGATTTCCTAGGTAAGGGTGCTCTGGTCTCCAGCTTTTATTCCATAGAACATGCATGCACCTCACTTTGGGCTTTTCCTGAAACCTGCTGCAGTCTCTTCCCCACCTGGCTGGTTGTCCCAGAGCCTGCCATGTTTGCTGGCAGGTTCTCCAGGCGGTCCTGCTGGGCAGAAGCTCACTCAGCTCCCTACCCTGGAATGGAGCTCTGTGCCAGGACTGGGGGCTTACCCTTACTTGCCAACCCATCATCTCACTCTGGTGGTGGGTCGTGTCCCTCGGTGGATCTCCCTGCCCTCAACAGTAGGCAAATGACAGAATCCTAGAATGATTTTGGTTGGAAAAGGCCTCCAAGATCATCAAGTGATGATGACAAACCTGGGGGGGCAAGAGGCTTGGGGTGCTATTGTAATGGTCCTGCTTGTATCCCTGCTGGGGACTGGGTCCCAATTTCTCCTCTTGTCTGAGAAGGGGGTACTTGTAGGTACCCGTTCACACCGGCACCACGGTTTTACTCCATTCCTGGAGGTCTTACAGCTGTGAAACGCACCACCTGAGGGAGCTGTGTCTCCGGGAATGGCTGTACATCGCCAGGCTGCATGGATGACTGTACAGCTGGAGTCTGTGCCGCGCAAGGGCATCTGCGGGCCCCACCTGCTGCAGACACACCGGGCTCTGTAGCAGCCAAAACTTCGATCTGAATTGGCTTCAGTGTGGTTTCAGCAGCCAGGGCCAGCGTGATTGAATGGGAGAATGAGGATGTGGTTCCTATTGCAGGGGAAGTGCCTGTACCTCAAATCCAAACTCAACCAGCAAAACCTCCAGCATGCTTTTGCTGAGCTTACAATTTCTGTAGACTCTTTTTCTTTCAGCCATTTTAAAAGAAAAGGCAATCTTAGCCAAAAGCCAAAAGCTAGCCACTGCAGAAGAGGAACTGAGTAACATTGCTTTTTTAAAAACACTGACAGGAAGAGCTGTGTCTGCACAGCAAGTGACTTGTAGGATTCTTCAGGCCCTGTAGTGAAAATTAAGTGCTGAGTTTTGAAGGAGTTGCTGGGTATCCAAGGTCTTCTGAAGGAAAGTCTATTTAATTATGAAAAAGGGGTGGAAATAAATGGTAACCCCCCACCCTTTTTCTTTATCAGACATCTCACCTTGCCTAGAAATTCAGGCAGCCCATGGGTAGCCTAATGTCACGCTGCTGAGAACAGCAAGTATGAGCCTGGCTGTTGCTGCCAAAGCACACTCTCTTACCAGGCTCATTCTTGTCCATCCCACCCCTCTCCTTGTCATCACTGTACGACTGGGACAGCTTGCCTGGGGTATGTTCTAGGGAAAAGAGGCTGGATATGTACGTCCCTGAATATCAAATGTTACCTGCAGGAGACCTTTCTGTTGGTGTTGGGAACATCATGTCAGTAAAATTGGGTCAGCTTTAGGAAAGCCACCAAATTGCAGCTCTGAAGAGCCACAGGTGGTGCCGGAGTTAGCGGGGCTGTCGACAAGTGAGGAGAGGCATTTCAAGTTGGGAACTGTAGAAGTAGTAGTTGTGAGTCTCCTTTTCCTCAAAGCATCCTTGCTAGAGAAGAACATCTGTGATCGAGCACCTGAGGCGAATGCAGGTGCAATGTCTTATCTAGAGAAAAAAACCTGTGCCACTACTGGCAGGCACCAAAGCAGCTGTCTCAACTGACTCAACATATGTACTCTTGTGTTAAGCAGTGAGAACGATTGGTCTTCTCCCCATCCTGAAGTTTTGAAGGACATGTGCTTCTGAAGCCCTGTTAAGAAATTATACAGAGGAATGGCTTACACGCCTTGGTTGATCAGAAGAAAAGCAAAAGCTCTGCTTCTCAAAGGAATTAAAAGAAGATGATGCATCCTTTTGGAAAAAACAAACAAAAAGCCAACCCTGCTGCAAAAAGGCAGGATGAATGAAATGATACAGATGGTACTTCTCTGTGGGACAGGTGAGGTTTAGCCCAGCACTGCAGACTGAGCTGCAGGCACCAACCCTCTGCAGTCATCTCTCACATGGGATCCAGCTGCTCTGCCCCTTCTCCCACCTCAAAGTGTCATGCAGATGCGTGAAGAGCCAGTGGATGGTCTCATGGGACAGTCACATCTTGGAACCAGACGCTTGTCTGCAGATGGTACAGCTCCCAGCCAGGAACCCAGTCCACGGATCTCTGCTGTGGGTCTCTTGTCAGCTACTGCCACTTCTCGGTCAGCCTTTGGTCAGGCACAACCCAGAGCGGGTCAGGATGGATGCCCTACCTAAAACATACCATCAAAGACATTCTCTTGGGAGGAACTGTGTGCATGAAACATGTGAGTTTAGTGCTATGCCTGTTTTACGTTCAGAGATGCCCCTTTCCAGTGGTCTTGGGCTTTAGCCTCTCCTTTGGGTAGTGAGCAGTATGGCTGGAGAAGGGGACACAAAGCTGGACCTATGCTGAAGGGGCAGCTTGCCCAAGTTTAGCTCAGGGAACTGATGGCTGCTTGGTCTCTCGCTGGAGGAGAAAGGGGAATGTGTGGGGTGGATGTACAATGATGATAACAGTTTAGGGGTGCTTTATCTAAGTGTAGCACCTGTCATCCAGCTTCTGGTGCACACCTCTAGGCCTGGAAGGCAGTTTACAGCACAGCCTTAACTAGCAGCTCCTCTGCAAAGCCTTGTTCTGCAGGATCTGGCTCAAGTCCTTGGTCCAGCTGTGCTACCAGCTGTCTCCGGGGCCAAGAGGCAGAGGCAGCAGCGGGTGCTCTGCCTGCTGCATCCTGCCTGGTGCTGGTGTGAGCGCGTAGGGTGCACAAGAACATGCTGGTGCTGTCATCTAGTGGGACAACACAAGCACAGCCAGGCCACGGCTCTGTGCCCTTCATCCCGTGCCTTTTTACTCCTCCCTTGCGCTATTTTACATCCTGACTAATAGGCCTGGGAGTATTTTTGAGGCCATAAGGCTCTTCCCTAGAAAGAAGCACTGGAATAGGCTGCCCAGGGAGGTAGTGGAGCCTGCTTCCCTGGAGATATTCAAGACCCGTCTGGACGCCTATCTGTGCAATATGAGCTAGGGAGCTGCTTTGGCAGGGGGGTTGGACCTGATGATCTCTTGAGGTCCCTTCCAACCCCCACGATTCTGTGATTCTGTGAAAGAGCAGTGGAAAACCTGCTGCAGGCTTCATGCACTGTTTTTATCAGGCTTGTCCGTCAACAAGCTAGACTTAAAGGGAGCTCCTCCAAATTCATGAACTCAGCTGCCCCCCACATACCTTCCTTCCCCAAGCAGAGTGTACTTTGAGCCTGCCAAGGAGATCAGCCCAATGCACAAGCAGAGTCATGGCTAATTCCCCATCAACTTTAGATCCCCTTTTGCAGCCAAGGAGATCTGAAACGGACAAGGCTAGAGACTTCTCTTGAACACCTGATTTCTGTTGTTTGTGTTGGAAACACAGCATCAGTCACTGCTGTCTGGTTGTGATGTCTGCAAACAATCGGGTTCAAGTTTTGCTTCCTCCTGCAGCGGCTCAGGCATGTTCTGTCACTTACACAACACGTGACAAACCTCCCCATCAGCTGCCCCGAATGTTCCCAGAGGGTACAGTGAGATGACTTGTCTCCCAGAAGACGAAAAGCAATGCCAGATACTTAGCATTTGGGACGTGTTCAAGGCTGAGGCGCAACGGAAGGGCAGAGGTGGGAGTAGGGCCTTGCAGCTCATCTGTCTTTCCCGGCCTCTAATGGCTTTGTTCCATACATGCCTTCTTGTTCCTCTCACCGCAGAGGGAGCGCTGGAAAATCTGATGCTGCTAATTATGGTGGAGGAACTGGAATGCAAACCACAGCCTGAGCAGGGGGCAACAAGGAACTGAAAGCAGCCTTCCATATAAGAAGCACTGGGGTGGAATTTTTTTTTTTTTTTTAAAGATGCAGGGACTTCTTCACCGTATTTTAAATAGAGCCGTAGAATGGCCCAGGTTAGAAGGGACCTTCTGAGATCATCTGGTCCAACCTGTTTTGGGAAAGGGAGCCTAAGTGAGATTATCTGGCACTCCATCCAATCACATCTTGAAAACCTCTAGCGATGAGGAGTCCATCACGTACCTGGGAAGGTTTTGCCAATGACTGATTGTTGTCACTGTAAAAAATGTATTTCTTAGGTCAAGATGAAAACTCTCCCAGTGTAATTTGTGCCCATTGCCACTTGTCCTCTTCATGTGTCTCCTGGTGGTTTAGGTTGAAATCCTTCATCTTCTACCTCTGAAACACTTCTGCTCATGCATGATGGAGAGTGATCTCAGCAGGTGCCCCAAAGGAAATACAGTTATGAAGGTATGTGTCTCTGTTGGTCCCCTCTCATGCTGTCCTTCTATATCCTTCCTTCCTACCCTTCTCTTGGTCTTTTTGGGGAATCACCTACACCTGCAGGTTACAGTTTCTTAAGCACAGTAAGCCTTTGGTTTCTAAAGGACTCCTAGTTTAATTTCTCTTGTTCTCTCCTGCTGTGAAAAACACCTCGTGTCCAGGTTACCTATCCCAGCTCACAGAGCCAACCATGGCAGCTGCAGCAGCCCAGCGGTGCAAGGCTGACAGTGAGTAGAAGCAGGTCCTGGTGGGTTTTCCTTTCCACACAGGGGGATGATATTGGGGTCAGGGAAACAAACAAACAAAAGCACAGAAAGAAAAAAGCCCCAAACACAGTTGTGTGGTTTTGGTAAAAGGCAGCAGGGACAGAGCCAGGAACATCTCTAGAACTACCTGCAAGGCGGTTGCAGAGATGTTGGGGTTCTCTTGGGTGACAAGCAATAGGATGAGAGGGAATGGCTTGAAATTGCACCTGTGGAGATTTAGATTAGATATCAGGAAGAATTTTTTTACTGAACAGGCATTGGAACAGGCTGCCCAGGGAGGTGGTGGAGTCACCATCCCTGGAGGTATTTAAAAGCCATGTAGATGAAGTACTTAAGGACATGGTCTAGAGGTGGGCTAGTCAGGGTTAGGGTATGGTTGGACTCGATGATCTAAAGGGTCTCTTCCAACCCCAGTGATTCAGTGATTCTATGCTCATGTCGGGATCCTCAGGGCACCACTAGGCCCTGCCCAGCCTCCCCCACCCGGCCGCGTCCCGGGACCCTTCTCAGCCCTTCCTGCCTTCCCCCGGGAGGTGCCCGATGTCTGGGGCTGCCCCCGGTGCCCCCGGCCGTGCCGTGCCGCCCCCCTGCCCGGCCTCGCCGGAGAAGCCCGGCCGGCGTCGGGCGGGAGCGCGGCTCGGTCCTGAACAGAGGAGAAACCTCATCAAGGCCAGAAGAGGGCACCTGAAAGCAACTGTTGTGTGCAGGGCTGTGCCTGCCGCTGGGCTCTTCCCTCTCGTCTTTTATTTCCTCCCACTTCCTTGGCGTTTTCACCTTGCTGGGAATCGGGTGCTTTGTGGCAGGGAGGGGGGGCGCAGGGGCCGGGCGGGGGG